>CM040238.1:279585997-279923498 GCA_022545495.1 Chrysanthemum lavandulifolium
ATCTTATTTCACCGAATGGAAAATCTTGAAGAAGGTCGAGTCGACGATCTATTCTACATTTTACTGCTGCGTGTTAGAAGACTAAAGGCGGTTCTAATTTAATTATCAAAAGACTTCTTGATTCGGTAATTCATCAAAAGGTTTTCGGTTTGGAGGAGAGCACTAATTAGGGAGAGCAAAGGCCATATTTAATCCCTAATTAGATTTGCTCGTATTGTTCTTCTCGCAAGTAATGAGATGGCGCTAAGAAGATTCATGAAGTCGAAGATTGTGAAGACATTCTCGAGGCTCACGAGCTTAAGTTTTAATTAATTTTGCTTGCGAGGGAACATTGTAATCAACTACCGTATAACATCACTTGGGAGAGATTGTTAGCCTCGCTAAAGTGAAGTCATTACGGTAATTGCATTAGTTTCTTCTTTTACTCATTCACAAGGACTAGTTAGTCATTTGTGCTAAGTTAGCTTGTATGTAGTATAAATACACCTCCTAGTCCCAACTAGGAGGGTGGAAGTTCACATTTGTAATAAAGGTGTGTGTGGTTTTTTCTTCTTCTCTCAAGAAACACACACATCTTCCCTTTCTTCTATCTAATACGATACCATGTCTTATTCATTCTTTGAGCTTCCCCGACCCCCCGAACCACATAAATCATATGTTTTTATCGGTCCTACAATTGGTATAACGAGCCAGGTTGTGTTATTTCATTGATTGTGTGGTCTCGAATACTTGTTTAAAACATTTTACCTTGTTATTTTGAATATGGAATTTTTTCCAACTTTTTAGGTTAACAGTTTATTCAGAATATTGTATCATTTTGGTCAAAAAAAGTCAATCATTTTTTATGCAGTTTTAAAGTTCCAGTTCTGTTTCTGTCCAAGATTTAGTCTTTTGGTAACTTATTTCTTGTGACTGTTTTTTTGTACCACTCACGAAAGTTTCATGGTCAACTCGTCAAGTTTCATGGTCAAACAGGTTAAAAATGATGCTATTTCTTTAGTCAGTTTCTGGGTTTATCAAAAATGAACGGAAAAGTGGTCGGAAAAGAGTCAACGAAGGTCAAAACCCTCTTTTTTTACGCCTAAGACCCTATGACCAAGAACTTTTACGCCTAAGATAGAAAATCAAGATGAAGATGAAGACCTTTGATAGTTTGACCTTGACTCAAAACGAAATACCATACTCATTGTGCCTTTAGTTTACATCATCCCAAGTCACAAAACCAAAAGACAAATGAATACGAGACTGATGGTGAAAACAAGAAGTCAACCACCGCCAACACTAAGCCATATCCTAATCCAACACAAATCAACTCCGACTCTATCACATATCCCATCCTCCTCACATCCCTAATCTAAACTGTAAGACTCGACACTGAAATTAAATGACACATACAACGATCTTAGTTTTCCTTATTCCGTGTAAACCACAAGGCGATAATACATTACTTATTAAATACGAATAGAAATACCATCATCGATCTAGTGTTGAAGTTAGTCTTCAATCAATATCCGACTCAATAAGATAAGAAAAATAACAAGTCGGTTTAGAAAACAAAACAATTCTTGAAGCCTTTATCAAAATTCTTGATTCCGATTGAGATTAAAATGAACAAATCGAGAGTGCGTATTTGTACAAGGTAAATAGTTTTGTGTTTCCTTTTGATTTGGATTGACGTATTAAATATGAGAAGGAGCATGGATGAATTGAGAATGGATCGATTGATGTGAGATTTGATTATCAGTTTGATTGTAGATGAGATGAGATATGAGTTAGATCGTTTTTGTTGATGAAATTTATCAAATCTACTTTTTCTTTTGATGAGATATGTTGAGAGCAAATTTGAATGTGGTGGCGGACATACTAAAATGTTGTGTTTAGGTCGAATGTAAAGAAAAAGTGTTCGTGGTAATACTTATATTATACCATGTGGTATTGGATCGGATATCATCTCCAAAAGCATGGTGCGGGATTACACCATTATATATCATTTGTATCGGGCTCCACGGAAAATATCTATTGGACTACGCCTCGGCTATTATACACATTTTCGGACTAGATTGTGATTATCACTCTATATTGAAAGGTGGGCGATATTATCAAAGCAATTGATATCCGAAATATTTTGTTTTGACACAAAATTTCTTAGATACTTTGTTTTGATAATAATTAGAATAACGAGTGGTATTTTGGTTTCACAATTCTTCACGAGGTTATTATTCCATAGCTAAAGTCTTCAATGAATTTCAAATGTGACCACGAAGATGATGATTTATTATATATTTGGGTTTGAAGTGAAGTTTTAACAGGCGCTTTTACTTATTTCGTCTTTTTCTTTCTTCCCTTTCGCGAAGATGACTTGTTTGGGCATATATTGAGTGTGATGAAGGCTTAGCTATCTAGTTACTTTTGTGATTCTCTCTCTTTGCCCACAAAGTAGCTAGCGCTTTTGGGGTCTCATGCGTTGAGGATACGTCAGGAGGTTTTGTACATTTGGGTACACCGTTCTTTTCACAAGGATAGTACAATCTGTGTTAAATTTTGATCTGAGGGGTTGAAATGAGTTAGACAATTTCAAATGGTATTGTTTATCGACATCTTCTCACCGGTTGATATGATTTATGATAGAGTCCTTCCATATAATGCTTCATGTACACAATTGCATCTTGATTTCGATAAATCATAACCGTCGGGGAGAAATGTGTACATTGAGGGCGCACAGCGAGTTCGGTGATCGGGCTTATTGGTTTGTTTAATGATTTTGTTAGAAATTGGTGATTCTATATCCTTCTCTTGTCTGTTTCTCGCACTTCTTCCTTATCCACCGTCGACAATTTCGGGCAACAAATTCAAGATGATCGGTGTTTCAACTTGTTACTTTGGTGTTATCATTTCATGTGTACATTATGGGATGAATTGATATATGAAAGATAACTGGAATGCATTTTGTGAGATGAAGATGTTGATATCTTATTCCTCCGAATGGACAATCTTGAAGAAGGTCGAGTCGACAGTCTATTCTATATTTTTCACTGCGTGTTAGAAGACTAAAGACGGTTCTAATTTAATTATCAAAAGACTTCTTCGGATTCAGGTAATTCATCAGAAAGGTTTTCAATTTGGGGGAGAGCACTAATTAGGGGAGTGCCAAAGGCCAGATTTAATCCCTAATTAGATTTGCTCGTATTGTTCTTCTGCAAGTAAAGAGATGGCAGCTAAGAAGATTCATGAAGTCTAAAGATTGTGAAGACATTCTCGGGCTGCTTGAGCTTAAGTTTTATTTAATTTTGCTTGTAGGAACATTGTAATCAACTCACCGTATGACATCACTTGGGGAGAGATTATTAGCCTCGCTAAAGTGAAGTCATTACGAGAATGCATTAGTTTCTTCTTTTACTCATACGCAAGGACTAGTTTAGTCATTTGCGCTAAGTTAGCTTGTAGTAGTATAAATACACCTCTAGTCCCAACTAGGAGGGTAGGAAGTTCACATTTGCAATAAAGGTGTGTGCGGTTTCTTCTTTTCTCTCTAAAAACACACATCTTCCCTTTCTTCAATACAAGATACCATGTCTTATTCATTCTTTGAGCTTCCCAGGCCCCAGACCACATAAATCACAAGTTTTTATCGATCCTGCAATAACTAAAAATCTATACAATATATATCAAAACTTTAATGTACACAATATCAAAAATGAAAATGGAAGGGTGTTTTGTAATTTTGGTACCTTAAGGGTAATTATAACCTAGCCCTTATTTATGTTCCTTTGGTGCCCTATTATTTTTAGTGTGTCTCTTTCTTTTGCTTATCTCTTACGAGATAATAAAACGTCTCTTTTTCTTGAGACTAAAATCGCATACGATTCTTGATGGTTGACCACCGAGTATTTGGCTTGGTTAACCACTTCTTCTCCATGGTTGGTGTGTTCTTCTCGAGCGCTTGTAATCCCTCGGTGTGAAATTAGTTTTCATTCAATTTTGGGATTTTGAACCATGTATCAATTGAATCAAGTGGTGATTCAATTAAAGGTGCCTAGTTTGATACTTGAAAAGCAGATGTGTTTGTTCCTTGTTTTGAATCAATTTGATTTTCGCCTTGATGACTTTTGTGTTATCTATATTTGGTATTGGTTTTCTTGTTTTGAATCGATTAGATATCGGTTTTTAAATCGTGTTTAATCCCGGCGATTATAATGGATTTGTTTTTGCTCTGTTTGATATGTAGTTCTTGTGAATTTTGCAAAAATAAAACTAAGATGAAACCTTTGATGTCGGTTGATTGATCACTTATGTGATTAATCCTTTGGTGACAAGCACGGGTCTCTTGATATCATTCAAGAAAAACACTTGAAAATGATATCTTTTGATTTGTGTGTTTCGTTTGATTTTGCAAAACATTTTTACCTAGAAGAGGTTGTTTGCTTGATTGAAAACAAGGAAAAGAACTTGGTATATGATGATTTGGTTAACGCTACCAAACCCGCTCCAATACCAATTGTTGACCTTTTGAATGGATCTATGATCTATAACGTGATTAAAATATACCAAAACACAAAGAAATGATTTAATCTTTACTTGAAATGCTAAGTTTATAAATCATCATCAAAACTATTCGAATACATGTTCTAACTATTTCTACATGTTGAAAGGGTGCGAATGAAAGGTTGTGTTGGTTCGTATAATCCAGCGATCGTGTCCCTTTGATTGTAACTTGCCATGCTGCTTTTCTTAACTAACTTTTGTAACTAACTTTCTAACTCCTTTCGTGATTGGGATTAACCCAATACTACATGCCAAAAATAATAGTGCTAAGGCATATAGCATTAGTGTTAATATCACGATCTTTGGTATGGACTTAATGTAAGGGCTTTTTGGAATGCTTTTGGTTAGAGCATGTGTTTTTTATTTGGTGTTGAGTGTTGGATGAGTCACCTGTCACGCAAGATACAAAATATTTGGTTAAATGAAATGCAATCATAGTTACTAAATTATTATTCTCTTGAGAAATATAATGTGTACAATCTAATTTTGTTCTTTGTGCTATCTTTAAGGAGTAAATTGTTGCTTGCTTATGGTAGATAATAGAGTATGATGGTATTTGAAGTCTGAAGTCACAAAGACTATAGACCAACAACATGGGTGAATGTTGTTAAATTACAAGTAAAGAGATCCTGATAATGTATAACAATTGTGCCATAGCTCACCTTAACATATCATCTTATGATAGAGTTGCTAAAATCAACTTTGAGACTTCATTTTGCATCTGCGACTTATGTTTAGCCTTGCTTCTAACCGATTTCATTCATTATCATGCGGTTACTCCGTAACTACTTTTCTTTGTGTTTTTGTCATGTTTAATGATGGAAGAATCGAGATAAAGGCGGTGATGGATATCATAAATGCATGTTTTTGACCATCGTTTATAGTCTTACGTAATTGTAAAGGCTATGCATTGTTTAAAATTTGATGAAGATGAATTATAACGAGTCAAAGACAAAATTAGGTGATTAGGCGCAAGTAACCTTTAGCGAATAAAGCGAGAAAGAGTGGATTGTTTGAGTATGAAGATGTTGGTTGATCGATATTAAACTTAGGGTCATTCACTTTTCGTGGGGTGATTGTAGAAAGTGCTTACAAGCTACAACATACCAAGTGATGTGGACCTAATCCCGATCTATTGCTCTTTTATATTATGTATCTAGTATGTTATATATGTAAAGCTTAAGGGCCAAATATGTTAGTATTATAGTTAATAACCGAATAGTGGTTATAGGCAGTTATAGAAGATCACAAACAGTTATGACTGTTGGTGAAGGGTCACGATGGTTCGTTTGGACCATATATGAACAAGTGTCGTAAACAATTTACCAATCGATCTATACAATTATTATTCAAGAAACTCTTGCAAAGTAAACAATTAGGGACAACAATTGGTATCGAGCCAAAGCAGGCTCTTGAATCCAAACATTGTGTGGAACAATCACTAAGGAGGCCGGAAAATCTACGGATAAGGTGGAATACGGTAACAAAGCAAAACTTACGAATAACAATTGAAGGCGTTGGAGCGGTAGTGCACAACCGAACCGACGGAAGTCGCGTATCAAACCCAGCTTCAATCCTACTCTTGAAAAGACATAAAACCAAATTGAAGGAATAAATCAACTTCAATCTACCCTTGAAGAAGAGAACACGATCGATTGGAGGAACATAATAAACAAATCAAGCGATTGATTTGGTGAAGAACACCTAATGGAGTAGTCTACGAGCGACACAAGAAAACTCATTTTGATCTATACGTAAGAAAGCGACTATTAGAAGACCGACACATAAAGAAAAGAAAAACTTATGTGGGAAGCAATAGCGTGAGACCAAAAAAAAGGGGAGGAAAACTCATTTTTGTTGGAAGAACCGACACAGAAGGAAAGAAAAAAAAATAATTGGGGATAGTAGCGTGAGACCAAAAAAAAGGGAGGAAAACTTTTGTGGGTAGCAGCATCAAAGAACCGACACAAAAGGAAGTCATACATTTTGGAATTTTACAACACGCTTATTGGAACTACAAGGGAAGGATGCTTTTATTTGGGAATGGTTCTTTTAAGGGATCACTTCTGCATATCCACAACGCTCAGGTTAGAAATCTAAATCTTCTAGATTTCTATTATACTAGTAGTATAAAATTATTCCCTGTGCTATTAGGAAAACCCCAAAAGTTTAGAAAGTGAAGATCATACGAATAGAAACCATGTCTAGTGAAGATCTTAGTAGCGCCTTAGTAACAAAAAACCGTAGCACCAATCATCATTATCAATGCCCCATTTTGAAACAGACAAATTACACCGTTTGGGCTATCCAAATTAAAGTTATACTTGAAGCAAATGGATTATGGGATATGATAGAACCTAAGGAAGATGCGCAATTAGATGAGAAAAAGGATAAGGCAACAACTGCCTTTTTATATAAAGCATTGACCGAAGATGTGATACTACAAGTTGCGGCATGTAAGTCAGTAAAAGAACTAGGAGGCATTAAAGAAGAGACACGTCAGAGAAGCAAAAGTGCAAAAGGCACGCCTACTATCTTTGATGACTGGATTTCAATTACTCCAAATGAAGGAGGACGTTTCGGTGGATGCATTTACCGCTAAACTAAACGGTTATGCCACTAAGACAAAATAATTAGGAAAAACGTTAGACAAACCGCTCTTGGTATGAAAACTAATAGACTCCACGCCAGATCGGTTCATCCAAATCGTTGGATCCATAGAACAAAACAGTGATCTTGACGAGGTTACCTTAGATGAGATCATTGGAAAACTCGAAGAATTTAAGGAAAGAATAAAACTTCGAAAATGAGGACATGGAGAAAGCCATGAAAACTTACTATTCGCACACGACGAACACTCGAAAAGAGAAAGGCGATTCGGCAATCGCGGAGGTAGATCAAACTCTTCACAAGGAAACTGGCAAAGCAACATAAATAAACATGACTCGAAAGAGGAAGGCTCGACTCACAAAGCAAAACAAATACAAAATGAAATAAGCGAATGTGGGACATGAGCAAAGTACAATGCCATTTGGTGTAGGAAACTTGGACATTTCGGATAGGATTGCAATCAGCGCCGACAATGCGGGAACAATCAAACCTTAAAGGCGAAGAACCATCATTGTTAATGGCAATATCTGAGGCCGAACATGAAGAAGTTCTATTAAATGAAGGACAAATTTAACCGAAAAAGTACACTACAATAGATGCAAGCATCGGTACTTAGATAATGGTGCAAGTAACCATATGACGAGGACTAAGAGTCACTTCAGGGATATTGATGAAAACATTACAGGACGTGTTTTTTTTGGAGATTGATCGTATGTAGAAATAAAAGGAAGAGGTTCTATATTATTAGGATGTAGGAATCACAAACAAAAGATTGTATCAGAAGTATAATACATTCCAAACCTCAAGAGCAACATACTAAGTCTAGGACAACTCACAGAGATCAGGTGTAAAATCATCATGGAAGGAAACCAACTGACTTTGCATGACAAGAATAAAAAGTTGCTAATGAAGATTGAAAGGCCAAAGAATAAACTTTACAGCATCAGATTACAAATTTGAACACCCATATGTCTCCTAGCAAATGTAGATAACCAAGCATGGTTGTGGCACACTATATTAGGTCGTCTAAAATTTGAGGACATCAATAATATGACAAGAAAGAGTCTAGTGGAAGGAATATCAAGAATAAATCATGCAGGATAGATTTGTGATGCACGCTTATTAGGAAAACACGTGGGACTCTATTTCCAAGTCAAGCCAAGTTCGGATCGAAGAACCCTTTAGATTTAATACATGGAGACCTCTCGTGGCCTATAAGCCCGACCACATACTCAGAAGGAATTCATTTTCTTGTTAGTGGACGATTGTACTTTGTTCATGTGGGCCTACTTTCGACATCGAAAGATCGGGCATTCAATACTTTCAAGGAATTCGAGACAATAGATTGAAATGGAAATGAGATCAAAATTAAGGATGCTAAACGGACATGGGAGGTGAGTTCACATCTAATGAATTCACCAAGTATTATAAATAAAATGGTATAGCATGACAATTGTGACTTACTTACCACAACAAAACAGAGTCGTGGAAAGAAGAAATAGAATAGTGCTATCTACTACTAGAAGCATGATGAAAGCAATGAAGTTGCCACTAAACTTTTGGGCGGAAGAAGTTAGACACGCCATCTACTTACTGAACTGGGTACCTACAAGAGCCCTGGTGGATAAAACTCCATATGAGGCACTCTACAACAGAAAACCAAATCTGGAAAAACTAAGGATATTCGGGTGCACAGCTTATGCCAAGGTAACAATACCTCATTTACAAAAACTGGATAACAGAAGCATACCCATGATTTACTTAGGCGTAGAGGAAGGATCAAAAGCATGCAGACTATATGATCCAAAAAGGAAAAGGAAACATGTGAGCAGGGATGTAAAGTTTATGGAAACAAAACCATGGAATTGGGATAGCGACTGAGAAGAAACAAGTGCACAAGACTCAGCTTGGACAATTTTTTTGGTAGAAGGAATCGACAATGGAAATACTACATCAGTCAACCCAGAAAACAATAAAGATACTTATCAGGATCGGGAACCAATTACTGCTCCAAACTCTCCAATTACCCCACTAACATATACTTACAACCCACACTCAAAGGAGGAAGATGCTACTACTAGCTCATTAAGGAACTCAGGAAAAGGATTTACTGATACACCAGTACGAGGTTTCAAGGACTTAAATGTAGTATATGCGAATGCACGTATAGTTGAAACTGAAAGTCTACTATTTACGGAAGAAGAACCACGTAACTATAAGGAGGCATCAACAGATAAGAAATGGATCGAGGCCATGGAAGCTGAACTAGATTCAATTAACAAGAATAACACATGGACTCTTACTACTTTGCTTACATATCATAAGGCAATAGGACTTGATAAGGATTTAAAACATACATTTTTAGAGGGTAACTTAAGCCCTAAATCGACATATTTTATATCCGTTACTACTTAAAATCGTTCCTTTTCAAATTTTAGGTCTTTTGGAAGCAAAATACTGGAATGAAGCATATTTGGACGAAAAGGAGCGAAAACATGAAGAAAAAGACAAAGTCAAGATCCAAGGTTGTTTTGCAAGCCTGACGACGTCCCAACCAAAGGGCGACGCCATCCCTCAAGAAGTTTTCTAATTAGAATGCAAGCGACGGCTCAGGTGAAAAAGAGGTTCTAAAGCTAGACGGCGTTATGCATAATATCTGGAAGGTGTCTCCCTTAATTTCTACACCAGACGCCCAAGAACCATCTAAAGACGACTTCCTTCATGAAGACAGACGGTGCCACACTCATCAACTAACGATGTCCCAATGATTACTTGGCCCAAACGAAACCCTAAAGGCAACGACAATATGGCGTCAATAGCAAAAGACGACGCCGTCGCACTTGTAAATCTATATATATAATTCAATTTTTTTGCATTTAGAGTAGGTAGAATTTTGGAGAGCAAACCCTAACTCGTGTGTAGTCCGACTTGAACAGTATTTTAAGGTTCTAAACTATTCTTTACATCATAAGATAAGTTTGTTAATCCATCATATCATTATGTTTACCCTATGTTTAATTTTTTGTGTGTATGCTTGCTTATTTATCATGAGTATCTAAATTACTATTGTGTTTACTTAGATCTATGAAACCTAATTGTTAATTATTATTAGGTTGTCTCTTGTCTTGATTTGTAGGCGCTAGAGTAAGGAAAAGCGGCTTCTTTTTAATTGTTGCGAGCTTGAGCGTCCTAAATAGCAAAAAGCTTGAGAGTGCACTTGAGCCATCGTTGTGTTTATTGCGTGATTTGTAGCTTTAGGATAATAGATTATTCGGAGATACTACGGTATTTGGCGATCCGGATAATCTAGAGGAGAGTTACAATTCATAGAACATAGGAATTAGGCACCCCCTATGACCACACGGAATACAAGCACCAATTAAGAAGAGGATGTGACAATTCAACCGACCAATAAGAATAACTAGGGAGTAAGAACATCTAAGTAAATACACTTTTAATCATCATAAGAGCACACTTTACAATACATAGCCTATCTTTTATTTTTATTAGTTTAATTAGTTATTAGTTTAAAGAATTAGTAGTTAAAACTAGTAGAAGTACCACCCCCCACTCCTATACCCCGATATATTTACCTTGCTTCCTAAAAAATATTAAAAACTAAAAAGAATCTCCCTCAACCTTGCCTCTCGTCATACATCTCTTTTTAGCATCTCTATTCCCCTAGAAAACGATCAACCCCCTGGGCTTACCCATACTACACTGCAACGATTAGGTACACTGCCTAGTGGGTTGTAAAGCTTGCTCTTTGAAAAGGAAGTCTTTCGACCCCGAACTCACGCATCAAAACTCAAATGGGTTTTTAAGACCAAGAGGGACGCAAAAGGAGAAATCATCAAATACAAAGAAAGACTAGTAGCAAAAGGATATGTGCATGAACAAGGAATAGACTTCGAAAAAGTATTTCCACCAGTTGCCCGCAGTGAGACAGTTCGATTGATTCTAGCACTGGCTGCATACTATGAATGGCAAGTACATCACTCGGATGTCAAATCAGCATTTTTACATGGAGAATTAAAGGAAGAAGTCTACGTTACACAACCTGAAGGTTTCATACAACTAGTAAGTTCAGGAAAAGTTTACAAGCTCTCAAAAGCATTATATGGTTTAAGGCAAGCATCACGAGCTTGGAATGTGAAACTTGATCAAATCTTAAAGTCATTGGACTTTAAGAAATGTAATCTCGAACAAGCGGTTTACACAAAGAAAAGCAAAGCTTCCACACTACTAGTTGGAGTTTATGTTGATGACTTGATAATCACGGGAACTCCAAAGAAGAAAATTGACTTGTTCAAATCCCATATGGAAGACAAATTTGAAATGAGCAATTTAGGATTGGTGGCTTATTACCTCAGGATAGAAGTTACTCAGAAAGAGGGAGAGATTACAATCAAGCAAACATGTTACATCAACAAAATCTTGAAAGATGCAAATATGATGGAAAGTAATGACACAAAGATACCTATGGACCCGGGAACAAAGTTGGTCAAGGCGGACGATGGAAACCCAGTTGACGCAACTTATGGATGTTTCAGGTATCTACTACATACTAGACCAGATCTAAGTTACTCGGTCGGACTACTCAGCAGATTTATGCAAGAACCAAAAGATCACCATTTGAAGGCAATAAAGCAAGTAATTCGATATATCAAAGGAAACAAGGAGCATGGTATTATATACAAAAAAGACGGCGACCTCAAAGTTACAGGTTATAGTGATAGTAGTTATGGAATCAATACTGATCAGGGAAAAGGAACTACTGGAATATTATTCTATTTTGGAGAATCACCTATTACATGGTGCACTAAGAAGCAACCAATAGTAGCACTCTCATCATGTGAATCAGAATTCATGGCAGCTATTGGAGCAGCATGTCAAGCTTTATGGTTAAAGCGGCTACTTAGTGAAATAACGGGTTGGAAGGAGGAAAGAATAACACTCAAGATTGATAACATTTTAGCAATAGCACTCGTCAAGAACCCAGTCTTTCATGGAAGAAGTAAGCATATCGACATTCGCTACCATTTCATTCGTGAATGCGTAGAGAATGGACACATCAATGTGGAACACGTCAGTGGCGAACTACAAAGGGCAGATATATTGACTAAAGCTTTGCCAAGGCTGAGGTTTGTCACTATGTGGCAGATGCTCGGAGTTCAAGATCTAGGACAAAGCAACGATCGAGATTAAGGGGGAGAATGTGGACCAAATCCCGATCCATTGCTCATTTTTATTATGTATCTAGTATGTTATATATGTAAAGCTTAAGGGCCGAATATGTTAGTATTATAGTTAATAACCGAATAGCGGTTATAGGCAGTTATAGAAGATCACAAACAGTTATGACTGTTGGTGAAGGGTCACGATGGTTCGTTTGGACCATATATGAACAAGTGTCTGTAAACAGTTTACCAATCGATCTATACAATTATTATTCAGTAGAATCTTACAAATCAAACAATTAGGGACAACAAGTGAATCGTCTGCAAACAAAGAGAATTTTAAAGACAGATACACAACATAGTAAAGAAATAGAAATATGATATTACATGATGAACACGTGAAGCACGAACAAACCAAAAGTCGCATAAACCACAAATCAAACTAATTGCTAGGCCAAAGGCCTTTGATGCTAAAGAACATTTTTACATCGTCCTTTTGTAGGAGATGTTATGGAACAACTATTTTGAGTAGTTTTGAAGAAAATGCAGCAAGTCATCTACACACTTGTCCTGAACATCTCTGTCACCAAACAAAGCCATCATCTCTTTAGCCTTTTGTCTATACACTTTACCCTCTTCTTTCACCATCACAAGACTCAGTGAGTCAGCCACGGACTCGGGTTCAAATGAACCGTCCATTTCGTCCCTGTGAACCATATATGCCATCTTTTTCTCTACCAAATAAGTTGCAATCGTCCCTTGGTCCAACATGAATGGCAACAACACAAGTGGTTTACCGAGCTGAAACCCTTCCACCACTGAACTCATACCGAGTGAATTAATAACCCGCCCACTGAGTCATGATTCAGTATCTTAAATTGTGGTGCCCAAGTCCTACACACACACCACGTCCACATGTCCGCTCCTCAAACCCATTTGGCAACTCAATAACTTCATCATCTGATGACCCACGTTGATCAATTAACACCCAGTAAAGCGGTAAACCACAAAGCTCTAAACCTAATGCCAGCTGAGTTAACTCGTATTGATTAGGTTTAGTTTCGGTTCCAAAAGCGATATAAACAACAGAACCTTTCTCATGCTGATCTAACCACTCTTTGCAAACTGCCAATTTGTATCATTCTCTGCAGCCGCCGTGGTTGCGGGTAAAAGCCCTGTTGGAATGACGGGTTTTTTGTAAAGTTGGTCAAGGAGGTTTAACCATTCTGGTTCGAAATCCAGACTAGTTCTAACAAACACTGCATCGCAGCCATGGATTGTGGCTCCAAAGCGATACGAGTCTGAAACCTTTACAATATTACCATCATCGGAGCTTACATACCTCGAAAGCTGATAAAGACTCGCTCGAACATTGGTTTCAAACGTAACCCAACTCGGTTTCTTAGTAAAATCTCTTGGTATTGCATGTCCAAGCATCATGGCCTCTGGGTAACCTGCATGTCCGAGAATTACTGCTGGAAAAACACTAAAATAGGCCGTCCGAACGCCATGTTCTGCTGCTAATGGCCCCAACCAATACGTAACGAAATCATATATGATCCAATCTGGAGATGAGGTTTTAAGAAAATCCGTGACGGGTTCCTGGAACCCGTCACATGCAATTTTGAGGTACTTAACTTTGTTTAATGGTAAATCCTTAGTGGATTCGGCATTTTCATGAAGATTTTCAACTTTTGTAGATCGAGTTTGTGAATTTGATGGAAGAAGTTAAGGATTTCGGTATTTGAGGATGCGATCGATGTTTTTGGAGTTGACAAGAAGGAAATCTTATGGCCTTTGCTGGCCATAAGCTTTGCAAGTTCAAGAAATGGAATAATGTGACCAAAGGCTAGCCATGGAAACATTGCAATGTGAAGATTACCATCTCCATTTTTGGCCATGATGACAAATGGTGCTTCTGATCGAGCAAATGGCTATTGAATTTGTTTGTGTTTCCTAACATTAATTAATATATACATGCAAATATTCAATCTACCTAGCCTTGCATTTAAGTTCACTATGAATAACACAATAATTGATTAGAAAAATTAGATAGGACAAAAGGGTAAGTAATTAGATAGTTGGTGGTTCTTTAATCATTGGGATTAGTAACAATATTAAATTCCCATGTGGCTTGATTAATTAATGGGCTTTCGTTTTAGAAAACTTTGCATTAAAAAAAAGGATTGAGTCGTAGAATAGCAACGTCTTTTCTAAATGTCCCATTTCGATGCGTGTATTTTTTCTCTTTGTAGAATTGCAATGTACTTTCGATAAGTGTTCCATTCTAGTGCGTGTACTTTTTAAGTTGTAGAATAACAATGTACTTTTGATAAGTGTTCGATTTGGTGCGTCCTGCTTTATAAGTGTTCCAATTTGGTGCGTCATCCCACGTACTAAATTGGAACACTTATGAAAAGTACATTGCTATTTTACGACTTAAAAAGTACACGTACTAGAACGGACACTTATGGAAAGTACATTGCTATTCTGACAAATTTAAAAAGTACACGCACTGAATGGACACTTGAAAAGTGCGTTATTCTACAACTTAAGGTTACACGATGTCTGCGACGGTTGATACCATGCAATATAAATTACGTTAAGATAATTGTTCAATCTTGGATAACAAGAATTTAATTTTGAGTAACTTTAAGCAACATCAAAGAAATTGTATAAAATTGTAAAATACTTGCATAATGTTGTAGCAATTCAAAGATGATTATCGGTAATATTATTGAGGCATGAAGTCAAAGTATGTTAAAAGTAAGTAGAATACCGTGTAATTTGATTATATTTATACGGTCTGAAAATTTACGCATTTTAATCATTAAATGTAATATTGTTTCTAAATACTCGACTTTTTTTTGCTTTTACATATTAGTCACATTATTTTCATAATTTTTTTGTTGAAATTATATAACTATGTTTTTTATATGTAAATGGTGAAACTTTAAATATTAAAGATAAATTTCAGTTAAAATTGAGATGTTCATTTAAATTTTTAGTTGAGCTAGGACTGAAATCGTTGAAAGCCTAATATCTCAAGTAAAAAAAATACACCAGCAAAAAAAAAGAAAAGAAAAAAACACAATGTTTCTCGTTCTCTAAACCTAGTCTTTAGCCACCACAACTACCGTTATTAGCTGTTACGAACACCAGCCGCCAACCACAACATATACCATGCTATAACAAACAACTTAATCTGGAACCTTATAACCATCAAAAGTCACTCACTACACACAAACATAAAGAGTATAGTTATTTCTATCCAAATGTTTTTTTATTTATTTTAGGTCTAAATTTTTTTAGCTTTTTTTTTTCAGTAAACTTATTTGTTGTTTTGTCAAATCTATAACTTTTTAGTGTTTGTTTTTGTAATACCAAAAGGTTTTTAATTTTGATATTGTTTGCTAGATGGATCTTCTAATGCATGTTATAGTACATATTTTTTAGTTAATATGCAATTTTTGTTCAATTTGTTTAGCTTAGCATAACAAACTAAATATATTTTTTTTTTTGTAAAAGGGTACATGTATAATACCCCAAATCTCTATTTAAACAAATTAAATATATATGTGTTAATATTTTAAACTGAGATAAAAGTCATAAATGAAAATGTTGTTGAATGCGTAGAACTGCATGTTATTTTTTAGTGTGTTCTTTTAAGTTTTACAACAAGCAATAATATGTATACTTCTTAGAATATGCTCTTTTTTATCTTCAAATAATTTTGGAGGGATGGGATTAATAGTTGTGCAACGTCCAACGTAGGGAAGCACTAGGTCTATCGTCCTAACCCTATCACTAATGATTTACATATGTGAAGGGTTGGTAAGTCTAACGGCTTTATCACGTTATCTGCCTTGTATGTGAAAAGCATTTCGTACTAGATCGAGCACCAGTGATTTCGTATCCGTTCAAAATCTTGGCTAATGTGTTTATAGCTTTGTATTACTTAATTAACAACTTACATGACTTGTACTATGTATTTAATTATTTGTATTTATCATTTAAAGGGTATTTTACGAATTTATATTAATTATGCATCAATTAATTGTAAACATTGTATGAGTAGTTCTCATGCCTCATTATATATATATATATATATATATATATATATATATATATATATATATATATATATATTATACATTATTAATAGGATAATAATATAGTTAACGAGTTTGATTATAAATTTTGGGGTGTTGTGGCGGTGTATGATCAAATTGTGTGTTCTTTTATATAAGATATTATCTTACTATCTTATAATGGATGAATAACTTTCCTTACATTAAATATATTAAAATTAAGCAATAAAAGTGTCAATGCAATTTGTACAATTCATTGACACATAATTAATATACATTATTAAAACACTCATTTAATGATAAATACAAGTATTAAAATACATAATACAATTATACAGGTTGCTAATTAATTATAGTTTAAAAACCAATTTTAATGAAAAATACAATTAAACGAATACATTGTACAAACCAAACAAGTTACTAAGCACAAATAACAAACGAACAAAATAATACAAACTAAGCAAATTTTCACCAAACTTTTAAACTAATCAGTAAAGCTATTGTCAAAAAACGTACAAATAAAATAAATTATTATCCAAAAAAATTAAATTACAGAGTATCCGCATCCACATCGTGCGAGAACCCTACTAGTGGTCAAATGATGCATAACCATATTTCATCCTTAATACAAAATTACAAATCAGTAGCATTGTTCTTCCAGTTGATATCAATCAGATTTGTTGGATCTAATGATTGTGACATTTAGCTTATATATATATTTGGGATTAGTCAGCATACGAATAATTTATATAATTCATTTCGTATTCTATAAATAATGTACTTCATTAAAAAAAGAAAAAAAAAAAGACGTGTTGTTAATTGATCAACTAACATTTACCCAACCTGTTATTATATATCATAAGGAGCAAATAAAACATGTTATAAAAGTTATGAATTTCATAGCAACTTAACTTCACCATTATTAATTCAACATAACACATTTGTTCCATAATTTGTACCCGCTTAGTATGCATCATAAATGTTACAGATATAAATATAATGGGTTTGAATGACAATTGATGGTTATCAAATCCCTGAGAATTAACTGTATAGTTGATGTATGGTTAAGTGTAACGACCAAATTTAATTTGCGTTCATGAACCATTAGTGTAATTATTAATTTGATCGTTTTCTTTCATCACTATATTTATATATATTGAGAGATCTTCTCTCATTTCTAGAACACTGAAAAACACAACTCGATCACTCTTCTCTTTTTGTTGCCATTCATATTTTTCTTGTGTATCCGTTCGTAATAAAGGAAAGGCACGTATTAGTTCGCCTCGATAACTCTGTTGTGCTACCAAAGTTATGCATTGTTATTGTATCATGAGAGATAGACGTTCACGATTCTCAAGCACCGTAGAGAGAACAAATTTGTCTTAAAGAAACTGTGAGCATCACATGCCTCAAGATTATCCTTGTTTGTGTGTTTTGAGTTTCCACATTCAAAAGATTTAAAGTATCATTTTTCTACACTTTATCTTTTCTTGTTATTATCATCATATTGGTTGTTTATCTCTCGTAGCAATATTGTAGGATACTAACTAACATAAACACATATGGTCTTTGTGGTTTGGCCGTGTATAGAGAGAGAAAGAGAGGAGAATGAGAGACTTCTAGTGAGAGAAAGTAACGTATATTAGGTTGTAACCAAATGAAGTTCCAACCCTCTTCCGTGCGTTGGGAAGATGGTATTTATAGGCTTACACAAAACGCCCCTACGGGCTGTGGAGCGTGCTAACAGTGGGTAAAGACCCGACCCGACTCTACGGTGATACTTTAAACTAAATGTTTATTAACAAGATACGACCTAACTAGTGCTAGATGATACTCGAGGTGACCGCGGGGTGACCGAATCTTTAATATGGATTTTCGTAATCCCAACAATCTTCCCCTAAGGGAGGTCACCCCGGAAATTACAATTTGAATTCTAGCATTCTATCACATGAATTTAATTTCCTAGCTTGTAGTCTTTGATTCTTCAAATTCCACAATCTTTTGTACTTCCAATAGTGATCTTTGATTGTTCCTTTGGCTTGGGTGATCTTTGAGCTTTCTTTGAGATCAATAGCCATCGTAAATCTCTAAATTATCCTTTGTTGTATCGCCTCCATGTGATGTTGTGATTTTCGGATCACAATTTTTTGGACCATGATATTTTGCATCAGAGTTGCGGAAGAATTGTTGTATGTCTTTTAGTTATCATGATTTCTTTGATTATGAGTGTGAAGTGTGAGCATGTGGTTATGAATTGACGTCTCATTTGCCATCAGCTGCAACCGTTGGAAATTCCTGCAAACAACAATTAGCAATAAACACACGAAAGTATCTTTGTTCACTTACATTGAATAGGGTTGCAAGAACCACGGTTCCCTGTTGATCAGTATAAATACTGCCTGTGATCGGGTAGACTTTCTAAGAATCTCCTTGACCGGGTTTCGCAGCTATACTAGCTGTTCTCAAACCGGAGCATATCAAAGTAGACAACACGGAGTGAGTGATCCAGCGAGTTGGATTCACTAATTTATGAGAAATTGATTTGAAAAACAATCGTGTATTGCTGAATAAAGAGTTTTTGCAATACGACGAAAGTTTTATGAACAAAATCACGTTTCAATTACAAATACTTTTGTTTGAAAATTTATGCGCAATCGATGTGCTTGAAAATAATTGTTGAGCACATCGAAGGGTTTTCCAAAAGTATACGTCAACTCTTTCACTAGAACAAGGTTGATTCAAAAGCGAATCGCCCCATCGTTGTTTTCCAGTTGTCACAAGTTTGATCCATGAAGGATCTCACATGTCACCCACCAAAAGCTTGTTTGATGTTAGCTCTAGAAGGATTTCCATCTTCATTGTGAACACTTTACGTATCACTCGGATGTTTTGGCAATACCACAAGGAAAATGCGTAGGACTCTTAATATATATTTTCTTATTTTTCACAGTATATGAAACAGTAAGCATATTGAAAGTGTGTCCTAATGAGATTTATGGATGACCTCTTGGCTCTAGACTCAATAGCGCACTTTGGTTTTCCTATGTGGAGACTAGGGAGAGGGTCTCCTTCTTCAATATCAACCATCTCTAAGAGAAAGTTGATAGATTACACAGGTTCACCATGAGATCTGAAATGTTTTGTAACTGGTAACTACTGTTGAAAAAAATGTACGGTATGAATCTATGATGTTATGCAATGTGCCTTCTTAGTTACATCTCGTGTTTCCGTCATTGACGGAGTGTGACATCCATCCTTCACTGGAGAAAAATATTTTATCACCTTTGTAGATGATTTTTCACGTTATGGGTATATCTATTTGCTGCATGAAGAATCTGAATCTATAAATGCCCTTGAGGTATTTAAATGAGGTTGAGAGGCAACTTGACAGAAAAGTGAAAATCGTAAGATCTGATAGAGATGGAGAATATTTCGGAAAGTATGATGAATCTGGACAATGTCCTGGTCCCTTTGCAAAGTTCCTCGAAAATTGCGGCATATGTGCTCAATATACTATGTCGGGCATGCCACAATAAAATGTCGTGGCAGAAAGGCGAAACATAACATTTTGGATGTATTCACTTAGAACCGCAGTATATCTATTAAATAGGGTTCCTAGTAAGTCTGTTTTTATATTCAATTTCCTGCGTATGACAAAAATATGAAGGAGCCTCATGGGTAAAAATACCGTTAGAACTAGGGGTGTCAATCGGGTCAACCCGACCCGATAAGCCTCTATCGGGTCGGGTTGAATCGGGTTTTGACCTTTAAAAATATAACCCGCAACCCGACCCGATAAGAAATCGGGTTATCGGGTTCGGGTCTAATCGGGTCGGGTTATATCGGGTCGGGTTATCGGGTTATTTCGGGTTGCCTTGAAGCATGATGCTTATTTTACATGTTCTAGGTTACAACAGATTTTGGAGCTCATTTGAGAGCTTATTTTTAAGCTCAATTTGGCCTTGTTAACTGTTTTATAGCAGCACATCAGCAGGTCTGAAAGTAGTCCAATAGCTTCTTTTCATTTTGTTTTAGTATTAGGTTCCATTAGTTTTTTAGGTGTAGCTTAATGTAGATTAGTTCCCTTAGTCGCTTTTCATTTTGCAGACCTATGCTAAGCTACTCTAAAGTCTAGATAGTTTAATTCTAACCTATGAGATACTAAGGGAAACCAGAATCACACTTAAGACAGAATCAACATACTAGAAAAGTAGACATACTTATCTGATGGTGCAGGGGAACTTAGCTCCAAACCACCCAATTCAAGCCTCTCAAAAGCTTATTAGGAAAAATCACAAAAATATAAAAAAATAAGGTTTGAAATGATAAGCTACCAAATATTAATTTCCCAAAATCTCAGATCAAATGGATAAAAGATGAGTAAATGAAAAATCAAAACTAAAACACATTTGGAAAATGTAATGTTATTTTTGACTTTTTCAGTTTTTAAAATGTTTGACTAAAATGAAATTAACTTGATTCCAACTGAACAAAAATGAGATATAAAGCTATGATAAGACTGGATTAAGCTAAAATGACAACTAATGAAACTACATAAAGGAACATGCAAACTGATGACAGATTTTTAATGTAGAAAATGAGGATTAAAAATGGATTTTGACTTTTAAACAAATGTACTATGAATTTTATGCATTAACTAGCCTATATTCACCTTACATGAACTAAATGAACCAAATTAAACTTCTATATCAGCTTCTAAGTCAGAAAACTAGCTTGATCCAAACACTCCTTTTAAACTATAAAATGCAATTTTAACCAAAAACTATGATGAAATTTAATAGAAACTTACTTTAATTGCTTAAATAAACAACTATCTAAACTAATGGCCAGATTTAAACCGAAATCAACCAAAATTGCTTTGACTTCCAACTTTGACTTTTATTGACTTTTTATCGGGTTATCGGGTTGAACCCGAACCCGATAAGTATAAAAATATAACCTAACCCGACCCTATAAGGTTATCGGGTTGGTCGGGTTGACCCGATAGACCCGATAAGCGAGTTGAACTCGAATGAACCCGACCCTATAAGGCTTTATCGGGTTCGGGTTGGGGGCCGGGTCGGTCGGTCAACCTTTGACACCCCTAGTTAGAACTCACAAACAAAATTTTCGTTCTTCCTTAATTACTAAGTCCACCATGCATGAACTTTCTACTTCTTGAGGTTCTTGGCAAAAACATTGTTCATTTTAAACACTACCTATCATTATTAAATCCCATCGAAATCTCTTTTTCAAAAACCTGGATTCGGGCGTGTGAAGTAGCAAGAAAATGTCTCCCAAGGATTAAGTGTTCCCTAGGGGTGTTGGCCATATCAATAAAAACGAAATCTGTAGGGAAGAAAAACCTATCGACATTCAGTGATACATTACCCGCAATCCCAACCGGAGTCGCCTTAGTCATATCCGCCAATTCAATTACCAAATTCGTTTTCCAAAGATTAGTTAACTTAAGGTTTAGAAATAGCGAAAGTGGGATAATGTTCACGCTAGACCCAAGATCGGCTAACACAGATAAATCATGATTACCAATAGAGCAAGGAAGAACGAAGCTATCCATGCTAACTACCTTCTTTGGTAATTTGCTCGCCATCGTATCATTAGCACTAGTGTTGCTCTGCAAAAAAGAAACTCCATGCATATGATTAGAATTATGAACATTATCGTTAGAGTCATTAACCACATCGTCCGTAAAAACAGCCTTGCATGCCACCATAGGTTTACTGCCTTGCGTTTCAGGTATTGCATTTCTTCTTTGCACCTCTTCACTAAGCTTTCCAATCATTGCCTCCAGGTTCTTTAGAGATTCGTCATGACTAATGAGGCTCTTATTTGTACTCTCTTGAAAGCTCTTCAACCAATCGTCTTGTTCTTTTGCCTTTTGATTGAGTCTTCTAGGTATTTGTTGATAGTTTCCTTGAGGCTAGACCTTCTTTCTCCCTAAGGTGCATGATTGTAGTACCCATTGATCCTACGGTATCCATTACCATTGCCATTGGATCCTTAGAAAGGTCTATTAGCTTCTCCATATTTGACTACTTCTATCTTCCCATCTCCATCATTAAGAGGGGGTCTTTGGAAAGGTAAGCTCCTCCACATGTCTCGCACCCAACTTGTATAGAGTGCACACTTTCCTTAAGCTTCAACATATCACGCCAAGAGTATCAAATTTGTTGGTGATAGCGGTAATACCATCCAAACTTCCGCCTATGCTTCTACTGACTCGCTCCGTCATGCCACTTTTGAGAGTGGTCACCATTTTGGATAGCTTCCAATGCTAGAATAGGTTTCATTCCATGGATCGGCCCCCGAGAATCGATCATCTGTCTCGTTGCAATGCCAAGACCTTTATAGAAAATGTTGAACTTTTACTGATTGTTGAGGTCATGAGTAAGGCATTTGTAGAGAAGGTCATTACACCTATCCCAAGCTTGGTATAATGTTTCACCGTCTTCTTGTCTGAAATTGTGAATCCCCTCTAACTGTTTTGCCGTTCTTGAGGGAGGGCAAAATCTTTGAATGAAGGCTCTTTTAAGAAGATTCCATGTGTCAACGGTTCCACTGGATAGTCTGTCCATCCATCGTTTAGCCATTCCTATCAGTGTCATAGGAAATACCAGAAGCATGACCTCATCTTGAGAGTCACTAAGGATGTTGAAGAGGCTCACGATGTATAAAACATTTTCAATATGCTCGTAAATATCTTCATTCTTACTTCCGAAAAAAGGGTTTGCACGCAAGTCCCTCATGAATTGGTCCTTGATCTCCAATCAGACCTCTGCTTCAATTTCCGGCCTAACAAGCCCCGACCCTTGCTCATCCCGAATCATTGCAA
This sequence comes from Chrysanthemum lavandulifolium, assembly GCA_022545495.1. Taxonomy (NCBI): domain Eukaryota; kingdom Viridiplantae; phylum Streptophyta; class Magnoliopsida; order Asterales; family Asteraceae; genus Chrysanthemum; species Chrysanthemum lavandulifolium. Next base: position 279,609,274 of record CM040238.1, read on the forward strand.
GGTATTCCTCGAGAGTGAGATTATCAATATCCATAACTGCCATAGTATCTAAAACTAAAAGTAAATCATAAGAAAAACAAAAACAATAAAATAACAATAAAAGACTAAAACAAAAATCCTAATATAGCTCCCAGCGTGGCGCCAAAATTCGATGCGGATTTACGACCCGATTTAAATTTCTAGAGTCTCGTCTACCTATTGCACTAACGAGCGAGAAACCGGTGGTGCATAGCATAGAGAGTGGTAGAGGTCGTCCCAAGAGCTATGTAGTTTTAGATCCTATTTAAGTCTAGTGTCACGGTTTTTAAAATGTTTTGAAAGATTAATTAAACTAATAAGCAAGAAATGAAATGCGGAAATTAAACGAAGTTATAAACAATAAGGAGAAAGTGTGCTAACCTAATTAATAATTCTATCATGTTATGTCTATGTTTTCTAATTATTACTTCATATCCCTTCAAGTGGGGTTTAAATTCGCTAGACTCCTTTGATCAATTCGCCTTATCCTATTACACATAGACCCCTACCCGAAATCAAAGGCATTACCCTTTGGATTGACGAGGTTCCCGGTAATCTATGCTTAAGTCATTAAGTGCCCTAAATGCAAGATTCGAAACAATGTGTGCCCAGGAGCTAACATTTTAGACACACACCCCTAACTTCTTAAGTTCCGCCTCTGGGAAGGTGATCCTTTGGTCAATTCGACGAGAGGAATTGATAGTCCTTGGTAAATTCTTATCAACCCTCGCAACCTACTTCCCTAGGGTCCTTTGGTCAATTATCCTAAGCAAGCAAATACAACCGGGCTTATAAGCTATCAAAGCAAAGGTGACTACCAACGAACTATGCATGCATACACTAGAAGCAATAATAGAAGTGCGAAAATATAAGCAAAACAATAAAGAAATCATAACTAGGCTAGCACCAAAGGTGCTTAGCCGTTCATATTAAAACGAACACTCATTTCAATGTTTAACATGGTAAATGAAGACATGAATCAAAATATAATGAAATAGGAATCGCTAAAGCTTATCAATGATATGTTATGGCTTCTCTCTTGAAAATAGCTCCGTATGCTGAATAAGATCTGCCTTGTGGACCCACTTCACGCTCTCTGACTTTTTGTGGTGAGTGAATGGTGTCAAATGCAAAATTTAGGGCTTGTATTTATACATCCGATCATGTTACGGCGTAACCTTATAATGTGGTTACGCCGTAACTTAAATATCCTCCTTTATCAAATCTCGGTGTGATGGTTACGGCGTAACCTTAAGGATGGTTACACCGTAATCCCTTCAGCTCCGTCGTAAACTCAACAAGTGGCTACGCCGTAATCTTCAAAGATCCCATCAAGACATTCGTAGTGCTGGTTATGCCGTAACTAATGTTGGGGGTTACGGCGCAACTAATGGAGGCGCGAAATTCATTATGACCTAGATGGTTACGGCGTAAATTGAGTTGATAATTACGCCGTAACTGATGTTGACTTGGTCTTCACATTCGTATTCCTAGCTACGGCGTAAATGAGAGTGTGTGTTACGCCGTAGCTTCTTCCATGAGAGCATACTAAGGTATAAATCATTAAAGTACATCTCCAAAAACTGCGTCTCTTTAGCTCCTATGCTCATATATAACCTGGAAACGAAATATAAAGAAATAAGAGTATATATCCATATAAACAATATAAAATATGAGCATAATCAGGAAAAATAGAAACTTAAAAATAGATTATTTGATGTTATCAGGTATCCTTACAATCGATGATGAACAAGAAAGATTTAGAACCAATGGACAATAAACCTAAATTACCCAGCAATACTTGCACCTTTTCTTTTACCCAAATCAACCCAATCTTTAATCACCGAAACCATTTAAACCTTGCAAGAATACTTACAAGCCCTTTGAAAAACCTTGAAATCATAGCCTCTAAACCTAAGAAAAATTGATGTTGATGATGATAATGTTTGATGGTGATTATGAAGAAACAAACCCATGGAATAGCTAGGAACTACAACACCTTCCATCTAAGACCAATATACTTGGTAAAAATTTAAATAAAAATGGGGTTTGGAGCTGCTCTTGGTCATTCATATAGAGAGAGGGAGGAGAAATGTGAAGCTTTGGTGACAAAAACAAGAATGAGGTGAATGGTAATAAGATAGGTGATTTAAGGTTTAGTGGGGAGCATAGGTAGAAAATATTGAAAACATGTCCAAGTTTTGAAAAAGGGAAGAGTGTAAGAGTGTGTGTCATTTGTATGGAGAGTGAGGGGAGTGAGTGGGTTTTATTTTTGTATAAACTTGAGCTACAATGTATAGTTTAATCCCAGTAATTGATAATGAGGTTTTTAAGACGTGTAACGTAAAACTGGATAGTGTAAAATTATAAAACTTGTAAAAATGTGAAAACTTGTTATGATAACCTATTTTAATAATTTAGATGAGTGGTGAGTTCATTAGAGGGTTTAAACGTTGTTAAAACCTTAAAACGTAGATTTAAATCGTGTAAGACGTAAAAGGTGCACGGCTTATGTAAAACTGGAAAAAGTAAATTTTGACTTTTAATATAGGATTGTAAGGAACCAAAATCATATAATGTGTAGACTAGGCATAGTCATATGTTGGTTTGAGTTAATTGTACGTTAATTTATGTACGCGATTAAACTAATTCGGCTGCTCGTTAAAACAAGCTATTTAAAAAAAATAAAAGATTAAGTAAATTAAATAATATAAATAATCAAATAATGACCTCATAAATTGAGAATTGTTATACTTCTAATCATGGTTGGCTGTCATGATTGTTATAGTGAAAGAAAAAGGCCGGTTCCGGGACAGGGCTATAAGATTTCAAAGCCAAGGTTGATACGCCTCCTATTTTGAGAGCGTTGTGTTTACATATGATAATGGGCTATGATGATTGTTATAATTTGACTGAAATGAAAGGCAATGACCGGATGGTATAGTATTTATGATTTGTGAAAAATATGTGTGTATGTTGATCATTGTACTGATTTATTACTTTTCATAGTTCAATCTGATTTTGGAGTTGCAGCACATGGTGCAGATGCAACAAACGTGGAAGTTTTTTACTAGACTGAAAATGGGTCGGTTGGGTTTGAATTTAGCGCAACGAAACTTGAACCAAAGTTGTTTCGTTAGTCGCCGCTTAATATCATTATGGCATAAGTTTTAGGAGATCTATTTAATAGTTCCAGCTTCTTGATATTTGTTAGCTTTGTTTTTTGGCAATCTCACCCAGTGTCTTGCGGGCAGTTTGTCCATTTTTTTTGAATGGGTACATGATGTTAGTTTTATGTTTGAAACTTATTAATCTACCCATAAAAAGCTTACATAATCCAATAAAGTTAAAACTAAGCTGGCAAATGGGCTTATGAAAATATGAGTTGAAACCACATAAGCCCATAAATACACTAAAACAAGCACCATTTAACTGATAGTATTACTCATGAGCGGAGCTATTAAGGGACCGGGAAGGTCCCGCCCCTGAAGCTAAGCTCATTAGTGTATTTTTTTCTCGATTTCATGTGTTAAAATTTTATTTTTTCCATCTCGGCCCTCCCATCTAATGTTCTTCAGGAAAAAAAATTGTTTCGGCCCTCCCAAAATTTTTTTTTCTAGCTCCTCCATTGTAGCTTTTCTTGAATAAGTTTCTACATCGCAAGTATATACATCGCAACAAATGTTACTTAGGATACGAAATTTGAGTTCAACTGATTTTAGCTTATTCAATTTTATTTCACTTGATTTTAGCTTATCTCACTTGTAGCTTTTCTTGAATGAGTTTCTATTCTAAGAAACCTTATAATTCTCTTTCGTTTCAGTTTGTTTTGATGCCAAGTCAAACGCTCACAGCAGCTGCAAATGATGCCATCAATTGATAATCACACCAACAGACTTGAAGCTTACTTGGATGTTGGCAAGATTACACACGAGCCTCTTACCTCTCCATTTCCCTTAAACTATTTGTTGCGATGTATATTCTTGACGGCCGATATACATAATCTCAAATTCTCAAGCACATTCTCCAACCCGGCCTTCTCACTTTTCTTTAACTAACATGACTCTCTTAGGAACAGGACCACCCCATCACAATCACAATGCGGTTTCACAATCACAAAAGCACATGCAAACAGGACCACCCTTCTCAATCTCATACTCAGACAGGCATATAAAGACCGAGCCAATGTTCTTTTCTCATTTGCCAAGTTTCGCATATATAAATTTTGCTTGGTGATTTTACATTCTTTATTCTAAAGAAAAATATAACAAAGTCTTTTACTAAATTAACCAACAATCTTTTTTCGTTAAAGCAAGGAAAAGTAAAAAATTAATTACCGAGCAAAATAAATATATTCAAAACTTTGCAAATGAGTCAAGAATATATACTCATAAACTCAGGGGTAAGCCTGGCCTATAAAACCAACCAACCATGCACATTGACATTCAGAGACCACAAAACCTCATCTAGTTCCCCATTCTTAACTAGAACAATGAGACTATTATCGAGTCTTCTTGTTCTTCTCGCTGCAATTAACCTTCACCTTGGAGGTGTTCAGACATCAGATACTAAAGATGACAAGAATATTTTCTATTACAACAACGGATACAGTCCCAACATTGAAGCCTATGTAAAGCTTTTAGAAGAACTACGAAGTCAACTAGCAAGCGGAACCGGCTCATGGAATTATGTAACACGGCCCCCACGAATGTCCCTGCTCAAGAACGTTTAGTCCAGGTTCAACTTGAGAACAGCGGTGGCGAGGTTATCACTGCAATAATCGACATAGTGAATGTCTATGTGGTGGGTTATCTTGTTGGCAGTGTTGTTACCCAACTTTACACTATTTAGATGACATTCCAAGAGAAGCATTATTTCAGGCTTTCCCAGCCCACAATATACTCATCGTCCGCTAGGTTTCGCTGGCAACTATGACAGTCTTCCGAATAGAGACTCATGAACTTGGACACGGTGCCCTAAATGACGCCATCAGAAATTTATTTTACGGACACTCTCAACCCAGCGCTGTTGGTGATCATTCAAATGGTGTCAGAAGCAGTAAGGATAAGGTACATTGAACATCTTATCCGACGAAACATGTTGGGGAGAATCTAAACTTCATACCAGACCCCAGGGCCATAAGCATGGAGAACGAATGGTCGGATCTATCCGAGCAGATCCAGTGGTCGTGAGTCCGAGTCTTTCTTAGGACCATTCTAGTTCGAAGTGTGTTAACGCAGTTGTCCCAATCAGAAGTGTAGTAGGTGTCATGCGTCAAGCAGCGCTGGCTCTAATGTTAAACCGATGTAACCCCAAAGCTATAAGAATGCCAGTTCCAGGTTGCTGTTGGGGCTGACGAGCGATGTCCGAATGGTGAGCCGACCACAAATATCATCGGAAGGATGGGCAATGCATGGATGTGAAAGATGAGCGATACCATAATGGGAATCCCATTATTTTGTGGGCATGCGGAAATGCAAAACCTAACCAGCTCGGACATTCAAATCGATGGCACCATCCAGTCAATCGAAAATGCTTGACAACCTATGGTTATGCCTCCGAAACTATATCATGATATACGATTGTGATTCAGCTGTGCGTGAAGCCACCCAGTGGATTCTTTATAATGCTGGTACCATCATGAATCCTAAATCGGGCCTTGTCATAGCAATGAGACCTCCACTCGGGACCGTCTTGACGGTAGTCAAGATAAAAATTCTTCTAGGCAAGCTTGAGTCTGGAAACTATCTTGAACCCACCATAAATTATATCGGTGGGTTTCGTGAAATGTGCTTGCAGAGCCAACGGTGCCAATGCCCGTGTTTGGCTAGCAAATTGTGTTATTGGCACCGAGCCCGTGCAACGATGGGCACTCTATGGTGTGACACTATTCGGCTCACAAGGACCGCTCTGCGTGACATCGAGGGTCATGACGGCTTGGATAGCATCATCCTCCTTAAATGCCAAGGCTGGGGAAATCGGTGGACTTTCATGGTCGACGGCTCCATCTTAAACCCTAATGCTCGGCTAGTTATGGATGTCCGGGGTAGTGATGTGTCTCTTCAAGATATCATTATCACTACGGGGAGACCTAACCAAAACGGTTGGCATTCTAAAGTATATGGCTTCCATTGGCATCTAAGTGCGATCTATGTCTACGAAGAATAAGACACATAGATGCAATCTTATAATGAATATCGATCTAAATAAGTGTGGGACTTTGTTTAGTTCCTTAACACTCCATGCGGCTTACTGCATCCTACAATTCTAGCTAGTATGGTTTAGTGTCCATGTGCATTTGTATAATTGTTATGTGTTGGAAATGTATATATTTACAAACATGTGAATGTCCGGATTCGAACTCGTGACCACGGGATTGCACACATTAGCGAATGAGAATTAAAGTTAATAATTAATGTTTATGTTTACAGTTAATTATTACACATTAAGTCCGGTTAACGATCGTTAAGTATTTAACGGAAAAATGACTAACGACCGTTAAATGGAAAAGAAGGACTAGAAATGGAAAACTTGAAAAGTTATGGGTTTGGCTTTGGGCTTTCCATCATGGCGGCCATAGGGCCTTTACAAAGCCTAATCCCCAACTTGTTCCCTAAGTTTACCTACTAGTATATAAGGAGGGTTAGGTTCTAGGGTTTCATACACTTGTGCATTGAATTAACCTAGATCTCTCTCTCTCTCTCTAGTCCAATATTGACCGAACACCCCAAGTAAGGGAGTTTGGTTTCGTTTTTCTTAAGCGAGGACTTGTGTTAGATCTAGCAATCGCTTGATTCATTTGGTTAATTCGTGTGTACAAGAGCGTGGTTGTAAGACATTATTCTTACACCAATAAGTACTTCTTTGTTTTGCTTTGCTCGAGGGTTGTTTGCTTTGCTCGAGGGATTTGACATTCGCAAGAGGTACGTTATGCATACTTTCAGTTAATTAATTTATTTGTTATGATCTTAAGTCTTCCGCCATGTACTCTTGATGTCTTTATGTTTTATTGTATTTTATATATCATAAACTTAACAGTGGCATCACGAGCCTTGTATAACAAGTAATTAATTCTTGAAACACATAAATAAAATAAACATGAATGTGTTATTATTTGTATGCTTAGATCTAGGGTTTGCTTAACCTAAACCCTAATTTTGGGGCGTTTTTATTATGTGCCTCTTTAGGTTTTGTAAACTAATGTTTTAATTCGATTAGAAACCTAAGATGCATACAACTTTATGTGTATATGCGTAACTTTGATTTAATTGCATTAATTGTTAAGTGTAATTTTATGTCCATGATAATTACATGCATGTTTTATCATGGATCTCCTTTTTTATTGTATGTCTTTCGTGTTTAAGTGATATACACTAATTTTGATAGATCTAAAATTGGGGAAGACCTCAATAGATATTAATTGGTTAATTAATAGGATTTATCTAAACCGTTTGCATGTGGCTATTTGATATGCATGACTTTTATTTGTTATGCATTTATTGTTTATTTGTTTATTTTTAAATACTTGCTTGTTTGTGTTTTGTAACAAGGGTATTTTACAAGAAAATAAACTGACCTAAACAATGGTGAAACATGTATTTTAAGAATAGTAATCATAATCGTTTAATTGATTGATGACTTTGGTACAAATGGTGAACAGCTCACCCATGAGAATGAACTAATAAAGGGGTTTAAAGAAGTGCGCACAGTCACACCGAATGGATGTCTAAGGTTGTGCTTTAGCGTGCAGTCCTCGCCCCAGTAAGTTCGAGTGGAGCTACTTAGTAAGTCATTAAATGTGCAAGCTCATCTTAAGGGCGAATTAGTGTTGATTCCATGCGCCACTTAGGTGGTAATTATCCGAAACACTAAGTGTTTACACTTATGCAAAAGTACGGTATAATGGATGATAATTAACACTAATTCCTTGATTGGTGAACCCAATACCTCAATTAAAGTTTGATGATGAAAAGCTTATACATTAAAACAAGATATAAATGTTTTAATAAAAACTATGCTACAAAGATGAATGCATGACATCTTTGTACATATTTGATTTAACATCAAAACTATTACCCTTTAATTTAAGTTATATGCCATCCAACGAAACGGAAACACCTAAGATTACTTTCTATTTGCGTGAGAACGTGACTTAGATCTTAATCAAAGGGTAAAATGTCCACGTCTCGTGAGAACGGGCATGGACGATTTTGCGATTTCTTAAGTTGGACAACTTAATTGAGTTAAGCGGTCAAAGCGAAAACTCAAGGCATAAGATGGGATAAAACATGTTTACATGGCGATTGATATTGGCTATATGTAAATCCCATAAATCTAGGAATTGCAATTGAAATTGGCAATTGAGCAAATGCTCTACCATTACGTATAAGGTTCATCACTAACGGATCAACCGATGTGATGAGATTATAACAATTTGGATCCTAGTTTTCAATAAATATTAATTGGTTATATGAATATGAACCTTGGGTATTTAATTGTTTATTGAAAAGGAAAATTATCAAAATACTAATTATGGTTTTTGAACTTTTCGTAGATGGCTCAATCGATAACACTATGAGCTTCTTGAGTGCCGCTTTCAAAGATATGATTGGAAGGGACAAGCTGACTGGCCCTAATTTCAATGATTGGCATCGTTCACTTAGGATCATCCTTCGTGTTGCCAAAAGGGTTGAAATTTTGACTACACCTCTGCCTGAAGCTCCTCCCAACACGGCAACTGCTCTTGTTCAAGAGGCATATCGTGTTGAATATGAGAAGCACAATGATGTGGCGTGTCTTATGCTTTCGGGGATGTCTGCTCAATTGCAAAAACAATTTGAGCACTATCCGCCTATGAGCATGCTAGATGAACTCAAACGTATGTTTGAGAAGCCACCAGCAGCTGAACTGTATGAACTAATTGAAAAGGTTCACAGCTGCAAGCAGGAGGTTGGCAAATCTGTCTCCGACCACGTCCTAGAGATGAAACATCACTTGGACCAATTGGAGAAGCTCGGTTGTGGTTACTCGAATGATGTATGTGTCGGACTCATCAATCACTCCCTTAATCAGGATCGGTTTGGTGACTTTGTCCGAAATTATAACATGCATTGCACGGGGAAGACAGTGAATGAGTTACATGCAATGCTTGTAGACTACGAGAAGAGATTGCCAAAGAAGGCTCCTACACCTGCTGTACTCGCAATACAGGGTGGTAGGGTAAATAAGCCTAAGCCGCAAGCGGATAAGAAAGGAAAGGAAAAGGAAAGGGAAGCAAGTTGTCATCCCACCGACTCCTAAGAAGAACCACGGAAAGAAAAGGAGAATCCTAAGAAGGATTTGTCTTGCCACCACTTGCAACTCACCGGGTCACTGGAAGGCGAGGCCATCGGTTTATCCGAATGAGTGCCTTGAATAAAAATAAGATGGTGCCAAGCTCATCGGTATTTTTATGTTTGAATTATTTTCTTTTCCTCATAAGTTAAATTCACGGATATATGATCTTGGATGTGGTACTCACATCCGTAATACATCATGAGGGACTTAGAGGCGAAGAAGGTGACTGTGGAGAAAGATACTTATACGTTGGAAATGGAAGCGTGCATTTGTCGGCCATAGGGACTTTTGATTTAGTGTTGCCTTGGGTTTAATTTTAGAACTAAATACTTGTCATTTTGCACCCTCCATTGTTAGGGGTGTCATTTCGATTTCTTTGTTAAAAGATATTGGTTTTGCACACTTTTACCGTTATGGAATTTCGGTTTCTTTAAATAATGTTTTTACTTTAATGCAATTCCTATGCTTGGTGTGTTTGAAATTGATATGGATGGTTGTATATCCAATGAAAATAATTCGTTGTATAGCATTAGCAATAAGAAGAGCAAGTCGAACTGTGACTCTTCTTATCTTTGGCATTGTCGCCTTGCCCATATTGGCAAGAAACGCATGGAATCTTTGCAACACGATGGGCTTTTACAAGCGGTCAATGATGAATCATTTGACAAATGCGAGTCTTGCATTCTTTGGGAAGATGACAAGGAAACCTTTTTCACCTCAAGTGGAAAGGGCTTCGATCTACTTGGATTAATACACACCGATGTGTGTGGTCCACTTAGACATGTGTCAAAAGCGTGGTCTTTGTCTACTTCTTAACCTTTACGGATGATTTCGGTCGTTATGGTTATGTTTATTTACTTAAACATAAACATGAAGTCTTTGAAACATTTAAGGTTTTCAAAAGTGAAGTAGAATTACAACTCGGTAAGAAGATTAAAGCTCTTCGATCCGATAGAGGTGGTGAGTATATAAGTCAAGAGTTCAAAGATTACTTAGCGAGTGTGGAATTATCCAAGAACTCACATCTCCTTATACTCCACAACAAAATGGTGTATCTGAAGGAGAAATCGTACCTTACTTGACATGGTACGATCAATGTTTGAACTTACGACTCTACCTTTACTTTTTAGGATTATGCCCTTGAAGCGCTATTCGCATTTTGAATATGGTTCCAACTAAGAAGGTTGTTAAAACTCCATATGAAATATGGACGGAAAAACTCCCAACTTTTCTTACTTAAAGGTGCAGGGATGTGAAGCATTTGTTAAGCGTGACACACGATAGGCTCCAAGCGGATCTGTTAAGTGTATCTTTGTAGGATACCCTAAGGAAACTATGGGTTATTACTTTTACTACCGGTGAGAATAAAGTCATTGTGGCTAGGTATGGAGATTTCCTTGAAAGGAATCTCATATCTCAAGAACTTCGATGGGAGAGTATATGATGCGGAATATGATCAAGAAGATACAACACCTTTTGAAAATACTAGCCAACTTCAACAAGAACACGAAAGCTTAGGTGCTCCTCCGAAGTTGTTCCCATTCGTAGGTGCGAAAGGGCTATACGTGCACTGACCGTCTATGTTTAAACGTAGAGTTGGAGGAAAATATGGTTGGGGATCTTAATGAACACGCCAACTATAAGGCCACCATGGTCGATCACGAGAAGGATAAATGGCGATTGCTATGAATGGGGAAATGCAATCCATGAAAGATAATGATGTGCGGATTGAAGTTGACCTTCCTCCCAAGGCTAAGGTCGTTGGGAGTAAGTGGATCTTCAAAAGAAAACCGACATGGATGGCAATGTACACACCTACAAGGCTCGTCTAGTGGCTAAAGGTTTTACTCAAACCTACGGCATTGACTACGAGGAGACATTCTCTCTGTAGCGGACATAAGAGCTATTAGGATTCTCATAGCTATAGCTGCACACTATGACTATGAGATTTGGCAAATGGATGTCAAACCGCTTTTACGAATGGCCGTCTAGATGAAGACATCTATATGGCACAGCCAGAAGGGTTTGTGAATCCATTATTTCCTAACCGTGTATGCAAGCTTAAGAGGTCCATTTATGGACTGAAGCAAGCATCAAGGCAATGGAATAAGAGATTCAATGGAGAAATCAAAAGTTTTGGATTTACTCAGAATCTTGATGAGCCATGTGTATATCACAAAGCTAGTGGGAGTCGTGTTACTTTCCTTATTTTGTATGTCGATGACATATTAATCAATGGAAATCATATACCAAGTCTGAATGAGGTGAAAGCCTATCTTGATAAATGTTTTTCGATGAAAGACTTAGGGGAAGCAGCATATATACTCGGAATCAAGATCTACCGGGATAGATCAAGGCGGCTAATTGGTTTAAGCCAAAGTGCTTACATTGACAAAATATTGAAGAGATTCAATATGCAAAATTCAAGAAGGATTTTTGCCAATGCAAGTAAATCATGGTTTGAGCGACCAAGGCGTGCTTCAACACCGCCGAGGTGGCGGCGTATGAAGAAAGTTCCTTATGCTTGGTGTAGGATCTATCATGTACGCGATGCGATGCATGAGGCCCGATGTGGCGTTTGCTCAAAACTTGACCGGTCGGTATCAGCGAATCGGGTGAAATTCATTGATGGCTGTTAAACATATTCTCAAGTACCTTAGGGCTACAAGAGATATGTTCATAGTGTATGGAGGAAATCCGAGAGCGAGCATGCATTACGAGTTCTTGCGATGCATCACGGAAGTGTGACAAAGATGATACGAAGTCTCAAACGGGTTACATTTTGTCATCAATGGAGGTCTTGTGGATTGGAAGAGTAAAAAGCAGACAACACTTGCGATGTTGGCTCTGTAAAGTGAGTACATAGCGGTACGAGGTGCCATGGAAGCTGTTTGGATAAGGAAGTTTGTTTGGGGCTTGGTGTTATGCCGTCGATTGAAAATCCTATTAAAGTATATTGTGACAATTCATTTGCAATTACTTTTGCCCATGAACACAGAGTCATGAAGGGCACCGGACACTATCTAGACAATATCACTATGTTCGAGAGCAAGTCGAAATAGGTGAAATTGAGCGCTCAAAGTTCACACAGATGATAACCTAGCGGATCCGTTAACGAAGGCCTTACGGTGAAAAACTTAATCATTTGTCGATAAGTTTGGACTTAGTTTAGCTAGTTGTTTCGTGCCCATCTGTGACTAAGTATTTTAGATAAAAGGATATTGTAAACATTATTATTGAAATGAAATAAAGTATTTTTGTTATGTTTATTATTCATTTATTATGATGTTATCCTATATTTACATGCTTAAATCCTTGAATAACTTAAGTTATTCTAAATAGTCCGTTGTCAATCAATAACATGGGAATGATATTGAATTAAGACAAATCTGAGTATTAAGTTAGAATATACTTGAAAGTATATTGATGCGTAGCATGACTAATTTCATATGATATTCAATGAATTGAATATAGGACTTATTCCACCCGCATGATAATACTTTATGGATCTTTGTCATTAAGTATATCATGGATATTTATCCTCGACTTGAGATACAAGAGATATGTCATGGATGTAGTGCATTTTGTGAAGCAATCTAACGCTACACGTGGCGGTAGTTATAAGGGTTGTTTTCGAAGTGTTGCGAAATTTATGAATCACCTTGTAGTCAAAATGGGATTTGTTTCCTTCAAATTTATTTTGAAGTATAATACTCTTGGGCCCCTTGTAGGATTGTTAAGATGTTTGTATGGCCATACCCAAGGTCTTCGTTCGGAAGAATTGGTAATCTTAATAAATCATATAAAGCGAGAAAGCAGAATAGTTAATTAAGAAATGAGTGAGATCCATATTCTTATTAACATGGTATTAGAAACAAAGGATGAATATGATGATGAATCATCAAACTTGGTTTTCTCCGAAAACCATACACGAGTTGTACCGGGGCATTGGCGTGTTGCTGAGCGCTAACCAATGTCATTTCACGTTTTGTAAACATATCCAGTGGGGCTGTTGAAATGTATATATTTACAAACATGTGAATGTCGGATTCGAACTTCGTGACCACGGATTGCACACATTAGCGAATGAGAATTAAAGTTAATAATTAATGTTTATGTTTACGATTAATTATTACACATTAAGTCCGGTTAACGATCGTTAAGTATTTAACGGAAAAATGACTAACGACCGTTAAATGAAAAAGAGAAGGACTAGAAATGGAAAACTTGAAAAGTTATGGGTTTGGCTTTGGGCTTTCCATCATGGTCGGCCATAGGGCCTTTACAAAGCCTAATCCCTAACTTGTTCCCTAAGTTTACCTACTAGTATATAAGGAGGGTTAGGTTCTAGGGTTTCATACACTTGTGCATTGAATTAACCCTAGATCTCTCCTCTCCTCTCTGTAGTCCAATATTCGGCCGAACACCCCAAGTAAGGGAGTTTGGTTTCGTTTTTCTTAAACGATGACTTGTGTTAGATCTAGCAATCGCTTGATTCGTTTGGTTAATTCGTGTGTACAAGAGCGTGGTTGTAAGACATTATTCTTACACCAATAAGTACTTCTTTGTTTTGCTTTGCTCGAGGGTTGTTTGCTTTGCTCGAGGGATTTGACATTCGCAAGAGATACGTTACGCATACTTTCAGTTAATTAATTTATTTGTTATGATCTTAAGTATTCCGTTGTGTACTCTTGATGTCTTTATGTTTTATTGTATTTTATATATCATAAACTTAACATTATGAAGTTAATCAAGTTGTATTAATACTCACATGTGTAGTCGTTACTGTTTTTATATGAATTTCTTATATGAGAAACCCTTAAGCAGGAAATAGCCAATTGAAACATTATTTTTATGAACTGATGTTACCTTTTAGCTAATTATTAGATTAACTCATGTCAACACTTTCGAATTTTAACATAACCTATAGAATACTTTTCCAGTAAATATATACTGAAACATGTATGAAAGAGGCTGTCAGCAAAGGGAGCTTAACAGGCCTTCATTTCATTTCACTTCATAATCACACAGGGGCTAATTAGTACAAGATAACTCTACTTCTCACCAGTGTGCTCACACTAACACATTCACGGTAACTAATTATCACCTATCTACTTTAAGCAAATTTTACTTTAATTTAACTCTTATCGAACTGATAATATTATAAATTTGGTGTTTATTATATTTGTTCTTTATGGATAAGTAGTTCAATTACAAGACAATTTTTTTTTCGGGTAACGCACAGTGGCGGAACCAGGATTAAAAGTGACCGGGTGCACAGATATCTTTCTTTTTTTAACTATAGGAGGTGTTTGTTTCAACTTATAAGCCGGCTTATCCCTTATTTGGTTTTGGGCTTTCGTAAGCTCACTTTTTGTAGCTTATTTTGAAACTTTTTCGGCTAAGTTTATTATGAATTAATAAACTTATATAAGCAGAAAAGTTTCAAAATAAGCCACAAAAAGTGAGCTTATGAAACATAACCCGAAATAAGCCATAAACCGGCTACTATCAACGAACATGGTTGTTGTTGGCTGTTTCTGCTAATATTTTAGAAGAAAAAAAAATGCAATCTTAGACTGCATGCAGGTGCAGTCATGAGTCATGAGACAACTCTCAAATAAATAAATAATCTCAAATAATTATGGAAATCAGAGTTCAAAAAATCTCCCCAGATAGTGAATATTCGCATTGAATATTTGTTTGTTTGGAAATCAGCACATTGAATACCAAATATTCAGAGTAAATTACACCGTTCGGCCTTATGGTTTGCGTTGACCGCAGCCTTTCGTCCTTTGACCAAAAAAAATGCGCCGTTCGTCCTTAAGTGGCAAATGTTATGCGCCGTTTGTCACTCTCTCTAACAACTGTGACTAACGCTTGTTAAGTTACCTCACATGACATCCACATGAGGATAAAATGGTAATTTAGGTCATGTTTTATCCACACCCATCCACAAACAAATGTCCATCTTTCTTTTTGCTCTCTCTCTCTCTTCTCCAAACTTGTTATTCTGTACTTTTCTATTTTCTTATTGCCCTCTTTTATTTTCTTTTTAATATATATATATTTTTTTTTATAAATCATCTTCCTCAAATGCATAAATCATCTTCCCAAATGTTTACTACCTTACTTCACCTACTAAACTCAAAATATCATAAAACAAAAATATACTATCCATTTATTCTTTGTGCTCGTTACTCTAACTACAAACACAATTCCCCTTTTTATTTAATGTTGATTAAACAAATGAATCACAGACACTTCCTTTGGTTGGAGCATATCATGTTGACACTTGGGTCTTTGACTTTTTCTTTATCAGATCAATGATGGGTTTATGTTTCTAGATCTTTACGAATCTATAAACCTGTAACAAACCCGAGATCTTTTTTTTGGACGACAGCTTGGCAGCGGTGGGTGGCTATCTGGGGCGGTAGCAAACTACAAACACCCTGTTTTTAAAGTTTTTGTGTGAGTGTTGCTTTATGGTAAGTGATTTTGAGATTGGAAGGTGGTGAATTGGTGATGACGTAAGTGGGTTAAATTTGAGATTAGTTTTTCTAGTGAGAGAAGCATAAAGATGAAGAATAAAGAGTTGTTGGAGGAGAGAGAGAGAGTAAAAAGAAAGATGGACATTTTTTTATGGTTGGTGTGGATAAAACATGATCAAAATTACCATTTTATCCTCATGTGGATGTCATGTGAGGTAACTTAACAAGCGTTAGTGACAGTCGTTAGAGGGAGGGACAAACGACGCATAACGTTTGCCACTTAAGGACGAACGGTGCATTTTTTTTTTGTCAAAGGACGAAAGGCTGCGGTCAACGCAAACCATAAGGACGAACGGTGTAATTTACTCTATTTTTTATATCATGGTTTTGTAGTTTTGTTGCATTACACTAACTCATGGGTTTACCCGTGAACAATAAATACCCAAGGGCATGGGCATGGGTAGAAAATTATACCAATTGGCGGGTTACGGGTGAGTGATGGGTGAGAAAAAAACTATGTGGGCGGGTGACGGGTTAAAGATACCCGTGCCCATTACCCACGGGTGCCATCCCTAAATCCAATTCCACTGGATTGTTTTCTTTCCGGAATATTTGTCGGAGTTCAACAATTTTTTACCCTATTCCAACACATGATGTGAATATTCACAAAATATATGTTTTCTTAACTATGCTTCAAATCAAGTCTCCGGGACATTTTAACAAATCTACCAAACGAAGATACGATGATGAAGGCTTTATAACCTTATTATCCATAACAATTATTAATGATGATGATGAAGGCTTTAGAACCTTAATATTAAACGGTGAAACAATGGATGTGTAAGAGGGAAAGAGGAAAAAGAAGCCAAACGAAAAAATGAATAAAAAATAAAAAACGGAGAAAATAAAAAATATAAGTCGGCATAATTTAATTATTTTTTCTCCCCTACGGCTCTACCTAAGAGCAATGGGTATCACAACGCTTGATTGAGCATTATGCTGATTTGAACAGCGTTACTCGCGTTATGATACCGGATGGCTTGCTTTTTGCCCGGCGTTATGTTGGGCGTTGCCACAGCAGCGTGAGAAGCAACGGACTAGAAGACAAATGAAATACACAAAGTTTATATTTCGGCCCCTGAAACGGCTATAATTGAGTTTCAAATTCAAAAAAAATTACATATCACCCTGGACGTTATGCAACGGTAACTTTTATAAAAATTTAAAAAAATCTCAAAACCTTTAATGACTCAATATAAATATCCACTTTATACACAACTTTTTTTTTTCACACTTCACAATTCAAAGCTGATATACATACACTTCCATTTTCTCAAAAAAAATGTCGGGATTTTCTAATAATAACGAGAGTTTCTTGAAGCTCCTCGGGTTTAATAACTTGAGTGGGGTCTTCCTTTTCAAACCCGAACGCGGGGTCTTCTTCAATTACTTTCCTAACCCACTCGGCTTGTCTTCAATTCGATCTTCGATATATATGTAAGTACAAAATATATATATAATTAATATATATATATATATATATATATATATATATATATATATATATATATATATATATATATATATATATATATATATATATATACTTTGTCGTACAATTAATAGATATTTACTCACTTGTTCAATTTCTTCTCGTTCACTAATTTTTTTTCGCTTATTCGCTTCGCTCGTCTATTTTCTAATACTATATGTGATATATAACACTTTGACGTCTTTTCTTTTCGACTTAAACTAAGAAACCACAACACAAACAATGATACGAAACCAATGAAAACAAATACTTTTGAAAACTCATATGCACTATTATACTCATATGCAGCATATTTCTATGACTAGACATTTATTACTAGGTTGTGACCAAGTACCGTTGCCTTCTGTCGTCTGGCTACTCTTTCCGATTTTATTATCATTACTTGAGGTGAGTTCTCGTAACCCCTTTTTCAATATGTTTTTCTTGAGGGTGGAAATGGTAGTCAAACTATGTTTCAACTCTTTTTTGTGTTGTGATATATTGTTTTCTTGTTTTGGACAATCTGTGTGTTTTGATTGCAATTATGTGCTTATTGAATGTTATATTGAGATGTGTGACAAGTATGCGCAACTGTTTAACTCCGTTTGGAGCCAAAGCATATGATATTACTATCGGGGTAGCTCACCACAATTAGCAAATTTGTGTGTATGCAATCATGGTAGGTTCAGTTGGCGCGAGAATTGCTTATTTATTTTGTACTTATAATTGTTTATCTTGTTCACTATTATTTGGAACTATATCATTCACAGCTTCATGGTTTTACACTTCAACTTACAAATTCACCACCATTATGTTGACGTTTTTTATACCATTTTCAGGTGATCGTTATTAAGGTATCTGAGGATCAGAGTCATAATATTTTGTGGAAAACGTAGAGGGGGTGAATACTAGGGGCGGAAATGAGCCGAGCCGCTCGTGAAAAGCTCGGGATAGGATCGGTAAAAAGCTCGAACGAGCCGAGCCTAAACGAGCTCGAGCCCGAGCTCTATACAAAAGGCTCATTTAGGCTCATGAGCCTAAACGAGCCCTAGAAATACATACGTATATATATTTTCTATACGTATAACCGTGTTAACGAGCTCGAGCCTTGTGTTAACGAGTCGAACTTTGTGTTAACGAGCCGAGCTCGAGCTGAGCTCGAGCTTGTGAAAAATTTCACGAGCCGAGCTCGAGCTCAAAATTTGAGGCTCGAAACGAGCTCGAGCTCGAGCTCAAGCTTTTTATATATAAACGATCCGAGCTCGAGCCTAAACGAGCTCGAGCTCGGCTCTGCTCGTTTTCACCCCTAGTGAATACGTTTTCGTTTCAAACTTAAAACTTTTATATCAAATATAGTATAAACCATTGCATTTGCTAATCTCGACGCGAGGATGCATTTAACGCATTACAGCATGTAAGGCCAACCCTTTAATATCACATAAGATTCCGCAAGATTAATGGTTTATTATAAATCAAGTTTCACCATTATTAGTCCGGTTGCTTTTTCTTAATCAAGTGTGTCATAATATGTAAAGTGTTAAATATAGTTTATTACTATATGAAAGGCCAAGTATGCATCACAAATATAAACATCAACCACATAGACAATCAACAATATAACGGTAGAATAAAAGTAAAGCGATAAGTAAAAGGATACACAAACTAACACGGGGATTTATAGTGGTTCGGTCACGAAGCTCCTCTTCGCCCTACTCCACTCCCCAAGTATCCGACTCGAGAGTTACTTCACTAGATCAACAAACTCCATTCTCGGCGGAGAAAACCTTACACAACGTCACCTACACTTTATCCGGTACAAGGCTAGACACCGAGTTCTTCCACGAGGTAGAACCAAACCTATCACAACGTCGCCTACACTTTATCCGGTACAAGGCTAGATACTGGGTTCTTTCATGAGGTAGAACCAAACCTATCACAACGTCACCTACACTTTATCCGGTACAAGTCTAGATACCGGGTTTCATTACAAAGGAGGAACCATTACTCGGCCAACATGACACATCTATGACACCTTATGTTTTGTGGCCCAACATAACAAACCTTGTGTTTTATGGCATAAACACATAAACCATCTAATCTAGTTATAGATATAAGAATATGATACAAGACAATATCCAAGACAATGTGTCGAATGGATATGAAATCTTAAACCAAACATCAAGAACACAAAGCATGATGTAGTTAGTCTTTCATGAATGAAGATGATAAGTTTCCCATGCTTTTTGTAGAAGATCTTCATGTTCTTGTATGCTTGTGATGAACGAAAATTTCAATAGGTAAGGATGCAAGATCTCTAGGCTTGCTTTGGAGGATCACATCGGGAGTATGCTTACAATAAATGAAAGTTAGAAGCATTATGATCATATGAGATGAGGGTGTTTTACATGTTTTCTACTGATCTAAATATGTTAGAAATGGTGGAGAGAAAGTGTGTGAAAAGGTGCAAGAAACAAAGATGAATGGTTTGCTATTTATAGACAAAATTAAGTTTCTGCCCAAGGATCCATTCTGAGAGGGATCCGCCCCTTATAGCCCAAGGGATCTGTGGGATCCGGAAATCTGGATGAAATATGGATTTTGGGTTATGGAATCCGGGTCTTGGGTTATGGGTTATGAACCATGGGTCATGGATTTTGGGTCATGGGTACCTAACAAGATACAATGTATCTAAACAATGGGTTATGGACTTTGGGTCATGGGTTTTACCCAACATGATTTCATGCATGATGTTATGCAATAGGTCATGGGTTATGGATCATGGGTCATGGGCATGGGTTATGGATCATGGTATTTACGCAACATATTTACTTTTGTTTATGTATTTTATAAAATGTAAGTAACCAAGATTAGATAGGTGTTTTACAAAAATGGTTTTAGTTTTATATAAACTATTTAACTAAACATGTTTAATGGTTTATTAGGGGTTTGATCATAACGCAACATAACAAACATGTACGAACCTGTATTGTAGCATACAAGGACTTGAGTCGTTAATAGGTGTTGAAAGTATGTTGAGACAAAATAATATTATGAGTAACTTATACATTTTACGTTATGTATTACAAGTTACATGTTTGTCATCAACAAAACAAACGAGACTGTATAGATTAAATATCGTAATATTTGAACTAACAGTCTCCCCCTTTTTGATGATGACAAAATATATGTAAACGTAATAGATAGGTAAAATATCAAATTTACTTGTGTTTGTACTTCCTTTACATTACCTTCTCCGTTTACACTCTTCTCCCCCTTTTGTCGAAACAAAAAGGATGTGTCCATGGAGTTTAAACTTCATTTCTCCTAAGAATAGCGAGCTTGTATCATCCCTAGTGAAGTTAAATTGAAAACAACTTATTGCTCCTATTGTTGCACACAATTGGCACATCACGCCAATACCTTCAACACGAAACACTAATGGAGGAAGAGAAGAATTATCAATAAGATGCACTTCAGTAGTTTTGATGATGACGAAGCTTAGCAACTCATGACCTTGAGCTTGCACATCTTCAAGAGGTTGTGATCTCGCCTTCAAGAGGAACCTAGAGAATCACAAAAGAAAAAATACATAGAAAAATCCTTTGAATTATAACCATTGTTGCCAACGGATTGATGGATCAAATTTTGAGGCTTAACCTACATCAAAGTTACTGTTGTGAAATGAAATAAATAGAAAAAAAAACATATTATGAGAAAGAAATCTCCCTTTTGTCGAAACACAAAGGAATTTTGAAGAATGAATGTGTGCACGCTCCCCCTTGACGGTTGCTCCCCCTTGTTAAGGGCGTCAAGTATTTTAGGAAGGCTAAGACAAAAGTATCACAAAATTTGCAATGCTTTTGCTTTGACGAAAGCTCCCCTTTCTTGACAGCGTCAAGTGCTCCTAGTGTGTTTTGAAAACCTACAAAACAAAAAATTGGTTCAAAAATATATTCGTCACTGGACGAGTAAGTCATATGATGCACTTTGTAGATGCTCGAAGGAAGCTCCCCTTGCTCGAGGGCGTCAAGAAGAACCTACAAAAAAAATTGGTAAACCTCGTCCAGAGACAAATGTGCCATATACAAAACTATGTATATGAGTGAACCTACAAAGAAAAATATTAGTGTAAAATTTCGTCCATAGAAGAAAATCCTATACACATCAAAGTGTATATATATAAACCTACAAAGAAATGATTAGTGTCAAAAAGAGAATAATCATACTACTTGCATCATCGTGGTTGGTTTAGAGGTTGTTAGGTTGTTCAAGGTAAGAAAAAAATGTATTTGGGGATGAGCGCATTTCATTACGAAATTCACTTGGCTTTTGACAACATGGATGTTTGTGGATGATGGTTGAGTGACCATGAATTTTAGTGGTAGTGAGACACTTGTAGGATGTGGTTGACACACATAGGTTGTGGTTTGATGTTGTGGTTGACACAAGTAGGATGTGGTAGAACATGAAACATACTTCATTACGTAGTTCATGAACTAGACCTTGGACATGGTGATAATGATAGCGATCATCATCATGACTTAGAGGTATGGAAGTTGTAGTAGAGGTGACGAGAGTTCAAGTTTTACTAGATAAGAAAGTGACTCAAGAGTAGCAAGTGATGGTGATGAAAGGTATCAAGGTGACTCTTTTTGTTGACTCGGTTGATGACTTAATAAAGGTGGTAGACATGATAACTTTGTGAGTAGTGACAAAAGTGGAGGAAGATGGTGAGGATGATGTAATATGAGGAATATGAAAAATGTGTGAATGAGCCCAACTTGACTTGATAATGATATCGACCATTGTCAACCTACACAAATTTAAATGAGTTAGTACAAAAGGAAAACAATTACACAAATGAATAAATTTCTCACATAATATCATGGAAACAAGAGAACGCGTAAATTGTCACATACACGGAACTCAAAAAAAAATTCTTCTTCCATAAGAAACTAATAATCCTATGTGTTAAGTGAATGTTTGAGTGGAAAAAAGAAATTATAAATAATTATCTCAAGAGATAGTACAGCTACTGTTTGCCCAGTTCCACCGGTTCCCTTACTAGAGGGCTCCAGCTAGCTTTAGGCTAGGGATCCGGCTAACAGTTGAGGTGAAAAAGAGATGGTTGAAAAGGAGATGATTGGGTTATAGGAAGGTCTAGCACCTAGATATCTTTAGTTAGTAAGTCCATTAAGTGTCTTACATGGCATGCGACCTAAGTGGTCAAGACTAATGAGTGAGGTTTGTCAATGATGGCATTTGTGGGGAAAATGGAGTTTTAGAAACACAAATGAGTGATCATGGATGACACTAAGCGTTTTGATGATGGTGAATGGTTATAGGAACTAGATGGTGGTTAAAGGAAAATTTAGAAAATTTCTTAAAAATTACAATAAATGAAAAACTAAATGTTAAAGCATTTTAAGGTAAAGATGACCAAGATCAATTTACTAAAATTTAAAGAAATATCAAACTAGGTGTTTTGAGTTGAGAGGAAAAATGTGTAAACATTGTAGCGGAAAGATGGTGGGTTTTGAAGTAATGATAAATAAAAAACACCTTGAATGTGATCCTAAGTCATCCATGAGTGAATGTGAGATCAACTAAGCCTAAGAAAAGTTTAAGTGACCTTAATGTAGCATGTTTAACTAGTCCAATAAGGTTTGAAAGGTTGGATTGATGCAAGGAAGCTAAAAAGGAACTTCTGTCCACCCAGATCCCACGGATCATTCACTTGAGGGATCCGGCTAGTTATAGCCCAGCGATCCGGCGTCTGAGACAGATTTCCTTAACAGAATGATTGCAACATTTTGCTCTATGTGCCGAATTTGAGACTAATGATTATACAGCAAGCATACATGTATATAAGTTAATCATAGCAAGGAGAGCATGTATAAATAACATATAGGCAATCAAATGAGATCGAGCTCACAAATAACACAGAGGTTTAGCAAACTTAATAAGCACTATTCAAGAAGCTCAAAACAGATTTACGATCTAGATTAGTAAATCATTTACTAACAATGGCATGTAAGGTATATGTCCAGAAAGAAAAGAGCACATGATGGTGTTCAAGACAAAAAAGTTGTGAGGTGCTAGTTTAGGACAATCTAGACTACATTTAGATCCAGAAGGTGGAGTTGTTATTTGTGGAGATGAAGGAGTTGTGTTTAGAAAATTAAGTGATGGATTTAGAAAGGCTTGAAGCAAGTACGGTTTTGTAAGTTGGTTTTAGCTAAGAGATGTTTACCTATGTGTTGGTATTGAAGAGTAAGAAATACATGTATACGCGTCCTTAAGAAAATGAATTGTTTAGAAGGTTGTTTTGGTTAACGGAAGCAATGAACTATGTATAGTCATTACGGATGGTGATTAGCATATAGTGAACTTCACCTATGAATTCATGTAGCTCTTCTCAATCTAAGCAAGATAATCGCTTGATGAGGCAAATGGTTGTGATTGACTAACAAAAGAAAATTCAATTTTACAACTTGTTTGATTAGTAATCCTAAGACAACGCAAAGTATTTACATTGTAAATTTACTTTAGGAAAAGATAGGAGTAGAGATTTCTCAAGTGAGAGAATGAATATGAGACTATTACTAGCAGTGCTCAATTACGGCTAAACACGACCATTTTTACTGGTGATTCCACATACCCAACTTCTCTTAAGGAAGCAATTCAACCGTTAGGTTAAATTGAGTTTCTAGTGCAATAAGTTCTCCAGTATTCATTCTCAAGTTAGAAAAATTTATATTCCTACAATGGCCTATCGAAGAGTGACAATGATGATACTTTGCTTCGTTTTATTAAGATTAAACCTGATGCAAATGCATAACAACTAAGGTGACAAAGGTGTCATGTTTAAACTTTAAAGAGGTCCATATGGAGAAAAGAAAAATGGTTGGATGAGCGAGTTCAACATATGTTGTTGGAAAGCTCGAGTTTGGATTTTTGAATATGACCAATATATTTACGTTTCAAAATAATTTACTTGAATATCTCGGATGAATTAATTAAGTTGTCAATCCTATTATGAGACTTGGAAAGTGATCATGGAAAATACGGGAAAGTACATAATCAACACAAATGTAGGTTATGATCTGATGTACATTCGAAATCAAGAAATCATATAAGCACACAATACACTTATGTTGCACACATGATAAATTAAACAAGAAGTCATTTAGTATATTACATATTTTAAACATTGTTCAACTTATATGACTTATCTAAGCATTTAAAATAAATTTTTCGACACAACTGGATGTTATCCCAAACACTCCTTCAAATAGTACATTGATTAGTAAAAGATTACTAAATCGACAAACAAGAGAATGAATAGCAAGGTGAGAAAACCACATATGTTACTTAAACAAACAAGCAAAAAAACTATTTGAAATAAGCAAATGATCAAGTAATGCAAGGCAAGACAATTAATCATTTAGCAAAGCATACGAAAGTTCTTTTCATCGCTTTGTGTTAAATATAAACATGTATACCAAGCTTGATTAGTGTCCTTTATATTTGTAAATATGATCAAGACCTTAGTTTCAACAGAAGACACACTAATATTCAAAGACGAAAACATCCGTCTCTAATTAGACCAAAAGTTTGTGCAAATGTTATGACCCAAAATTGACTTTCCATCATAAATAAAAAATTCTATAAATTTTTGTTTTGAATCGGTTTATGAAATTATTTTTAAATGAAAGTAGACTCAAATACCTTTCAAACGATAGGTGGCATGACTTCTACAGACTTACGGTTAATTAGTTGTGAATTTTTTAAATTTAACCGAAAATTGTACTCTATATAGACTGATCCGTCGGACCCTTCCAAAAGGGATCCGCCCTTTGATAACAAAGAGATCCGCGGATCTGACACAGATTTACAAAAATACATGTTTTGACTCGACGAAAAGGTTTAACCTTTGTAGACCTTTTAGTGAAGTTATATTACTCATATTAATATTTATTCAAACTTTATTAACAAGATATCTAACAACAAAACTTCAAAGAAAAAAATCAATAAAACACGTTTCATATTATGCTTGACTTCACCAAAAATTTGATACAAGGACCTTACTCGTTTTGAAAACCATTTGTTTTAAAAACTAGAGCCAACCCGCTCTAATACCAATTGTGAAATACGTAGATGGGGATGAATACGTTTCCGTTTCAAACTTAAAACTTTCGTATCAAATATAGTATAAACTATTGCATTTGATGATCTCGACGCGAGGATGCATTTAACGTATTACTGCATGTAAAGCCAACCCCTTAATATCACATAAGATTTCGCAAGATTAATGGTTCATTATAAATCAAGTATCACCATTATTAATTCGGTTGTTTTTTCTTGATCAAGCGTGTCATAATATGTAAAGTGTTAAATATTGTTTATTACTATATGAAATACCAAGTATGCATCACAAACATAAACATCAACCACATAGACAATCAACAATATAAAGCAAGAATAAAAGTAAAGCGATAAGTAAAAGGATACACAAACCAACACGGGGATTTATAGTGGTTCGGTCACGAAGCTCCTCTTCGCCCTACTTCACTCCCCGAGTACCCGACTCGAGAGTTACTTCACTAGATCAACAAACTCCATTCTCGGCGGATAAAACCATACACAACGTCGCCTACACTTTATCCGGTACAAGGCTAGACACCGACTTCTTCCACGAGGTAGAACCAAACCTATCATAACGTCGCCTACACTTTATCTGGTACAAGGCTAGATACCGGGTTCTTCCACGAGGTAGAAACAAACCTAGCACAACGTCGCCTACACTTTATCTGGTACAAGGCTAGATACCGGGTTCCATTACAAAGAAGAAACCAGTACCCGACCAACATAACACATCTATTTCCATGAAAGAAGATGACAAGTTTCCCAAGCTTGTTGTAGAAGATCTTCATCTTCTTGTATGCTTGTGATGAAGGATAACTTCAGTAGGTAAGGATGCAAGATCTCTAAGCTTGCTTTGGAGGATCACATCGGGAGTATGCTTACAGCAAATGAAAGTTAGAAGCATTATGATCATATGAGATGAGGGTGTTTTACATGTTTCCTAATGATCTAAATATGTTAGAAATGGTGAAGAGAAAGTGTGTGAAAAGTGCAAGAAACAAAGAGGAATGGTTTGCTATTTATAGACAAAATTAAGTTTCTGCCCAAGGATCCCATCTGAGAGGGATCCGCCCCTTATAGCCTTAGGGATCCGTGGGATCCGACCATCTGGAAGAAATATGGAATTCGGGTCTTGGGTTATGGGTTATGAACCATGGGTCATGGACTTTGGGTCATGGTTACAATGTATCTAGACAATGGTTATGGACTTTGGGCCATGGGTCATGGGTCATGGGTTTTACCTAACATGATTTCATGCATGATGCCTTGCAATGGGTCATGGGTTATGGATCATGGTATTTACCCAACATATTTACTTTTGTTTATGTATTTTATAAAATGTAAGTAACCAAGATTACTTGGGTGTTTTATAAAAATGGTTTTAGTTTTAGATAAACTATTTAACTAAACATGTTTAATGGTTTGTTTGGGGTTTGATCATAACGCAACATAACAAACATGTACGAACCTGTGTTGTAGCATACAAGGACTTGAGTCGTTAAGAGGTGTTGAAAGTATATTGAGATAAAATAATATTACGAGTAACTTATACATTTTACGAATGTAGTACAAGTTACAAGGTTGTCATCAACAAAATAAACGAGACTGTATAGATTAAATATCGTAATATTTGCACTAACATATTTGTTATCTTTGCTATCATGTTTTCATGACAAAACTAATTCAAAAAAGACATGTGTTTTATTTTCAAATGTTAGAACAAGAAATGTTTTAAACTTGTAAACTACTGTTGAAATATTGTAAGGTATGGAACTATAATGTTATGCTTGTGCCTTTCTTAGTTAAACCTCGTGTTTCCACCTTTGACAAGGTGTGACACATGGTTTACATTGTGGCCTGATTAATCCCTGATAATGATGTTCGATTATGTTAAATTCTAGTGTTTTTCTTTATGTTTAGTTGAATTGTCATATTATCTTATATCACTTTGTTGATTTTGACATTAGTGGTGTATTACTTTATATATTTGCTGTATTTATATATATATATTTTTTATTAAAAAAGTTATTGTAAAATTTTTCAATTTGTTGAAAAATTTTAGAAATGATTTTTTTAAATAAAATAGGTTTACCAAAAAGACAGATTGAGTTAAAAACATATATTTTTACTCTATATAAAGATATGTTGGATGCTTCTATAAAGACAGGTTGTGAGAGAATCGTTGTCAATGTCTAATAAAAATATGTTTGTTTACTCTATAATGGAGACCGATTTTAAGAAAAGAACCAGTGTCGATGCTTCAAATAGATATAGGTTGCTAAACCGGTTTCTATATGTTTTGATCAGGAGATACCCCCTTTAGAGAGTGGTTCCAAAAACATTCTTCATGGGCCATTTTGATCGGTTTCTGTGAGAATTTTTGTAGTAGTGGGTATTTCTTACGCAGTGCAGCAAGTTTGTCTTTTTATGCATGATCCACGGGAGCCTCATTTTTTGGCTCTTAAGCGAATTTTGCGTTATGTTCGTGGTACACTTGATCATGGGTTGTAATTATTTTCATCCTCTACTACATCATTGGTTGCTTACCCAGATGCGGATTAGGTTGGTTGCTCTTCTACTCGACGTTCGACTTCTGGATACTGTGTTTCTTGGTAACAACTTGCTTTCTTTGTCCTCCAAGCGTCAATTGACGCTTTCTCAGTCTAGTGTGGAGGCTGAGTATCATGGTGTTGCTAATGATGTTGATGAGACTTGCTGGTTGAGGAATTTAATACGTAAGCTGCACACTCCTTTGTTTTCAGCTACTTTGGTGTATTGTGATGATGTCAGTACTGTATACTTGTCATCTAATCCAGTTCAGCATCTACGTACAAAGTACATTGAGATTGATATTCATTTTGTTCGTGACTTGATTGTTGCTGATCAGGTTCGGGTTCTTCATGTTCCTTCTCGCTATCAGCATGCTGATATCTTTACTAAAGGGCTACCTACTGCGTTTTTTGAGGAGTTTCGTACCATCTTGAGTGTTCGGTCAGCTCCCGCTCAAACTGCGGGGGAGTGTTAGACGTTGTCTTTTATATGGTTGGGTTTAGCCCATGTATAGTGGGTTCTAGAATAATCTTTTAGTGACTATATATTGTATTTGATAATTAATGTAATGCAAGAAAAATTATACTTCCAACGATTGTCATTTCGGATGATGATAAAGATGAATAAGACATAGCAACGCCAATTGTTGATAATCAAGTTTTGGTATTTGAATGGAAAAGGATTTACGGTCTATTTGATGAAAGTTAAAGTGATGAAGATTAATAGTGAATTATTGATATTTATGTTTCTTCTCAAAATTCATGTTACTCGAAATACTTAATTACAATATCAAAAGTATAATTGTTTACCAATAAAAAAATCTAGTTACTATGCACAGACACTCGTCTAGCAAGTTGTAAAGTAGAACTCGTAATATTTATTTAAAGTAAACTAGTTATAATACCCGTGCACGCACGGGGTTTTGACAAAAAAAAATATATTTTGTATTAATACTGAATATTTTGTGTTTAAAGGTAATTACATATAATTATATACGTATGCACGAGTTTTCCATTATATATTAATATCCATTAGAATTTGTTAAAATAAAATTTTGTAAAAATTTCTCTTAGATAACTCAAGATTTAACTATATTTAGAAGACATATATGTTGATGTTGCTATTTAAATTTCACTATTGATATTATGTTGTACACAAGATGCGAGTTTAGTAACACATAATTAGCGTCGATGAAGTTAAAATATATTCTTTAAAGTTTTAAAAATGTTTTCCTACATATCCTTATATAAATAAATAAGAATTACATGATTCGTTGTTATAAGTACAATCACGTATATTTTTTTCCATATTACAAGAACCTGCACTTACAATTTGATAATTATATTTTCGTTTTCAAAAATAAAGCCGTATTTAATATTCAAATTGTGTCCACATAATCATACTTTTAAAATAAAATAAATGAGTCCTCATCGAACTTATATAGTAAAAGAAATATTTTGATATTTATAATCCTATGTATATTTATATGTTGTAATTTTAAAACAACATATATATTGTATTTTAATATATAAAGTATAGGGGTATAAAGTATAAAGGTGAATTTGTTTAATTTCTAAAGTTATTATAAAACATGAAAACTTATAATATTACACTTAACCTTATATAATTTTTAAAATTCAACCACTAACGTTTTATTAATTACATCATATTTTTTAAGTTTTGTTTTACAAATATTGTTATAAGTATAATCACAGATATTTATTTTTATATTAAAGTAACCCGTGCTTACAATTTGATAATTATATTCTAGTTTTCGAATTTAGCAGTATTTAAAATGTAAACTCGTGTCCACATAAGTTAAACTTTTAAAATGAAATAAGTGGGTCCTTATTGAACGTAAAAGTAAAAAGTTGATACCGATAATCTTATGCAAATTTATATGTTGTTATTTTAAAACAAGCATATACATCGTATTTTTAAGATATAAAGTATAAAGAGTATAAAGTATAAGGGGTATTTGTTTATAATCCAAAGTTATTAGAAAACATGGAAGCTTATAATATTACACTTAACTCTAGGGCTGAGCGTCGGTCATAAACCGACCCGAACCGAACCGAACCGAACCGAGAAAACCGAAGACCAAAAACCGTGAAAAACTCGAACCGAAACCGAACTGAATGTGTCGGTTCGGTTCGGTTTTTCATCGGTTCGGTTCGGTTTTGTCGGTCTAGGTGTATTTTGGCATGTTTTTGTCGGTGTTGGGCGGAACCGGACTGAACCGAACCGACCCGAAACCGAAAGCATGTAAAACCTGAAACCGAAACCAAACCGACGGGCTAGCGGTCCGGTTCGGTTTTTTTCGGTTTCGTTGGTCCGGTTCGGTTTTGAACCTTCGGTGCTCAGCCATACTTAACTCTATATAATTTTTAAAAATTCAACCACCAAAGTTTTATTAATTACCTCGTCTTTTTTTAAGTTTTTGTTTTCACAAATTTGACACCTATATTTTTATGTGTTTTTTCTATCAACCAAAATTTTTCACCAAATTTATTAAAGTTTGATCAAAATCAATTTAATTTTGACTTTTATTAATCAATCACATCACACGATTTCGCTTACGTGGTGAAATCGAGCTCTCCGTATCACCTTAGTGACCAAAAATGCAATTTACTCTAAATCATAAGTATTGAAGAATGGTTGTATCTCGCATCCGTGATTACCAACTCAATCACATTATCGCAGTATAGTAACGTAATAACCTGATTAAAAACTATATATTCTTGCTTAATAATTCTCATGTACATACTTTTATTTCTTTACAACGGCCAACTATTACGTTTTTTTTTTGTTGATGAAACATCACGTCGATGAATAAAGTTAGGTTATCACCCACGTTGGCTTTTTTTTTTTTTTTTTTTTTTTTAAGGAAACACATTCTAAATTAACCAATGACTATCTAACCCATGGTTTTTTTTTTTTTTTTTTTTTTTTTTTTACGCGTTTTAACCGATGACATGTTGATGTTGAGGTTGAGGTTGATGTTGTTGTTTAACTTTAACTATTGATATCATGTTGTACAAACTGTATGCGAGTTTAGTAGCACATAATGGCGTTGATGAAGTTAAAATATGCTCCGTAAAGTTTTAAAATATTTTTATGGATATCCATATATAAATTTTAAATAATAATTCACGAGTCGTTGTTATAAGTAGAATCACAGATATTTATTTTTATATTACAAGAATCGTGCTTACCATTTGATATTTATATTCCGTTACTAATATTATAAAGTATAGAGGGTATAAAGTATAAGGGGTTATTTGTTTTTTTCTAAAGTTATTAAAAACATGAAAACTTGTAATTTTACACTTAGCTCTATATAATTTTTTTTAAATTCAACCACTAAAGTTTTATTAATTACTCCTCTTTTTAAGTTTATGTTTCATAAATTTGACACATATATTTTTACGCATTTTTTTCTTAACCAAATTTTCCATCAAAATTATTATGTTTGACTAAAACCAATTTAATTTTGACTTTTTATTGACCAATCATATTGCTCGATTTTGCCTACGTGGCAAATTCGAGCTCTCCTATTGGTTTAATTTTTTTTTTCAATAAGAAGGGTTTTGCATAAACACTCCGAAATAAGAAGGTTTTTTTATTTTTAAGAATACTAAGATATGGGTCAACTTTTAGGGGACGTACCAGTGATGGGGTTGTAGTCCTTGACCTGTATGAATATGCATAATCACGAATCTTCCAGTAACGGAATGATGGCGTAGCGGCAGCAGGATCGTATTGGGGAAGACATCTAATGGCTGACTTAACTCGCTCTTTAGAAATCCCGTCTTCTTTAAGACAAACCACTCTTGATTCTTGCTCTGATAACAAATAATAATTCATGAATGTATATAACATATGTGAATCAACAAAGCTGTGAAGCTTGTCATCTACATGCTGAGAGGTTGCAAAGCAATCAGCAATGGTTATGTGTACGAATAGATTGATTTACGATGTTTCTAATCTCAAGTAATCAAATGGCCCAAATAACAATCAATTCTTAAAAACGGAATGTGTCAAATGGTTTGAACGTGTCATAACAGAGCTGCATTCCTTTTTCTAAACTAATTCAACAATTCTAAACTAATATTGGCAAACAAAACAATCAAAACAACAAATTTTAAGTTTTGATATTTTTGCATCAGGATTTAATCTTTACCAAAAAATTACAAAGAGCCTATTAATACATAAATCACCAAGTCGATAATTGATATAAGTTAAAATAATTAATCAAAAACATACCTCTGATGTCGAACTATAGGGTGTTGATCTACGGTTTGTTTGTTTTTTTGTTCTTCGCCTTTTTTTTTTCCTTCTGCTGATAGTGATGAATGTGGATGGTGGGGGATTTGATTGCTATGAACCGGGGTTGAGTGAATGAGCGAGTCCCGTTGGGTTTTTCTCATTTACATTTAGATCCTTAACAATTAAAGAATTACCATCAACCCCATGTGTATTATTTAATTTTTCCCTAATCAATTTATAAAACGAATTTTTATAATGTTTGACCAAATTGGATTCAATTTTGACTTTCAATTAACCAATCATATCGTTTGATTTTATCTACGTGGCAAAATCGAGTTTTTCTATTGGTCCAATTTTTTTTTTAGTGAGAAGGGTTTTGCAAAAACACTCCGAAATTATGTAATTCTTTTATTATATAAAAGAAGATGTAGATTGTCATATTTCACCAAAGTATAAAACCATCAACACTTGAGAAATGGGCTAGCTAGATCGAAAGCCCATGTTGAAAATCCATTACGTAAACTAATTAGTTGCCGACTTGTCGTTGTCGTGTGGCACCTTCCATTCCACCGACGCTTGTTCTTCACCTTTGAAAATCCATTACTAGTAGTCAACTTTATATAATGACCATCCTTCCATCTTGAGGAAGAGTAATATATAATCAACCCGCATCAATAATAATATCCTTATCCTAATCAAATGGCCGAGATAACCAATAAACGTTCAAACAAATGATATAGATGATCATCTGGTTGTAGATATCTATCCTCTTAGTAACTATTACTTCACCTCAAAACCAGCTTCTTCTCATGTTGCTTTTAAGGAAGATCAAACACTAGCTGATCATGCACTACGTTTGAAATCAAAG
Source organism: Chrysanthemum lavandulifolium (assembly GCA_022545495.1). NCBI lineage: Eukaryota > Viridiplantae > Streptophyta > Magnoliopsida > Asterales > Asteraceae > Chrysanthemum > Chrysanthemum lavandulifolium. The sequence goes on from CM040238.1 coordinate 279,642,485, forward strand.
TACGTAAGTAAGTAGTACTATTTTGCTATTTGTATAGGCTAGTATGTGGCGAAAATGATTTGTTGTTTGTATGATTTTGAAGGTAATTATTTGTGTTTGATGTTTAGTTATGATGCTCGTGGCATGAGGACTTGTGTACAAGCAGTTCTTTTGGTAACTCTTTTTAGTATTTTGTGATAATTATTAAGCTACCATTCAGTTTTTGAGATCATTTACTCTTTCTTTGTGAATTAGCTAGCTTACAAGAGCTTTTTTAAATATCACATGTAAGATTCGAGAACCTGGTTTACCTGGGTCACCTAAAACCTGACGGGTCTAACTGGAATTGAAAACCCGGTTTAATATGACCCTTTTTTGGCTGGAACCGGTCGGGTCAACCCAGGTTTCAAAACATTGCTAAAAACGACTTCTTAAAATTAAAAGGTACTTCAGCTAGTTTTTAAGAATGACACCTATAGCTCCAACTACGTCGCGACTACGTGAGTATGGAGTAGTTAGTATAGTAGAAGAACGCGACTACGTGGGTATGGAGTAGTTAGTATAGTAGAAGAACGCGACTATTAACCTTAAGGCTTATGTTCATAAAAAAGTTGTGCTGAGTTCAAGTCTCGTTAAAAGCATTTGCGAGATATTATGTCTGAGATCAGATGTTAGGCGGGTAAAAGGTTGCGGTTCTATTTCTATAAAACGAACAACATATTTCAATTTTCAAATAAAGCAATTTCTAGAAAGTAATAGCCAAATGAGCAAATTTTATTTTTCAAACTGTATAATCAGGTTGAATTGTTCAAACATCCTCATTTGCTGTTGCTACAAGCTAATAACAACATATATAAGCTTCCTGGTGGACGTTTGAGACCCGGTGAATCAGGTAACAAATAATCTTCTTGCCCTTTAAAATCAATGTTTAATACAACATATATAAGAATTGTTATGCCTTAGATAGTTGATGGTTCACAGTTAATGTATTGATTATATAGATGTTGATGGGTTGAAACGTAAGCTTTTAAGCAAGCTATCTGCTGATGATGATAACCACCGAACCAAATGGGAGGTATATATATGTTGTTTTTTAAGTTGCTTTTCCTAGTCTATGTGACTATGTTTGATGTCGAGAAACATATAATCAACTTGCCTTACTTGATTAGGTTGGCGAGTGCCTTGGAACATGGTGGAAATCCGATTTTGAGACATTGCCTTATCCATATTTGCCATCAAGTGGCAAAGCCCCCATGGTAGACTTGGTTTATTCGTTATGTTTATCATGCCGTTTCTAGTGGACATGATGATACAAGTATCTTTTTATGGTATGCAGGAGTGCACTAAGCTATACCTTGTGAAGTTGCCATCAAGTCGAGATTTCGTAGTGCCAAAAAATTACAAGTTACTAGCTGTCCCAATGTGCCAACTTCACGAAAGTCGCAAGGTATACTTCTTTTTCACCATCAAAAGTTGTATTAACTTTTTTATTTTGAAATGCTTAGATTGTTTCACATTTCGACAAGTGAAGTAAATCTTGATTGTGATATGCACAAACATGTATAGCAACATTATTAATTATCATTTATTTATATGTACATTTGAGTTTGATCAATGTGTCGGTGCTGTGATTAATTTGCAGACATATGGGTCGATAATAGCAGGGATCCCACAGTTGCTTTCAAGGTTCTCTATCAACATAGTACATACTTAAAAATACTACACGGGCTTGTTTTATGTAAGGCTTTAAGTCGAACATCCCTTTAAGAACAGAACATACGTCATAAAGATGGGTTGGTTTTTTTTACACGCTCCCCTTACGGTGTCTTCAAACCAGTAGCTAATAGTTGAAAGTAATTTTGTTGGTTTTTTGCTTATTTTTTGTGTAAGATATACAAAATTTCGCACACATCAGTAAGTACATATGTATATGTACATCGATATATGTATTAATGTGCTAATACTAATTGCTATGTATATCTATCTATGGTTTATTTGGACACAAAACTAGGACATTTAGATCCTACGAAAGAATCCTAATTAAAGAACCGATAATGTGTCCAGATACAAGCTTTCATGCCCTTCTTGCACTAGATGTATATTACTTCATCTCGTGTATTTCTTTCGACAAGTATGTAACTAGAGTTACTTTGCACTAGATCTCTATCGTAGTAATTACAGTAGCTTAAAGCACAACAAAACAATTATCGATGACTCGCTACTGTTTTATGTAATCTATAATACTAAAAGATTGAAGTGCTTAATTTAATGTGCAAGAATTTTTGTGTGCACAAAATTAAGTATGGTACAATCTATCTAAAGCCACACAAAAACTATATCAATTGTATCAAGTTATGAATATACCAAATTCAATTCATACGCATAAAATGTCTCCTTTAATGCAGTCATCCAAAAGTCCTATAGTTTATCAGTTTTGCAACCTAAAAAATACAAGAACAACCTTCAATGCAGGCATATAGAAGGGATACAGTTTTGCAACATCAAATAATACAAAACGACCTGCAATTACTGTTGGAATTATATAACATGAGTAATCATAAATATAAACAATAAACATCAAGTACACATGCGCGGAAGCGTATAGAAACATATAATGAATAATTAATTAACTAAAACATATAAGTATGCGTACATTTGATTCTAGCTAAACAAGAATCAATTCCAATAGCAACTCTTCAATTAAGATGAACCCTAATTAGGGTTTATAAGAATTATTGTAATTACCCTTACCGTTTTGTAATTCAATCCAATATATAATCAATAATGTGATTATATCACGTTCTTGTACACACGTACTATTAACGAATTAAAGTAAATGATAGTTTAAAGGAAAACACAAAACAATTTTTTTTAACAAAACAAAAAATCGAAACCCTTATTTATAAGGGTGTTCGGCCAAGTTTAAGAACCAAATGAGAGAAACCAAAACCCATGATTAATTGTGTGTACAAGAGTTGTCAATAATGAATCCTTTGTTTTGTATTTATAGGATTAGAAAACTTAGGGAACAAGTTAGGTTGGGTTTGGGCTTCCCCTTACCCATGGCCGGTCGATCCTTAACCCACAAGGGTTTCTAGATCCTTCTTGTTCTCTTAAATAATCCATATACAATACTTTCCTTTTATTCGTCTAACAATCGTTAGTCATTATTCCGTTAAATACTAACGGTCGTTATGTTTTGTGTTTATTTAATAATTAACATAACATTTTATATTAATTATCAATCTTTAATTCCCATACGTAAAGTGTGCAATCCCGTGATCTCGAGTTCGATCCTAACACACATCTATTAATTTTTGTCCATTAAACCAATAGCTCCCACTTGAACATATCTTAATAGTATGATCACATCGGTTAGCGTCTATCAACACTTCGATGCCTCTAGTACAACTCGAGTAAGGTCTTCTGGAAAAACCGTTTAATGATTCATCATTATTATTATCCTTTTGTTTCTAATACCATGTTAAATAAAGATATGGGTCTAAGTCATTCTTTATTCAACTATTATGTTTCTCGTTATTAGTGATTAAGCAAGATTACCAAATCTTCTGAACATATTCAGGGGAGATCTTGGGCATGGCCACAAAAACATCTTGTCAATCCTACGAGGGGCCCAGCAGTATTAAACTCCAAAATAAATTTGAATGAACAAATTCTATCTTGACTACAAGAATAACTTACAAACTTTGTAACATTTCTGGAAACAACCCGTATGACTACCAATTACGTATAGCGTTAAGTTGTTCCATAGAAGTGCACTACATTCATGACACTTATATGGTATCTCAAGTCTGAGGATAACTATTCATGATTTACTTAATAACAATATCCATAAAGTAAAATCATGTAGATGGGATAAGTCCTATATTCTATTCATTGAATATCATCTGAAATTGGTATGCTTTCTCATCAATATACTTTTAAGTATATTCTTCCAAATCACTTAGATTTGTCTTAGTTTAATGATACTCTCATATCATTAATTGACAACGGACGATTTAGAATAAATAAATTATTCACTGATTAAACATGCAAATATAGGATACAATATATTATAAAATCAAACATATCAAGTATTTGATTTATTATAACAATTGTTTAACATTCCTTATCTAAATACTAAATAGATCAATGCATGAAAATTTCAGTTGATGAATTATGCCTCAAGTAATGACAATCATACTTGTTGACAAGGCATAAATCAACCAACTTGATCTATCATAATTTTGAGAATACTTATTTCAAGAATTCAATTAGTGAAGTTCTTGTATGTGTGCATTCAACAATCCACATAATAATTCATAAAGTGTGTGACATCCTCTATCACCAATTTAGGACAATTTAAACTTTCAAACATTTTTAAAGTTTTAAAGTATTCTTATTCTTTAATGTATAATGCAATTGTGCTCTTAGTAGCACAAGTAGTTCACATGGCCATTAACAAGGATGAAACCCTACCATGACTATATTGAGTGTCACCTCAATTAAAACCAGCAACATTGTATACATACAACAATATGCTCATTCCCGTATTCAGTCATGGACAACTTTATGTGGCATTATCTATAGTTACCAGTCCCGATGGCCTTAAAATACTAATGATCGAAGACAAGGACCCAGAGCTTGCAAACTGCACGCGTAACATTGTTTTCAAGGAAACTTTCAACAACCTATCTTAGCAGAAATTACGTTTTCAACCAGAAGATTTTAAAATATTGGACCTAAGAAAGAGAGGTCAGTCCATCTCATTTTCAGCAGCTTGAATTCAAGTTATTGGTTATAGTCACTGGCAACGCTCATATGATATAATCTACCTTTTATGTTCTATAAACTAATGTTCTCTGCATAAACTGTAGACAAACATGCAAATACATACCTAATATAGCATAGTATTACAACGGTTTTCTATCGCATATTTTGAATAAACCACACCACACAATATTTTGCAAGCTATGAATATTACTATAATGGTTTTCTACATTTATATTTCCATAGGCTGTATTGTAAACATACATACAAACGTCTAACAACCACTTATAATACACATAACCTCCTGAAATACGTTGATTCCAACATTGGAGTACCTTGAACACTTTTCTTACGGATTCCTAAATGAAGGTCTAAAAAGCAATACCAAAATGTTAATTACCCACCATGGTTGCAACCTTAACAGGCTGCCAAGCAAGATATGAGCAATCTCTTTTTTAAAACTACCAGTTAGAATTCATCAAAGCCTTGATTGTGTTGGTAAGCTTAACAAACAGAAAAGCCATTTCCCACAAAAGACCAGCTCAGATAGGGTAGCATTTTGCAAAAAAAATGGATTGCCTACCATGGCTGCAACCTTAACATGCTGCCAATCCAACATATGGGCAATCTCTTTTTTAAAACTACCCGTCATAATTCATCAAAGCCTTGATGGTGTTGGTAAGTTTAACAAACAGAAAACCCATTTGTCAGAAAAGATAGGCTCAGATAGGGTAGCAGTTTGCAAAAAATGTATTGCCCACCATGGCTGCAACCTTAACATGCTGCCAAGCCAAGATATGGGCAATCTCATTTTTTAAATTACCCGTCAGAATTCATCATAGCCTTGATGGTGTTGGTAAGCTTAACAAACAGAAAAGCCATTTCTCACAAAAGACCGGCTCAGATAGGGTAGCATTTAGCAAAAATTGGATTGCCCACCATGGCTGCAACCTTAACATGCTGCCAAGCTAAGATATGGGCAATCTCTTTTTTAAAACTACCTGTCATAATTCATCAAAGCCTTGATGGTGTTAGTAAGCTTAACAAACAGAAAACCCATTTGTCAGAAAAGACAGGCTCAGATAGGGTAGTAGTTTCCAAAAAATGGATTGCCCACCATGGCCGCAAGCTTAACACGCTGCCAAGCCAAGATATGGGCAATCTCATTTTTTAAATTACCCGTCAGAATTCATCATAGCCTTGATGTTATTGGTAAGCTTACACCTTGAAAAAGTAATATGGATTGGATCCAGATCATACATAAGGTGCTTCACGACCGGTGAACGTAGCCTGATCCGACACTGCAAGATATATAGTGATCTTTGTGAGTGCCAATTTTTTTTTAACTATAGCAAGATAATAAATTTTGATCCACAAAATATATTTATAACTGTTTTATATAAATAAGAACCAAAACATGTACTGTCGAACACAGAAGTTGCATAAATAAAATGTAAGTCATGTGACATCCTAACGAATATAATTTGTGCCAACTGGTTCTTCAACTCCGTTGTCTAAAATAGTTAAATCTTGAACCATATTTGGTATTACTTATTTGAGAGTACAAAAAGTATGTTAAAGTTGCTTATTCAAAAGTGCTTAAAGCAATAAGCAAATATTCATTTTTAACATTCAAACTGAACCAAAGTCACGATGTGCAAACTAATTCTCCATCTAATCACATAACCTTCACCAAATCACACTAAAAACGTCATATAACACATTTCCAATCACAAATCATCAGTATTTCATTAACATTCAGTACTTCATTTGTAAATATTGACATACGATGTTGAGCATATCTGTGCATTCTGATTTTCTCCTTGAATTTATTTTGATATCTTAACGGTCTAGTAAAATGTCTGGTGCAGACCTTTGCACAAAGCCTGTTTAGATAGAAAAAGGGATCAGAGAGGGATATCCGATGTCCCATCTACGTTAATAGTTGTCTCTTACAACTTCCTGAATAAACTAAACAATAAGTGTTTAAGTTTAATGTTTGCATTATAAGCTGATAATGGAGGTGCAAGATCTGATTGGACCAAGCATAAAATAATTGCAACTTTATGGCACTTTCAGTCAAAGTATTATTATTCGATGTTAAATTCTAGCCCATTCTACTACGACTATATACATAGATGCTTAACATCTTCGAGCCAATCATGGTTCATTGGGACGGTCGCTAGGGACCAATGATTATATCTTCTCATAGAAATATATATTCAGTGACACCAACGGATTCCACCACAATGAAACATGATTGACTTGAAGAAATTTACCAACTTTTATAAAATTGTGTTGACATTCATTAACCGTTATACTATTATGCATATAAAATAAAATGGTAACGAACATGCAACATAATCCTCTATACATTGCTATAAACCAGGTCAAGATATGGGCAATCTCAATTTTCAAACTACCCGTCAGAATTCATCAAAGCCTTGATGGTGTTAGTAAGCTTAACAAACAGAAAAGCCATTTGTCAAAAAAAACAGGCTCAGATAGGGTAGCAGTTTGCAAAAATTGGATTGCCCACCATGGCTGCAACCTTAACATGTTGCCAAGCCAAGATATGGGCATTCTCATTTTTAAAATTACCCGTCAGAATTCATCATAGCCTTGATGTTGTTGGTAAGCTTACACCGTGGTTAAAGCAATAAGCAAATAATCAATTTTAACATTCAATTTGAACCAAAGTCACGATGTGCAAACTAATTGTTCATCTAATCACATAACCTTCACCAAATCACACTAAAATCATCATATAACACATTTGCAATCACAAGTCATCAGTATTTCATAAAACCACAAAAAAAATAAACCTAACTGGGATATTCATTAATCAAAATCAATAACACAAATCCCAGATTGTAACAAGCTTAGATTTTGACAACTGGGTCATCATTAAAACATAAAATATTAGTCAAAAAAGTATCAATTTATCAAAATTAAACATAAAAATCAGAGATTTACCTTTATAATTCTTTGATGAACATGTATTCATCGCTTCACAATTCAACCCCAACACAACCATACGATTATCAACTATATATGATCATTTCATCAAAATTGAATCAACAATTTCAATACACAAACACCGGATGAGTTAAATTTATGTTTTAATTTGATAAATATGTTGTATATTAGAAAACCCTAATTTCATTTGGAAACCCTATTTCGTTTTTGCAAGTTTTCATGATTGTGTGTTTGACCCATGTGTGTGTGAGAGAAAACTAAATATCCTTTATAGTTTAAACTATAAAAGAAAAAATTGCAAACACTTAAATAAACAAAAACATATAAACATATGCTAAACTATTATATATAATTATATATACGCATCACCATTGTCATTGTTAGTACCTACAGCAACCTAACATCACCACCCATAACCATCTGCACCATCAGTTCAAATAGTACCCCCAAAAGACAACCATAACAGACCACCAAGATGACAAAACACAATACACATACATAAACAACATAAACATAAACATGTGACCTAATCATAAAAATCCATGATGTCCATATGCTCCTCCTTCTCAGTCAAACCTTCACGGACTTCAACCAACAAGCCCCTCAAAACCTCCAGCCTCCTGCGCATCCTGATCATCTGCAACCTCAAGCACTCATAGACATACCCACCAGCTTCTTCATCATCATGGTTAAGAGACCACACCTCAGCCATCCTTTCAGTTTACACATCTATCTTCCTCTGCAACTCATTGCAGCTCTCCCCAATAAACCTCAGCAATGCTTCATCCTCTGTGTGATCTTGAATGAAAAGAAACTTGAAGCTTTGATGTAGCATTTCTGATCTGGACATGTCTTTCAACTCATTGATGTAAAGAGTGTTCGCCATTGAAATTATTGGTGGTGGGTGAAAGTCTTGGTCTTGATAGTCAGAAATTAAGGGAGAAAATTAACTATATATTCTAAGTATATGTAACTAAACCAGTGTCTAACTAACTCTCTAACTAAACTGCTAAGGAACCCAACAGGTTTCATCATTGCAATTGTTAATTAAACTATTAATTCACATCTTTTGTTTTCCCATGCATAAATATCAATTACGTTTTGGACAATATAAACTTTGTAGTAACACATAAAACAAAGTATTGATAAAAATATTTACAAAATGTACACATGAATTTGACAATATAACATAACTCACCTTGGACATTTGACAATTATGATAAAGATAACACAAATACACTTACAAAAATATTATCATACCAAAACAACTATGATATTAAATAAATATATAACAAAGACTGTAAAAATGTTAATAAAAATGAAAACGTCATTCACTCCAACTTCTCGAAAAAAATTCATCAAAACGAATACATATATATCTATTCTTGAGCAATAACAGTATGAACATTTATATCAAGTCCGTGTGCATCAGCAAAATCGAAACGTATATTTATTTCACCTATCATCAACCCAAAAACAAACACAACATTGAAATTATTAGAACCAACAAGAGTACCTAAAACCAAACTACTTAAACTCATTCATCTTAATAGCATTAGCTTCTTCCTCAATCCTCACGGGCACTAGCTTTCGCTTCATCTAACAAATGGTTTAACTTTGCGAGCAATAACCGATGTCTCTCTTGGGTTTTTCTTAAAGCTTCAAGTGACTCCAAAAGCAACCCCGTTAGCACCATAAGCTTCCATGTTTGCCATCATGGTATGGTTCTTCGCTATTACCCGCCTCAAATGTTGGCAACAACCAAAAAACATTTTGGATAATCCATCATCTTCACTTGCCTGTTGCACAAACCACAAACACATGCAATTATGCAATTTTGAAGAACAAGCAACATTCGATAAATTCACTATCAACTCGAAATTTGCAATTAAAAATAAAATATATAAAAAAACAAATGGTTCTATAACTCACTATGAAAAAAGTACCAAATAAATAGGACAAACATAATTTATGTAACCTACTAATATTAAAGTATTACATATGAAAAGTCTCATCTAAATATAACATATTAGAAGAAACCTCTTCACATGTACTCTTATAAGGTTAAGTAACTATCTAAAATAATATTAGGAACCTAATAACCAAACATTTAGTTATGAAATATTAGTCATAATCGGTGCATCGCACGGGTTGTATAAAGCCTCATTTTGATTAATGATGTAACCAATTAACAATAAGTATACCCCGCCCCACCTTAAGAAGTCAGAGTTTCAGGTTTCCCGGATTTTTGCCATCCTTACCGCCCCACCTTAAAGAGTCCGAGTTTCGGGTTTCCCCGTCAAGACTGGATTTTTGCCATCCTTACCGCGAATACCAGCAAACCGTAAGAATTAAATAAGTTAGTAGGTTGTAACTTTTAAGTAAATTATTGTTTTTCACGTACAACTATTCTTTAGTTTTATTAGATCGACAACTAATTATTTCACAATATATATACATAAATTTATCTCGCATGTTTTGAGCATAAGTATTTGATTGTGTAGCTTTTTATACTGCATGAGATACTATTAGACAAAAGTTCTTTGATTCACGTGAAAATAAAAGTTTATAAAATAATCAAGAGTAAATTACATGGATGGTCCCTGTGGTATGTCAAAAGTAACAACTTTCGTCTCTGGAAGTTTGAAGTTGCACTGGTAGTCCCTAAGTTGTTAAACAAATAACACCATCGATCATTTGGTTTAATGGCGCTAAGTAAGTTCGTTATAATTTACACGTTAGCCCTTTGGTTAAAGATCATTGCATCGCCTATCCTTAATAATAACGATCGCTTATAATTTAAAATTTTCATACGCTTTTAACCGCTTTTGTCAATTTTATACATTTTCGTCCGCTTTTCTTACGCTTTTATACGCCGCCTGCTTTCATACATTATGATACGTTTTTGTCCCTTTTTCCCGTTTTCTTACATTCTCATACAATTTTGTTCGTTTTTTACGTTTTCGCCCGTTTCTTTCATTTTCTTAAGTTTTTGTCCCTTTTTTTACGTTTTCGCCCGTTTTCTTACATTTTCATACGTTTTTTTTTTACGTTTTCGCTTGCTTTCTTTCATTTTCATAAGTTTTTGTCCGTTTTTTACGTTTTGGCCTGTTTTCTTATACTTTCATACGTTTTTTACGTTTTCGCCCGTTTTCTTTCATTTTCTTATGTTTTTGTCATTTTTTCCGTTTTCGCCCGTTTTCTTAAAATTTCATACGCTTTTGTCCCTTTTTTTACGTTTTCGCACGTTTTCTTTCATCTTCATACGTTATTGTCCATTTTTTTTACGTTTCCGCACTTTTTCCTACACTTTCATATGTTTTTTTTATATTTTCGCCCGTTTTTTTTTATTCTCATGCACTATTTTCCCTTTTTTTACGTTTTCGCCCGTTTTCTTACATTTTCATACATTTTCGTCCGTTTTTTTACGTTTCCGGCCGTTTTGTTTCATTTTTGTACGTTTTTGTCCCTTTTTTTTTATGTTTCTCCCGTTTTCTTACATTTCCATACCTTTTTGTCCGTTTTTACGTTTTCGCCCGTTTTCTTACATCGTTTTTGTCTGTTTTTACGTTTCCGCCCGTTTTCTTTCATTTTCATACGTTTTTGTCCGTTTTTTAAGTTTCCGCCCGTTTTCTTATGTTTTTATTCATTTTCGCTCGGATTAAAACGTATACAATTAATGACGAAAACGTATGAAGTTGGATAAAACGTAAAAAAAGGGATAAAAACGGAAGAAAATGGGTAAAAACGTAAGAATACGTATAAAAACGGACGAAAACGTATACAGATGGATTAAAACATAAGAAAACGGATAAAAATGAGACGAAAACATATAAAGATGGATAAAAACGTAATAAAAATGTATGAAAACGTAATAAAAACGTAAGAAAATATACAAAAACGTATGAAAATGAAAGAAGACGGGCGATAACGTAAAAAAGGGGACAAAAACGTATGGAAATGTAAGAAAACCGGCGAAAACGTAAAAAAACTGACAAAAACGTATGAAAGTGTAAGAAAACGAGCGAAAAAGACGAAAACGGATAAAAACGTATGAAAACTGTAAGTTATAAACAGCCGTTACTATTAAGGATAGACGATGCAACGATCTTCAACTAATGGGGCTAACGTGTAATCTATAACGAACTTACTTAACGCCAGTTAAACCAAAGGACTGGTAGTGTTATTTGTTTACCGACTTAGGGACTACCAGTGCAACTTCAAACTTCCAAGGACGAAAGTTGTTACTTTTGACATACCACAGGGACCATCCATGTAATTTACTCAATAATCAACGAATTAACCTTTGAGGAGGGTTATTTTACATATCAAATTTTTCTCACATACTAAGGGACTCATCTCCACCATTCAATTAAAAAGAAATCAATTGCTGAGATTAAAAGCATTTTATTATTTCACATATTTTTTATAATTTAAATATCTCTTAAACCATTAATCGTTAAGCGAAAATATTTACACAGTCGCGACGAGTATTTAATTATCTTTCTATAGATTGGCACTTTGATATATTTTCAAAAAAGAAAAAAAATTGTATTTTTCACTTTTTTTCGTTTTTTTTTTCTTTTTCGTTTTTTTATGTTACTAAAATTTGCATGAAAAAAATCATATATAATTAAATACTAAATTGAATATCACATGTGATATTAGTGTTAAATCATATATGATATGTAATATCACATATGATATGATATGTATATCATATGTGATTTTACACTAATATCACATGTGATATTACATATCATATATGATTTAACACTAATATCACATGCGATATTCAAATTAGTGTTTAATCATATATGATTTTTTAATGCAAATTTCAGTAACGTAAAAAAAACGAAAAAACTTTAAAAAAAACGTGAAAAATATGAAGAAAAAAAATTTTTGTCGAAATGACATATATTTAAATGCTCGTCGCAATGATATATATTTTTTTGGCTTAAGGATTAACGGTTTGAAACATATTAATATTTGAAGAAAAAAAAATGATGAATGTGGGTTTTTAAATTGTTGTAATTAATCTCATCTATTAGATCAAATAAAAATTGAAGGTGAAGATTGAATCTTTTGTGCTCAAATAATCTTAAATCTCAACCTTTTCTTAATTTTGTTTGTTTTTATGCTATACTTTATAGCAATAATTCTTTTTTCTTTGAACAATTTATAGCAATAACGAGCAGGGGCACCCGCGCGTTGCTGCGGGGATGTAAAAAAAATATTGTAGATTTTTTTTTTTGGTTATCAAGGACGAAATTTGCAAAAGGTCGATAACGGGGGACTAACGGTACAATTTGAAGCTAATTTGAGGGACTAAAAGTGTAATGCAAATGAACAAGAAACGCACTATTCAAAACTGGGCGTGTACTGTAGCAGGTACTATTCTGCACTGTTACGCACTGTAGCAGTGACATTTTCGTTTTAGTCCCTAAACTAACGGGTTGTTGTAACGTTAGTCCTGGGACTAACGGTGAAAAAAAGGTAACCTCGTGGGCTGTTTTGTTTAATATTTGCATAAATAGCCCTCGTTATTGTTACGTTGCAAATTTAGTCCTCGATTGTTAGTTAACGGACGTTAAGGACTAACTTTGTAATTGAACAGTAACCTCAGGGGCTAAAAGTGCCAAAATTGAAAGTTTCGCGTGCACTGTAGCTACAGTGTACCGGATTGTGTTTTAGTATATATAGTAATTCAAGCTGGCCCGGCAAGGTAGATATTTTCGCATGTCACCTTTTTATTTATTTGTTTGTTTTTTTTTCCTTTTTAACTTTTTCATGTCTCCTGTGGGACAAACCTTTTAGTCACACAATGACAAACGGTCACTGGGAGCTAGCTCCAAAAGTGGCACTTTCCTTCTTCAATAACAATTCCAAAAAATTGTTATAATTAAAAATGAAAATGTGTTTAGCGAGTTATATATACCAACTGCATATAAGAAAATCAAGTTATCAACATAAATAGATATATTATGCTACGTTCATTAAGCCCGAGCTTATCCCTCATGAGTTTCTATGTAATTTATCACTATTAATATAACATTGAGGGGGAATTTTATCAGTTTACATTATATAAGGAGTGTCAAAGCTCAATCCACCGTAACCCGATTAAGTTTATTCTGCCGGTTATTCGGCCAATAATTTTATTCGGCCAAACCGACTAACTCGAATACTAAATAGGTAGGGTATCGGTTGAAAATATTTGGTTAACTTCGGGTTTCGGGTAAACCCGATTGACTTAATAAATTTTATCTTTCTAAATATTACATTTATAAATTATCCGTAAAAAAATATGCAATTCTATTACATTTTAGGGTGAAGGCAGAATATACGTAACAAACTTTCTCAAATTTGCCAATATACGTAACATACTTATTTTAATCTCCGCATACATAATATACTTTCAAATCTTTACCAATATACGTAATATTGACAGGTTATCACTTTAAAAAGTTACAATAATGGTCTCTGCCGTTTGCGTTGGCTTTCACCATTAGTCCTTTGACATTTTTTCACTTAAAAAAGTTATAATAATTGTCCCTTTGGTTTGATTTGACTTTTACCGTTAGTCCTTTGACTTTCATCTGTTTCATAAAAAAATTTTACACATTTTTACATGATTTTACATGTTTTATACACGTTTTATACACCTTTAGACACGCTTTTATATATCGTTTTTACACGATTTTATGCACGTTTTATACACGATTTTATATACATTTTTTACACGTTATTTACATTTTTACACGTTTTTCACACATATTTTATACATGTTTTATACACGTGTGAAAAACGTGTATAAAAATGTATATAAAACTGTGTATAAAAACGTGTATATATTCATGTAAAAAAACCGTATATAAAGACGTGTGTAAAATACGTGTAAAAACCTTGTATAAAAACGTGTAAAAGGCGTATATAAAATCGTGTATAAAAACGTGCATAAAATCGTATATAAAAATATTTTTTTTTAAATATGTATAAAAACGTGCAAAAAAATGTACATAAAACCGTGTATAAAAATATGCATAAAAACGTGTAAAAAATGTGTATAAAATCATGTAAAAATGTATATAAAAATGTATAAAGAACGTGTATAAAGACATGTAAAAAAACGTGTATAAAAATGTGTGAAAAACGTATATACAATCGTATATAAAAACGTGCATAGAATTTTGTAAAAAACGTATGTAAAAATGTTTTTAAAAAGCGTGTGTAAAACATGTAAAAAAACCTGTATAAAAACGTGTGAAAAACGTGTTTAAAAACATGTTTAAAAACGTTTCTTTGGTTAATATATTTACCAAGGTGCAGGATTACTCCCCTTTACCCAAAAATAAAAACGTGTAAAAACGTGTATAAAAACTTGTATGAAAAAGATGAAAGTCAAAGGACTAACGGTGAAAGTCAAAGCAAACCATGTGGACCATTATCAGAACTTTTTAAGTGAAAAATGTCAAAGGACTAACGGTGAAAGCCAATGCAAATGGCGGGGACCATTATTGTAACTTTTAAAGTGGTAACACATCAATATTACGTATATTGGTAAAGATTTGAAAGTATATTACGTATGTCGAGATTAAAATAAGTTTGTTACGTATATTGGGTAATTTGAGAGAAGTTTGTTACGTATATTCAGCCTTCACCCTACATTTTATTCATATTCAGGTTGACCCGAACCCAAATTGACTCGGACCCGACTAACCCGAATTCAAATAAGGTCTGGTTTGGGTATGTTATTTATAGCTTTGACCCGACCAATTGACCAACCCGACCAACCCGACTCGATTAACACCCCTAGTCAGCTCAGATGTCACCTCGTCAAATCCTAACCGTCACATTTATCCTTCTAAAAACTAGAACAAAAAAATGCGACCTACTATTTTGGCCATAAGTGCCAAACCGTTTGGAGTTAATCGACGCCATCGCCGCCATTACCTTCGTATTAAGATTCCACATCAAACCCACTAAAATCACAGCCATCTTTGGCTTGGCGCGCCGTAGTCGAGTGGCTTCGCTCCTATAAGCTAGTTTTCATCTGCAATTTAAAGATTTATATCGGCTTGCTATCCCTATAACAACAAATTAACTATTGTTCTAATGCTCTTCGTTTTGCTACTGTTTGAATATTTGTCTTCACTTGTTATCGGATGTCTTCGTTAACAAGTTTATTATTGATTTAATGTTATCAAATTTTTAATTGAATTTGAGCTCTCGCGATTTCATCGCTCAAATTACGAGAGAATGTTAGATGAAATATTATGTTAGGTTTATTAGGTCTGATCCCGTCTATGGTCTTAAGTACATTAAAACTACTTTGTAGTTTAGCATTATAAATAGTTGAATAAAGACATTTGGGAGTGTTTTACTTCTCAATTTACTACCAAAATGTCTCAACAAAACACTCCCCGCAACACAAAACGTCAACAAAGAAACACTACCCGAAACACTCCCCCGACACCCGAAAGAACAATCAATCTTGGAAATACTCCACCGTCAAACCAACAAATTAACTTATGACCAAAATCAGTCTTTTATAACCAACCTTACCAAATTCAACCATACCGAAACCCACACCCTCAACAAAACGCTTTTAGCCAATTCTCCCAACAAAACGCTTTTACCCAATTCTCACAACAAAATGCGTTCCCATTCGACAACCTCAACTACAACTTATATGGGCGGTTCGTTATCACATCCAAATGTGAACCAACCTATTTCTCCCATTCCTCAACTTAATCTCAACGAAATGTACTCACCTCAATTTTCGGAGACCGTGGCTCTCGTTCGTGAGGAGTCTCCCGTCGAGGAAGCCCCCTTAGTTCAGACGAAAAAGGTGATAAGAAGATGCCAAAAGAAGGTAGTTCGAAATAACGAAGAAGTAAGGTCTACTCCATGGACACCTGAAGAAGAAAATGCATTGTGCAAAGCTTGGGCTTGTATATTCGAAGATAGGGTTGTTGGTAATGTCAGAAAGGATGTTGAATTTTGGAATGGGTTTTAGACCACATGCATATAGATAGTCCTATAATCCAACGTCAGACCTACGTTATGATAAACGGAAATGGAAGACGGTGCATCCAAAAGTTTCTCAATTTTATGGTGTGACGGTAACGCCTTTCGGACGGGCGGTGAGTGGAGCGGAGATGATGATTACATCCAAAAGCACTTGTGGAATATCAAGTTAAATATGTAATCGCGTTTACACTTCTTCATTGTTGGGAGGTATTGAAGGAATGTCCGAAATGGAGACATGTTAGTTTCAAACTTTGAAGCAATTCAACACGAAAAGTGCAAGAAATACAAGTCTTCGGGCTCTAGTTCAGGATTCAACACATCCCAGTCTATGCAGGTGGTTTTAATTTGAATACGCAAGCTGAAGACGAGACGAGGATAAAGAACTGTGGGAAGTTCGACGTCCAATTGGGCAGAGACAGAGCAAAGGCGCTGGATAAGAAAGGGTTGACGTCATCGGCAAGTTCAAGGTTTTGAATGAGAGCGTTAGATAGGTTGATGGTCAACGAATATACAAGTGCCAACGAGCCGCACTCACGCCAAAAAGTCGAGACCCTACGGCGTTTATAGACATCAAAAGAAAGGAGTCGGAATTTAAGCAACAAGTGTTAAAATCCGAGAAATAGAATAACGAAAAAGATGAAGCGTTCTATTTCAAACCTACTAATCACTTGACTCTGAAGAACGCGGACATGTCAAGTTGCAAAGTGGGGTGATCTAGGCGAGGTGGAATTTACCAATTTAGTTTGCGCCTTTAATTATATATGTAATGTTTACGTTATTCATTTCGATGCTATTTACGATTTTAATTATCTATGTAACGCTTTTATTAATTTAATGAATAAACGTTATAGATTTTAAAAATAGGTTGAAAGGTGAAGATGCGTGAGTTCTTGGGATGAAAATGAGAGGTGTGAAATGAGAGAAAATTGATGTGACAATGAGATGGAAGATGCAATGGTGTTATTGATGAGGTAGCTTTAGGTGCAAATAAGCTCTTTGATGTGTGGTGTTTGCCATATATTGCAACTTGGTGTTTGAATAATTCTATCTTTATGTTGTGTTTTAAGAAGTCATAAAACATTAATTGAATCAAGTGGCTTTGAGAGTTTTATCCTAATAGCAATGATGACTTTTCAAGAAAATAGAAACAAGTGGACTAAATTTTTGCAAAAAAAAGGATGAAGCCTTTTAGAATAAGGTCTAATATGTACTTAGCATATAAGTTTGTTAATTATTGACCACTAAGGTGGTATTATGATAAAAAGTAGAAGATAAATAAAAAAATATGATTGTCACCGGACACTAAGGTTGTCAATCGGGTAAACTCGACCTGAATGGCTTATTCGGGTCGAGTTAATCTGGTTTTCAAAAAAATATCATATCCGTACTCGACACTAATACGGTTCAGGTTTTGTGTTATTTAAGTACGGTTATTCGGGTTAACCCGTAACCCGAAAAAGCATATTTTACATTAAAAAAAGTGTGTTAGTTTTCTTTAGAAACTAGATAAATATGTGAAAAAGTTAAAAAATCTCTTGCGCGAGTTATTCGGGTTAACCCGTAACCCGAAAAAGCTCACAACTCTCACCCGCAACCCGACCATAATTAAAGTTCGGGTTAATCGGGTTACCTTGAATAACCCGCATAAGGGTTTTCAACCTGTTTAACCCGACTTGAATAAGCTTATTCGGGTACGAGTTAGGTCGGTTTGTTGGATTCGGTTATGGCTATTTTTAACAACCCTAATGTTACCATTAATCAATTAATATGTTAAGTGCAAACAATTTTAAAGTGGTCACTTCAACTTTATGATTAAAAGAAAAGACTTTAACCGCTTTTTTACATCGCTTAGTCACCAAAGTTTAGAAGGATCCATACAATGCGGTTACAAATTATGGAACGCATGTGTTGAGTCGAATTAATAATGGTGAAGTTAAGTTGCTTATGAAATCTACAACTTTTATAAAATATTTTATTTGCTCCTTAGGATATATAATAATAACAGGTTAGGTAGATGTTGGTTGATCAATTATCAACACGTTTATTTTTTTTAATGAAGTACATTATTTAAATCCAACAAATCTGATTGGTATCAATGGGAATATATATCAATGCCCTACTGATTTGTAATTTTGTATTGAGGATGAAATATGGCTATGAATCATTTGAACATAATATCATATATAGAAGAACACGCAAATAATGAGGCCTGACTTTTCTTTAGTTAAATGCACTAGTACAATACAAATATAAAAAACTAAGCAATCCAATCTTGAGTATTGCATTAATAGGTGTATTACTTAATATTTGTTTACAATTAACTGATGCATGATTAATGTATATTTTTAAAATATCTTTTTATTGATAAAGATTCAGATCTTCTCATGTTCCATTTAAACATGAGATGTCATGTTGGTTTTGTTTTGAATGAAAGCATATTTTTTTTAATAAAATAGTGGTCTCACAATAAATGATTTTTTTTCTCTCTACTCACATAAATCTCAACATAACGTCTCATGTTCAAATTAAAGATGAGATGATCTCAATCCTAATGATAAATACAAATAATTAAAAACATTGTACAAGCCATGAAAGCTGCTAACTTAAGTAATACAAAACTATAAGCTCATTTTACAACTATTATTCCCATCGCTCCAAAATTATTTTAAGATAAAAAAAGAACAAAATTTAAGTAGCACATATACACAAGGTTCTAAAAGGCGCGTCATAGAGGCGCAAAGGCTCCGCCAAAACGCGAGGCTTGACAGATTATTGCTTGTTGTAAACTTATAAAAACACACTAAAAAATACAGTCTAACAACATTTTCATTTACGACTTTTATCTCAATATAAAATATTAAGTTATCAATACATATATTTAATTTGTTTAAATAGAGATTCAGGGTATTATACATGCATCTTCTTACAAAGCAAATATATAGTTTGTCATGCTAAGCTAAAAAATAGAAAAAATTACATATTAACTGAAAAATATGTAGTATAACATGCATTTGAATATCAATCTAGCAAACAATATCAAAATGTTAAACCTTTTGATATTACGAAAACGAACACTAAAAGTTGTAGATTTGACAACAAATAAGTTTACTAGCAAAAATAAATAAATAAATAAAATAAAAGAAAAATAAAAAATCTAGACCTATAATATAAATCATTTGAATCGAAATAATTATATGTCGTATGTTTTTGTGTAATGAGTGACTTTCGGCGGTTATAAGGTTCCAAATTAAGGTGATGGTTATAGGATGGTATATGTTGTGGCTGGCGGCTGGTGTTTGTGATGGCTAATAATGATAATTCTGGTAACTAAAGACTAGGTTTAGAGAAAGAGAAAGATAATAATAATAATAATTATTATTTTATTTTTACTTGAGATAATAAGCTTTCAACGATTTCAGTACTAGCCCAACTAAAACTTTAACTGAACATTTCAATTTTAACTGAAGCTATATATGTTTAATATTACATATAAAAACTATAGTTCTATGTTTTCAACGAAAAAAATTATAAAAATAATGTGAATAATATGTAAAAGCAAAAGAGTCGAGTATTTAAAATAAAATATCAATTTAATGATTAGGATTGTAGAGTTTTATACCGTCTAAATATAGCCAAGTTACACGGTATTTTACCTACTTTTAACATATTTTGACTTCATGTCTCAATGATATTATATGCCGACAAATCACATTTGCATTGCTGCAACATTTTTATACGAATTTGTTCAATATTGCTTAAGTTACTGAAAAATAATTTTTTTGTTATCCATAAAAATATTTTAATAAAAAAAATATAAAACTAAACAATTATCTTCGTCGTAATTTGCATAGTTGTCAGGATCCCGATCCTGATCTTAGTATCTTACGATTTTACGATACTGCAAAGCAAAAACGATCCGGATCCTACATAGGATCTTTGCAGGCATAAGATCTTATAGGATCCCGATCTTTACCATACGATCTTACGATCTAATTCGATCCGATCTTACTTTTCTCATATTACAAACTAAAAAGCTACAAATTTATGGGTTGTTTGTTTGTATAATTCAAAAAACAACATGTTAATCCTTTTAAACATTTTATAATTATAATTTAGGACAACATTTATATGAAACATTCATACTAATTTATTGTTATAATGTATTAGAATTTGTAAATTTGTATAAAATTACATAAACTATTAAGAATTAACATTCGAGTAGGATCTTACGATCCCGATCCGATCTTACGATCACGATCTTGCAAAGACGAAAACGATCCTGGGTAAGATCCCGATCTTGACAACCTTGGTAATTTGTATCGCATGATACACGTGCAATGCGTGAATATCCCGCTACTTACTCTGATGCAAAGTTTTCCAAAATGAAGGCCCATTAATTAATTATAGCCACATGGGAATTTAATATCATAGTCAACGGTTGGGAGAGTGTGAACTTTAATGCAAACCTAGGAAAATTGAATATTTGCTGCATCTATCATATTTCTTTTTTATTTGCACATTTATTATACAATAAGGGTTTAAGTTTATTAAATAGCCATGATTTTCTCAAACGTTCGATATAGACTGCATTTTTTTTTCAACCCTACATGAAGTGACTTTTTTCTCAAGGTCGATATAGTGCGATTTCTCCAACACGCTGCTTTGCCAAGTCACTGAGTTTGTGTGGCGTGCTGCCAAGTCATATGACTTGCCTACGTGGAAAAAAAAATTAAAATTTTAATTTGAAAAAAAATTAAATTTTTTTCAAAAATTTACGCTTAAAAAAAACTTTACGCTTTTTTAAATTAGAAAAAAAACCTTTACGCTTTTTCAAATAATAGTTTCGCGGTTAGTCCTCCGTTAATAATAGTTTTCACCCGTTTTGTCCGCTTTTATCCGCTTTCGCTCGCTTTTTATCTGCTTCCGCTTTTTTACGTTTTCGTCCGCTTTCATTCGCTTTTAAAGTTTTGTCCGTTTTCTTACGCTTTATCCGCTTTTCTTATGTTTTGTCCGCTTTCTTACGCTTTTATCGGTTTTCATCCGTTTTTGTCCGTTTTCTTACATTATACTTAGATTTTTGTCCGTTTTCTACGCTTTGCCTGTTTTCAGATATTTTTATCGGTTTTCATCTTTTTTTTGTTTTTAGATTTTCTTACATTTTTCTTAGATTTTTGTCCGTTATTCTTACGTTTTGTCCGTTTTTAAAGACGATTTTATCGGTTTCATCTGCTTTTTTCTTTTTTAGATTTTCTTACATTTTGTCCGTTTTTCTTTCGTTTTTTATACTAAAGTACGAAAAACAGATGAAAACCGATAAAAATGTACGAAAAACAGGCAAAACGTAAGGAAAACGGACAAAAATCTAAGAATAATGTAAGAAAAACGGATGAAGACCGATAAAAACGTAAGAAAACGGACAAAACATAAGAAAAACGGATAAAACGTAAGAAAAACGGACAAAAACTTTAAAAAACGAATGAAAACGGACGAAAAACGAAAAAACTGGGAAACGGATAAAAACGAACAAAACGGACAAAAACGGTGAAACTATTATTAACGGAGGGACTAACCTATAAACTATTATTTGAAAAACGTAAGGTTTTTTTTTCGATTTAAAAAACGTAAAGGTTTTTTTTTTTTTTTTTTTTTTTTTTTTAAACGTAAATTTTTGAAAAAAATTTTATTTTTTTTTCAAATTAAAATTATAATTTTTTTTCCACATAGGCAAGCTTATATGACTTGGCAAGCCATGTCACACAAACTCAAGTGACTTGGCAAAGTCACGATTTGGAGAAAGACATGCACTATATCGACACGTAAAAAAAGACACTACCTAACCGGGTTGAAAAAAAATGCACAGCACTATATCGAACATTGAGAAAGACATGGCTATTTAATAATTTTAAACCCTACAAATAATTAAAGCAGTGTGTAAATTTGATAATTGTTTAAAGTATCCTAATCAAAATAAAATGTGCAAATCATTCTCATATATTAATGTTAGCAAATACAAAAAAATTCAATAACCATTTGCTCAGAAGCACCATTTGTAGTCATGGCAAAAAATGGAGATGGTAGACTTCACATTGCAATGCTTCCATGGCTAGCCTTTGGTCACATTATTCCATTTCTTGAACTTGCAAAGCATATGGCCATCAAAGGCCATAAGATTTCCTTCTTATCGACTCCAAAAAACATCGATCGCATCCCTCAAATACCGAAATCCTTAACGTCTTCCATCAAATTCGTCAAACTCGATCTACCAAAAGTTGAAAATCTTCCTGAAAATGCCGAATCCACTAAGGATTTACCATTAAACAAAGTTAAGTACCTCAAAATTTCATGTGACGGGTTTCAGGAACCCGTCACGGATTTTCTAGAAACCTCATCTCCAGATTGGATCATATATGATTTTGTTACGTATTGGTTGGGACCATTAGCAGCAGAACATGGCGTTCGGACGGCCTATTTTAGTGTTTTTCCAGCAGTATTTCTCGGACATACAGGTAGCCCGGAGGCCTTGATGCATGCAGATGCAACACTAGAAGATCTTACTAACAAACGGAGTTGGGTTACGTTTGAAACTGATGTTCGAGCGAGTCTTTATCAACTTACGAACTATCTTAGCTCCGATGATGGTAATATTGTAAAGGTTTCAGACTCAGACGCTTGGAGCCACAATCCACGGCTGCGATGCGGTGTTTGTTAGAACTAGTCTGGATTTGAACCAGAATGGTTAAACCTCCTTGACCAACTTTACAAAACCCGCTATTCCAACGGGCTTTTACCCGCAACCACGGCGGCTGCAGAGAATGATACAAGCTGGCAGTTTACAAAAGAGTGGTTAGATAAGCATAAGAAAGGTTCTGTTGTTTATATCGCTTTTGGAACCGAAACTAAACCTAGTCAATACGAGTTAACTCAGCTGGCATTAGGTTTAGACCTTTGTGGTTTACCGTTTTACTGGGTGTTAATTGATCAACGTGGGTCATCAGATAATGAAGTTATTGAGTTGCCAAACGGGTTTGAGGAGCGGACACGTGGACGTGGTGTGGTGTGTAGGAATTGGGCACCACAATTTAAGATACTGAATCATGACTCAGTAGGCGGGTTATTAATTCACTCGGGTTTGAGTTCAGTGGTGGAAGGGTTTCAGCTCGGTAAACCACTTGTGTTGTTGCCATTCATGATGGACCAAGGGACGATTGCAACTTATTTGGTGGAGAAAAAGATGGCATATATGGTTCACAGGGACGATATGGACGGTTCATTTGAACCCGAATCGGTGGCTGACTCATTGAGTCTTGTGATGGTGAAAGAAGAAGGTAAAGTGTATAGACAAAAGGCTAAAGAGATGATGGCTTTGTTTGGTGACAGAGATGTTCAGGACAAGTGTGTAGATGACTTGCTGCATTTTCTCCAAAACTACTCAAAATAGCTGTTCCATAACATCTCCTACAAAAAGGACTATGTAAAAAATGTTCTTTAGCATCAAAGGCCTTTGGGCTAGCAATTAGTTTGACTTGTGGTTTATGCGACTTTTGGTTTGTTCGTGCTTCACGTGTTCATCATGTAATATCATATTTCAATTTCTTTTGCTATGTTGTGTATCTGTCTTTAAAAGATTCAGCTATTACTATGAGGTGTACATATTATACTACTAGTTTAAGACCCGTGAGATTAAACCACGGTCTCTTCATCTGCATATATATATTTTTTGACCAATCTCTTCAACAAACCCCCTTTTCATATATTCGTAATTGCAGTGATGGAGAAGAAGATTTTCAGTTTCAAGATGGAGAAGAAAGTGTAGATTGAGTTATGGTTACAATATATTTTTTTACATGAATATGCCTTAATAATTCAAATTGCAGTTAACGCAATAGCTACGCGAGATGAGTTCAGGTGCAGAAGAAGGAACGAAGCTAAAAGCGTACTCCAGTTAAACGGAATCCGGCTGTGGTAACGTCATAACTACATTTTGTATTAAGAAGTTATATGATAGCAAGCTGCTAATGTTTTGGAAGATTTGGAAGATTTTTTGCCTTCAAGTGGCAAAGCCCCCAAGGTAGACTTGGGTTATTCGTTATTTTATCATGCCGTTTCTAGTGGGCATGATGATACAAATATCTTTTTATGGTATGCAGGAGTGCACTAAGCTATACCTTGTGAAGTTGCCATCAAGTCGAGATTTCGTAGTGCCAAAAAATTACAAGTTACTAGCTGTCCCAATGTGCCAACTTCACGAAAGTCGCAAGGTATACTTCTTTTTCACCACCAAAAGCTGCATTAACTTGTTATTTTGAAATGCTTAGATTGTTTCACATTTCGACAAGTGAAGTAAATCTTGATTGTCATATGCACAAACATGTATAGCAACATTATTAATTATCATTTCTTTATATGTACGTTTTAGTTTGATCAATGTGTCGGTGTTGTGATTAATTTGCAGACATATGGGTCGATAATAGCAGGGATCCCACAGCTGCTTTCAAGGTTCTCTATCAACATAGTACATACTTAAAAATACTACATGGGCTTGTTTTATGTAAGGCTTTAACTCGAACATCCCTTTCAGAACAGAACATACGTCATACAGATAGTTTGTTTTTTTTACACACTCCCCTTACGGTGTCTTCAAACCAATAGCTAATAAGTGAAAGTAGTTTTGTTGGTTTTTTGCTTATTTTTTGTTTAAGATATACAAAATTTCGCACACATCAGACCATCAGTAAGTACATATGTATATGTACATCGATATATGTATTAATGTGCTAATACTAATTTCTATTTATATCTATGCTTTTATTTGGACACAAAACTCGGATATTAGATCCAACGAAAGAATCCTAATAAGTAATAAAGGAAGCCGATAATGTCCAGATACAAGCTTTCATGCCCTTCTTGCACTCGATCTATATTACTGCATCTCGTGTATTTCTTTCGACAAGTATGTAACTAGAGTTGGTTAATTTGCAGCTCGTAATCTTGGTGTTATTAAAAGGTAAAGACATTTTCTAATAGCAATAGCAAAAGGTTTCCCCAAGGGTGCATAATTTTACTGTCTCGCCAATACTTCCTTTAATTAGTTATATGCTCATCCCGTTATAAAGTTGTCAAATATCAGTTTCACATTCTATTTATAGCGAATTTGGTACAATTACGTATTTATGCACGGCTAGTAATATCTAATGCACGGCTAGTGATTGCTACTGCAACTCTGACTCCATATCGTACGTGTAGACAACTGCTTGTGATAATTTCATTAAGTAATATAGCATAACATTCATTTAAAAATATTGTTACTGTTATCCTATATAATGGTTACTACTGGAAATATTTTACGCAGCTACAAAATTTGTTTACCATATATTAGCATAACAAATACAGATATGCAAATATGTAGACAGATAACTGAATCATCGGTTACCTTCAATTTTGAGTTGCATGTTTGTAAAGGCAGCAAGGTTAAAGACGAAAGTTTGTGGAGTGGAAGGGGAAATATCCTTGAGATATAACCCATTCTTTTAACCAATTGGACCTGGCCTAAAGTAAAAACGACAAAACGTGCACTACAAGAAAAAGTGCCTTTAGTGACGGAAATTCAGTGACCACTTTTTATTTGGTCACTATTTCGATAATTTAATACTTTTGGTTTATAATAGTGACGAGATTGTTGGTCACTGATTTGAGATTGTAAATTTAGTGACCAAACTGTTGGTCACAGAATTGTGTAAATTAATCACTCTTTAAATCACAATAATATTTTGATAATTTTTATAACAAGTAAAAAATGTTAAGCTTAAGATAAATACAAATATGTAAGAGTTTAACCAAACTTTAAAAATACTTAATAAAAATTTTATGACTACCAAATATACTATCAAATAATAACAGTTGATGGAAAACTATACGAGCAGAAGCTTCTCCAAAAACCGTGTGATCGATGTTGAATCTGATGATGGTGAAGATGATGATTGGACTCAGTCTTCGTTGTTGAAAGAGGTTAGATGTGATCTCTTGACTGTTTCTGTAACTTGAGTATGTTTTATGTTTCTTGTTTATATGGATATGTTGCCAAAGATTAACAAGTAGGCAAGCTTGACATATCAGCATCACTTTGAGAAAGAACACTTTGAGGAAGAACTAGGAACTGCTGACGTGAGATAAAATAGCTATACTGAACTTATGTCGTGTTTAGCATTAGCCAACCAGCTTCTCTTAGTCCACCACTTCATTTCTTTTGTCTTATTACTATAAACTTTGTTTGGTCTATTTCCGAAAACATTCTTGATAGAATGAGGCAATGAGCAAGGGTAAAGTCTCTTTTGTGATCAACGTTATAACTTAAAGACTTTCGTAGCATATATAACGACATACCAACGCCTTTGGCCTAACGGGTGTAAGGCCAAGAAGTTGAGGTTTAAGTCTTGTTGGGGGCAAAAGGTGTAGAGTAGACGAGGTCTGAATTTACACGAGTGCCTGCTGTTGTAGTGTGTTGATCACAGTTTCATTGTGTGTATGCTGTGTTTTTGGCATAATGTTTTTGGGTCTGATCATTGTAGATGTTTTGGCTTGTTCATGTGGTCCTGGTTGATTGTGTTGATGTGAATTATTAACGAAAATTTATAATAAGTGTTTTACTGGTACGAGAACTTTATTGCTGAGCTCATACGATTGCTGTTATTGCTTTGCTACGTACATCATTTCTAGTTCTTTCATTTCATCGGTTTAATATCTCTTTCCAACACCGTGGTTGCACCCGCAGATGCGGGAAGCTAACAATGAGCTAATAGGAATGTTTTTGCTTATTGAATTAAGCGCTTTAAGAGGCTCATTCCCTACGACACATAGACTTTAGAAGAGGTATGATGCATTCATCTTTTAATGAGGTAGTATATTGCTTCTATGTTGTACATGATTTTATTTGCGAACAACAACATGATGACATTCATTTCTTTCCAGCTTAGTTAAGTAGGTTTGAGTCAAGAAAATTTGATAAAATGCTATCTGGTGATAAATTAATATGGTGCAGAAAAGTAACCGGTTACTAATGCTACAAATGATCGGTCGGTGATGGTAATATTTACTCTATTTTGGATTTGTGATTTTAATTATATTTTGTAAACTTGGACTAACGGTTCCTTGTTCTTGAACGATATTTTCATAGGATCTACCCTCCTTGCTTCTATATCCGTGTCAAGTCACTCTAGGAAAGGAATCATCATTAATGACCTAGATGGTGATGATGTATATCATGGAGAGCCAAAGGTCTACATCACATTTTTAATCACTTAAATGCACAAGTGTGAATATCTTTGATACTTATTTGGTTCAACATCATTCACAGGATTACACGGGAGAAGATGTCACCATCAACTTTTTGTTGCTCGCTTGGATAAACCTTCGCTTAAAGGAGGCAAGTGGAAAAGTTGTGAATGGCGGTCCAAATGATCAAATCTTTGTTTACTATTCGATCACGGGCCACGTGTTCTTGGTAATCCTCTCTATTAATATTTTTTAATTAGTGGTTTGACTAAAACTTGCGATTCATTACCTTAAAATACACAAAGTTAATATGCCAATGCCATACATATTGTTAGGTATGCCAACAAAACCTTACATGTATGCAAATGATCCGATTAAATGTCTCTATTCGTGGGGAGTCCGAATTGAAGATTTGCAGGAAAGAATTTGCGGGCAAGTTTAGTCATTTTTTCTTTCAGACATTACGACAAGTAACAACATATTCGAATATTGTGTGTTGTATTTGTCTTAATAATCATGTTTTTAGTCTTGATTCATGTTGAATGTTGTATTTCTTTAATAACATGGTAGACAAATGTATGCAATTGTTGGTATGTATGGTATCGAATATATTATCTTTTTGTTTGGATTAATTTGCGTTATGCTAGTTTTTGCTTTTGCTAAAAGTAAAAGGGCACAAAGAAACCGAAGTTTTGTGGTTGTTGGCAACTTGTAAGTAGTGACCACTTTTGGTCACTAACCAACCAAAATAGTGACCACCATTTGGTCTCTAGCGATTTAGTGACGATATGTTTGGTCACCAATGGTTTAAAGTTGTATCTACCTCATCTAATCGTGACGACTTTTGGTCACTATTTAGTGACAGATTGTGTTTGGTCTCTAATTGTAATTAGAGACGGACCTATAGTGACGACAAGTGACCACCTAAATTTGGTCACTAATCATGCTTAGTGACTAGATTGGTACTATTTGTGACGAAAAAATCGGTCACTAATGACACTTTTCTTGTAGTGGTGTACGCCTTACGATGAGTTCATGTAACATGTTCTCGCCATTCTCTCGGACACTTAGAATGATAAAAATATACTAAGCTAAATGGTAAAACACGCTTTGGAAACTCCACTTCAAGTATTATAACTCTATCCTCCCAATCCAAACGCCTAAACCGCAAATAACCAAACTCTCATGCTCT
Source organism: Chrysanthemum lavandulifolium (assembly GCA_022545495.1). NCBI lineage: Eukaryota > Viridiplantae > Streptophyta > Magnoliopsida > Asterales > Asteraceae > Chrysanthemum > Chrysanthemum lavandulifolium. Next base: position 279,671,703 of record CM040238.1, read on the forward strand.
CTTCACTAAATTAATGTATTCTCCCACTCCTCTAATAACACTTCAAATAACTTCTGACACCAAAAACAAACACCCCTGAACAGGCGTTCGGTTAACTTACCGACTCTCAAGCATTCCAGTTCAATAATCACGTAAATACACCAAAGGGCTTGTGCCCCAATGGTACATGTTGTTGTGTGAGAAGCTCCCCAATCAAATGGTTGTGGGTTCAAGTGAGAAGCTCCCCAACCAAATGGTTGTGGGTTCAAGTCCCGCTTAGGACATGTGAGATAGTTCGTGGTCAGATATTGTGAAATAATTAGTTGTCGCTCTAAAAATTAAATAAATAAATAATCACGTAAATACGCTTATAAGTCTCACGGGTCTTAAACTAATAGTCTAATATGTACACCTCACCTCATAGTAATAATCGAATCTTTTAAAGACGGATACACAACATAGTAAACGAAATTGAAATATGATATTACATGATGAACACGTGAAGCACTAACAAACCGAAAGTCACATAAAACCAAAATCAAACTAATTGTTAGGCCAAAGGCCTTTGATACTAAAGAACATTTTTACATCGTCCTTTTGTAGGAGATGTTATGGAACAACTATTTTGAGTAGTTTTGAAGAAAATGCGCAAGTCATCTACACTTGTCCCGAACATCTCGTCCCCAAATAAAGCCATCATCTCTTTAGCCTTTTCTCTATACACTTTACCTCTTCTTTCACCATCACAAGACACAGTGAGTCACCACCGATTCGGGTTCAAATGAACCGTCCGTTTAAATCCTCGCGAACCATATATGCCATCTTTTTCTCCACCAAATAGCTTGCAATCATCCTTGGTCAAACATGAATGGCAACAACACAAGTGGTTTACCGAGCTGAATTTGTAAATTTGTATAAAATTACATAAACTATTAAGAATTAACATTCGAGTAGGATCTTACGATCCCGATCCGATCTTACGATCACGATCTTGCAAAGACGAAAACGATCCTGGGTAAGATCCCGATCTTGACAACCTTGGTAATTTGTATAAACCTTCAGTTTACTATTCTGCTTGGATAAACCTTTTTTGCTGTTCTGCTTGGATAAACCTTCAGTTAAAGGAGGCAGTGGAAAAGTTGTGAATGGCGGTCCAAATGATCAAATCTTTGTTTACTATTTCGATCACGGCGGCCACGTGTTCTTGGTAATCCTCTCTATTAATATTTTTTAATTAGTGGTTTGACTAAAACTTATGATTCATTACCTTAAAATACACAAAGTTAATATGCCAATGCCATACATATTGTTAGGTATGCCAACAAAACCTTACATGTATGCAAATGATCCGATTAAATGTCTCTATTCGTGGGAGTCCGAATTGAAGATTTGCAGGAAAGAATTTGCGGGCAAGTTTAGTCATTTTTTTCTTACGTACATTCTTGGCAAGTAACAACATATTCGAATATTGTGTGTTGTATTTCATCTTAATAATCATGTTTTTAGTCTTGATTCATGTTGAATGTTGTATTTCTTTAATAACATGGTAGACAAATGTATGCAATTGTTGGTATGTATGGGTATCGAATATATTATCTTTTTTGTTTGGATTAATTTGCGTTATGCTAGTTTTCTGTTTTTGCTAAAAGTAAAAGGGCACAAAGAAACCGAGCGTTTTGTGGTTGTTGGCAACTTGTAAGTAGTGACCACTTTTTGGTCACTAATCAACCAAAATAGTGACCACCATTTGGTCTCTAGCAGATTTAGTGACGATATGTTTGGTCACCAATGGTTTAAAGTTGTATCTACCCTCATCTAATCAGTGACGACTTTTTGGTCACTATTTAGTGACCGCACTGTGTTTGGTCTCTAATTGTAATTAGAGACGGACCTATAGTGACGACAAGTGACCACCTAAATTTGGTCACTAATCATGCTTAGTGACGAGATTGGGACTATTTGTGACGAAAAAATCTGGTCACTAATGACACTTTTTCTTGTAGTGGTGTACGCCTTCTTACAGTAGTTCAGTGTAACATGTTCTCGCCATTCTCTCAGGACACTTAGAACAGATAAAAAATATACTAAGCTAAATGGTAAAACACGCTTTGGAAACTCCACTTCAAGTATTATAACTCTATCCTCCCAATCCAAACGCTGCCTAAACTGCAAATAACCAAACTCTCATGCTCTCTTCACTAAATTAATGTATTCTCCCACTCCTCTAATAACACTTCAAATAACTTCTGACACCAAAAACAAACACCCCTGAACAGGCGTTCGGTTAACTTACCGACTCTCAAGCATTCCAGTTCAATAATCACGTAAATACACCAAAGGGCTTGTGCCCCAATGGTACATGTTGTTGTGTGAGAAGCTCCCCAATCAAATGGTTGTGGGTTCAAGTGAGAAGCTCCCCAACCAAATGGTTGTGGGTTCAAGTCCTGCTTAGGACATGTGAGATAGTTCGTGGCTGTATATTGTGAAATAATTAGTTGTCGTTCTAAAAAAATTAAATAAATAAATAATCACGTAAATACGCTATAAGTCTCACGGGTCTTAAACTAATAGTCTAATATGTACACCTCACCTCATAGTAATAACTGAATCTTTTAAAGACAGATACACAACATAGTAAACGAAATTGAAATATGATATTACATGATGAACACGTGAAGCACTAACAAACCGAAAGTCACATAAAACCAAAAATCAAACTAATTGTTAGGCCAAAGGCCTTTGATACTAAAGAACATTTTTTACATCGTCCTTTTTGTAGGAGATGTTATGGAACAACTATTTTGAGTAGTTTTGAAGAAAATGCAGCAAGTCATCTACACACTTGTCCTGAACATCTCTGTCCCCAAATAAAGCCATCATCTCTTTAGCCTTTTCTCTATACACTTTACCCTCTTCTTTCACCATCACAAGACACAGCGAGTCAGCCACCGATTCGGGTTCAAATGAACCGTCCGCTTGCCCCTGTGAACCATATATGCCATCTTTTTCTCCACCAAATAGCTTGCAATCATCCCTTGGTCAAACATGAATGGCAACAACACAAGTGGTTTACCGAGCTGAAACCCTTCCACCACTGAACTCATACCGAGTGAATTAATAAGCCTCCCACTGAGTCATGATTCAGTATCTTAAATTGTGGTGCCCAAGTCCCACACACCACACCACGTCCACGTGTCCGCTCCTCAAACCCATTTGGCAACTCAATAACTTCATTATCAGATGACCCACGTTGATCAATTAACACCCAGTAAAACGGTAAACCACAAAGCTCTAAACCTAATGCCAGCTGAGTTAACTCGTATTGATTAGGTTTAGTTTCGGTTCCAAAAGAGATATACACAACAGAACCTTTCTCATGCTTATCTAACCACTCTTTTGTAAACTGCCAGCTTGTATCATTCTCTGCAGCCGCTGTGGTTGCGGGTAAAAGCCCCGTTGGAATGACAGATTTTTTGTAAAGTTGGTCAAGGAGGTTTAACCATTCTGGTTCGAAATCCAGACTAGTTCTAACAAACACTGCATCGCAGCCATGGATTGTGGCTCCAAAGCGATACGAGTCTGAAACCTTTACAATATTACCATCATCGGAGCTTACATACCTCGAAAGCTGATAAAGACTCGCTCGAACATTGGTTTCAAACGTAACCCAACTCGGTTTCTTAGTAAAATCTCTTGGTATTGCATGTCCATGCATCATGGCCTCTGGGTAACCTGCATGTCCGAGAATTACTGCTGGAAAAACACTAAAATAGGCCGTCCGAGCGCCATGTTCTGCTGCTAATGGCCCCAACCAATACGTAACAAAATCATATATGATCCAACTGAGATGAGGTTTTAAGAAAATCCGTGACGGGTTCCTGGAACCCGTCACATGCAATTTTGAGGTACTTAACTTTGTTTAATGGTAAATCCTTAGTGGATTCGGCATTTTCAGGAAGATTTTCAACTTTTGGTAGATCGACTTTGACGAATTTGATGGAAGAAGTTAAGGATTTCGGTATTTGAGGGATGCGATCGATGTTTTTTGGAGTTGATAAGAAGGAAATCTTATGGCCTTTGATGGCCAAATGCTTTGCAAGTTCAAGAAATGGAATAATGTGACCAAAGGCTAGCCATGGAAACATTGCAATGTGAAGATTACCATCTCCATTTTTGGCCATGACGACAAATGGTGCTTCTGATCGAGCAAATGGTTATTGAATTTGTTTGTGTTTCCTAACATTAACTAATATTTACATGCAAATATCCAATCTACCTAGCCTTGCATTAAGGTGATTGGGACACTCATATTTTTTATTTGAACACTCAACTGTATAAGCAGTTAAAACACAATGTAAGCACTGTATAAATATGTAATGCATATAGTAAAGTGTCCTAATCAAAAATGTAAAATCATTTCGCTTGCATTTAAGTTCACACTCCAACCGTTCACTATGAATAACACAATAATTGATTAGAAAAATAAGATAGGACAAAAGGGTAAGTAATTAGAAAGTTGGTGGTTCTTTAATCGTTGGGATTAGTAACAATATTAAATTCCCATGTGGCTTGATTAATTAATGAGATTTCGTTTTCGAAAAAGGAGATGATTTGCACACTTTACAAGTTGATTGACACATTTTAATTTAGTGTGTATTGTCGTTTATATCCTTATATCACTTATACTCCTTTTCACCTTTATAAGGGCATAAATGACAATACACACTAAATTGGAGTATGCCAATCAAATTATGGAGGGTGCAAATCACCCCCTTTGAAAAACTTTGCATTAAAGAAAACTAGGAGGTACATGTGTGTTGCGGCGGTGTGTACCATGCAATACAAATTACGACGAAGATAATTGTTCAATTTTGTATTTTTCATTACAATATCTTTTTGTGGATAACAAAAATTTAACTTTTGAGTAACTTTAAGCAACATTGAAGAAATTTGTAAGAAAAATGTAAAATACTTGCACGATGTTGCAACAATTCAAAAGTGATTCTCGTTAATATTATTGAAGCATGAAGTCAAAGCTTTAAAATTGTCATATATATCTAACCAAAACTCATAAATGCATATATATTTTTTAAAATCCTTAAAATTGTCATATATATCCAACTGGATATATATGATTATTTTAAGGCTTTAAAAGGATATATATGCAATTATGAGTTTTGGTTGAATATATATGCAATTATAAAGCTTTGCGATATATATTCAATTCCCCCTTTTTTATATGTAAATGGTGAAACTTTATATGTTAAGGATATATTTTAGTTAAAATTGAGATGTTTAGTTAAATTTTTAGTTGGGCTAGGACTGAAATCGTTGAAAGCCTAATATCTCAAGTAAAAATACAGCATCAAAAAAAGGGGAAAAAAAGGAAAAAAACACGATCTTTCTCTTTCTCTGAACCTAGTCTTTAGCCACCACAACTATCATTATTAGCTATCACGAACACCAGCAGCCAGCGACAACATATACCATGCTATAACCACCACATTAATCTGGAACCCTATAACCACCGAAAGTAACTCACTACGCACAAACATAAGAAATATGGTTATTTCGATCCAAATGTTTTGTATTTAGGTCTATATTTTTTTTAGCTTTTTTTTTTCTAGTAAACTTATTTGTTGTCTTGTTAAATCTACAACTTTTTTGTGTTTGTTTTCGTGATACCAAAAGGTTTTAATTTCGATATTGTTTGCTAGAAGGATCTTCAAATGCATATTATACTACATGTTTTTAAGTTAATATGCAATTCTTGTTTCTACTTTTTTAGCTTAGCATCACAAACAAAATATTTCCTTTGTGAGAGGGTACATGTATAATACCCCGAATCTCTATTTAAATAAATTAAATATATGTGTGTTAATATTTTATATTGAGATAAAATTCGTAAATGAAAATGTTGTTGAATGCATTGAACTGTTAATTTTTAGTGTGTTCTTTTAAATTTTAAAACAAGCGATAATATGTATACTTCTTAGAATCTGTTCATTTTTATCTTCAAATAATTTTGGATGGATGTGATTAATAGTTGTATGTGCTTAAGTTTTGTATTACTTAAGTTAGTAGATTGCATGACTTGTACTATGTATTTATTTATTTGTATTTATCATTTAAAGAGTATTTTATGAATTTATATTAATTATGCATCAATTAATTGTAAACATTGCATGAGTGGTTCTATTGCTTAATTTTTTATATTTGTATTGTCTTAATGCATTTAAGAAGGAAAAGTCATGCCTCATTATATATATTATACATTATTAACACGATAATAATATAGTTAACGAGTTTGATGTTAAATTTTGAGGGTGTCGTGAGTAATATTATATGATCAAATTGCGTGTTCTTCTATATAAGATATTATCTTACAATTTTATAATGAAGGAATACCTTTTCTTACATTAAATGTCTTAAAATTAAGCAATTAAAGTATTAATGCTATTTTTACAATTCATTGATACATAATTAATATATATTATTAAAGCACTCATTCAATAATAAATATAAGTATTACAATACATCATACAATTCATGCAAGCTGCTAATTAATTATACTTTAAAAACTTACTTTTAATAAAAAAAATACAATTAAAAAAAATACATTGTACAAACCAAACAAGCTACTAAGCATAAAAAATAAACGAACAAAATAATACAAACTAAGCAAAGTTTCACCAAACTTTTAAACTAATCAGTTAAACTATTGTCCAAAAACATACAAATAAAATAAATTATTATAAAAAAAAATTAAATTACAGAGTATCCGCATCCACATCGTGCGAGAACCTACTAGACTGCTAGTGGTCAAATGATGCATAACCATATTTCATCCTTAATAAAAAATTACAAATCAGTAGCATTGTTTTTCCAGTTGATATCAATCAGATTTGTTGGATTTAATGATTGTGACATTTAGCTTACATATGTTTGGGATTAGTCAGCATACGAATAATTTATATATTCATTTCGTATTCTATAAATAATGTACTTCATTAAAAAAAAATAGACATGTTGGTAATTGATCAACTAACATCTACCTAACCTGTTATTATATATCATAAGCAGCAAATAAAATATGTTATAAAAGTTATGAATTTCATAAACAACTTAACTTCACCATTATTAATTGGACGTAAAATATTCGTTCCATAATTTGTACCCGCTTAGTATGGATCGTAAATGTTACAGATATAAATATAATGGGTTTGAATGGCAATTGATGGTTATCAAATCCTTAATGAGAATTAACTGTAAGTTAATGTATGGTCAAGTCTAATGACCAAATTTAATTTGCGTTCATGAGCCATTAGTGTGATTATTAATTTGATCGTTTTCTTTAATCACCATTTTTCTATATATTGAGAGATCTTCTCTCATTTCTATTACACCGGAAAAACACAACTCGACCACTCTTCTCCTTTTGTTGCCATTCATATTTTTTTTGTGTATCCGTTCGTAATAGAGGAAAGGCACGTATTGGTTCACCTTGATAACTCGTTTGTGCTAACAGAGTTATGCATTGTTATTGTGTCATAGAAGATAGACGTTCATAATTCTCAAGCACCGTGGAGAGGACGAATTTGTCTTAAAGAAACTGTGAGCATCACATGCCTCAAGATTAGCCTTGTTTGTGTGTTTTAAGTTTCCACATTCAAAAGATTTAAAGTATCGTTTTTTCTACACTTTATGTTTTCTAGTTATTATCATCATATTGGTTGTTTATCTCTCGTAGCAATACTGTAGGATAGTAACTAACATAAATACATACGGTCTTTGTGGTTTGGCCGTGTATAGAGAGAGAAAGAGATGAGAATGAGAGACTTCTAGTGAGAGAAAGTAAAGTATATTAGGTTGTAACCAAATAAAGTTCCAACCCTCTTTCTTGGTGGGAAGATGGTATTTATAGGCTTACAAAAAACGCCCCTACGGGCTGTGGAGCGGGCTAACAGTGGGTAAAGACTTGACCCGACTCCATGGTGATACTTTAAACTAAACGTTTACTAACAAGACTACGACCTAACTAGTGCTAGATGATATTCGGGGTGACCGCGGGGTGACCGAATCTTTAATATGGATTTTGCTAATCCTAACAATCTCTCCCTAAGGGAGGTTACCCCGGAACTTACAATTTGAATTCTAGCATTCTATCACATGAATTTAATTTCCTAGCTCATAGTCTTTGATTCTTCAAAGTCTGCAATCTTTGTACTTCCAGTAGTGATCTTTGATTGTTCCTTTGGCTTGGGTGATCTTTGAGCTTTCTTCGAGATCATCATCCACCGTAAATCTCTAAATTATCCTTTGTTGTATCGCTTCCATGTGATGTTGTGATTTTCGGACCGACATGCTCACACTTTTCTGGATCATGATATTTTGCATCAGAGTTACGGAAGCATTGTTGTATGTCTTTCAGTTATCATGATTTCTTTGATTGTGAGTGTGAAGTGTGAACATGTGGTTATGAATTGACGTCTCATTTGCCATCAGCTGCAACCGTCGAGAATTCCTGCAAACGAAAGTTAGCAATAAACACACGAAAGTGTCTTTGTTCACTTTCGTTGAATAGGGTTGCAAGAACCACGGTTCTCCGTTGATCAGTATAAATACTGCCTGTGATCAGGTAGACTTCCTAAGAATCTCCTTGACAGGGTTTCGCAGCTGTACTAGATGTTCTCAAACCGGAGCATCTCAAAGTAGACAACATGGAGTGAGTGAACAAGCGAGTTGGGATTCACTGATTGATGAGAAATTGATTTGAAAAACAATCGCGTATTATTGAATAAAGAGTTTTTGCAATACGACGAATGTTTTATGAGCAAAATCACGTTTCAATCACAAATACTTTTGTTTGAAAATTTATGCGCAGTCGACGTGCTTGAAAATAATTGTTGAGCACATCGAAGGGTTTTCCAAAACTATACATCAATTCCTTCACTGGAACAAGGTTGATTCAAAAGCGAATCGTCCCATCGTTGTTTTCCAGTTGTCACAAGTTTGATCCATGAAGGATCCCACATGTCACCCACCAAGTGCTTGTTTGATGTTGGCTTTAGAAGGATTTTCATCTTCATTGTGAATACTTTACGTATCACTCGAATGTTCTGGCAATACCACAAGGATAATGCGTAGGACTCTTAATATATATTTTATTACTTTTCACAGTGTATGAAATAGTAAGCATATTAAAAGTGTGTCCTAATGAGATTTATGGATGATCTCTTGGCTCTAGACTCAATGGTGCACTTTGGTTTTCCTATGCGGAGACTAGGGAGAGGGTCTCCTGCTTCAATATCAACCATCTTTAAGAGAAAGTCGATAGATTACACAGGTTCCCCCTAAGATCTGAAATATGAGTTTATGATGTTAAGCAATGTGCCTTCTCAGTAACATCTCATGTTTCCGTCATTGACGGAGTGTGACATCCATCCTTCACTGGAGAAAAATATTTTATCACCTTTATAGATGATTTTTCTCCTTGAGGTATTTGTAAATGAGGTTGAGAGACAACTTGACAGAAAAGTGAAAATCGTAAGATCTGATAGATGTGGTGAATATTTTCGAAAATCGTGGCATATGTGCTCAATATACTATGTCGGGCACGCCACAACAAAATGTCGTGGCAGAAAGGCGAAACATAACATTAGTGGAGATGGTTAGGAGCATGATAAGTAAAACCTCTTTACCCAAACGTTTGTGGATATATGCACTTAGAACCGCGGTATATCTATTAAATAGGGTTCCTAGTAAGTCAGTTCCAAAAACTCCTTTTGAGTTATGGACTGGAAGGAAAGCTAGTATGAGACACCTACATGTTTGGGGTTGTCTAGCAGAAGCACGGGTTTATAATCCACAAGAAAAGAAATTTGATTCTCAAATCGTTAGCGGTTACTTGATTGGTTACAGAGAGAAGTCCAAAGAGTATAGGTTTTATTGTCTAAACCATAGTTCTAGAATTGTTGAAACAGGCAATGCCAAATTTTTGAAAAATGGTGAAGTTAGTGGGAGTGTTGAAAATTAAGTTGTGAATATTAACGAAATAAGGTGTGATGATCCATCACCCATGAATGTTCATAAATCCACAACTGCATCGAATGTTGTTCATGTATTTCAAAATCAAGAACAACAATTGAATAATGAAATATCACCCCATGAAGGAACTAATTTACCAAATCAAACAAGTGAACCCGTTGGAATAGAATTAAACAAACCTGCAAGGGTTAGAAAGTCAGCTATTCGTGACGATTATATAGTTTACTTGCAAGAGACAGATTCTGATATTGGCATTGCTAATGATCCTGTAACTTTTTCACAAGCCATAGAAAGTGATAAGTCAAAAATGTGAATTAATGCTATGAAAGAAGAGTTAAAATCAATGGCTCAAAATAAAGTCCGGATCTCGTAAACTCGCCAGAAGGTTTTAAACTAGTTGGTTGTAAATGGGTCTTTAAGACCAAACGCGACTATAAAAGCAATGTTGAGAGATATAAAGCTAGACTTGTAGCCAAAGGTTATACTCAGAAAGACGACATTGATTACAACGAGACTTTTCACCCATCTCAAAGAAAGACTCGTTGAGAATAATATTGGCATTAGTAGCTCATTTTGACTTACATCAAATGGATGTGAAAACCGCCTTTCTGAATGGAAATCTTGAGGAGGAAGTTTATATGAAACAACCTGAAGGGTTTTTCATTGAGGGTAAAAAAAAGATGGTGTGTAAATTGAAGAAATCATTATATGGACTTAAACAAGCTTCTAGGCAATGGTATATTAAGTTCAATGATACCATTAAATCTTTTGGTTTTGAAGAAATCTTCGTTGATTGATGTATATACAACAAGATCAGTGGGGGCAAGTTTATATTTTTTGGTTCTATATGTTGATGGTATTTTACTTGCGACTAATTGATAAGGATTTAAAAGCTACACTTTTGAGGGGTCATTTAAGCCCTTAATTGATCACTTTTGTATCCGTTACAACTTAATTTCGTTCCTTTTCACTTTTTTGGTCTCTTGAAGGCAAATTGCTGGAATGACACTTATTCGGACGAAAAGACGCGAATATACGAAGAAAATGGCCAAAGTCAAGAATCGAGACACTCAAGCTGCTGGAATTGAAGGGGACAGCGTCACGGCTTAAATGCGATGCCGTCGCGACACATCTTGAGACGACTCAGTAGCCAAATTGCTATTTTATAAGTGACGGCATCAAGTTGAAAAGAATAGGGCGTCGCAACTCAGACGGCCTAGATTTGGATCCGACGACGCCGAGGTTGAAGCCGCGGCGCCACGAGTATAAGGTGACACCGTCACGAGTTAGACGTGGCCAAGATGAAACCCTAATGGCGGCGACCGGTCGGCGTCACAATTAAAGAGTGACGCCGTCGCATTTTGTAACACTATATATAGAATCCGAATTTTCGGTTTTAGAGGTAGTTTTGTGGGTAAAATCTAAATTGAACCAAATTTGTCTTGTGCAGATATCTTAGGGTTCCATACCTATTTTACAACAAGATAAGTGTTTTACTTCATTAATTCAATTATGTCTTCAATTGTTTGTTTGTATGCTTGCATGTTCTCCATGTCAAGCTAATTTACTTGTGTGTTTGCTTAGATATATGAAACCTAGGTATTGAATATTGATTGGTTGTCTCTTATCTTAATTGTGATTAACCTAGTATTGCGATAGGTCATTCATTGTGTTATTAATGCTTGATTAGTCTTTGTTGAACGTTAGCTTATAGTTACTTGTGGAATTGTAGGCTAAATATCCAAAGATAACCTTAGTGTTAAGTTTATGAATCCTAGAGATTTCGTAGTTATTAACCTTAGGTAGCTTCAAAGAGTTAGGGATAAACGCATACCCTACGACCTTAGAAACACAACGCGTTAAGAATAAGGACGTGGCAATTCAACCATCAATAGGAGATAACTAGAGAGTAATAACATCTAAGTAAACACATTTTTAATCATCATAAGAGCACACAACAATAGACATAAACTACACTCACCTTAGTTTAGATAATTAGATAAGTAGAGTAATCGGTAGAAATACCAAAACCCCCCAAATCCAATACCCTGAGATTCGTACCTTTCAATTTTCTAAAAAATATAAAAAGATAAAAAATAATCTTCCTCAACCCCAACCTTAGCGTAGTAATTTCTCACTAGCATTCCTATTCCCCTAATACTACACTACAACGATTAGGTTCACTGCCTTAGGTGTTGAAAAACTTGCTTGACGAAAAGGAAGTTCCTTTGACCCCGAACGCGCGTTGTACGCGTATCACTAATGACTTTGGTTTATTGAATAAGACTAAAGAAATCTCTCTAAAAAATTTGAAATGAAAGATATGGGTGAGGTATCTTATGTGATCGGAATTTCAATATTCCTTGACAGATCTGAATGTCTATTAGTATTGTCTCAAAAAGCATATATCGATAAGATTCTTGAGAGATTCAATATGAGCAAGTGCTCGGATGGTATAGTCCCTATTCATAAGGGAGATAAATTTAGTCTTAAACAATGTCCAAAGAATTACGTGGAACCAAAGGAAATGGAAAACATTCCATATGCTTTTGTTGTGGGCAGTTTAATGTATCTAAGTGTTTGATGTTGTCAGACACCTTATGGAATATTGTGTGTTAAGAAATAATTGTATACACAAAAACAAGAACTTCATTAATTGAATTCTTAAAATAAGTATTCTCAAAATTTCGATAGATCAAAACTAGTTGAATTTTATGCCTTGTCAACAAGTATGACTGTCATGTCTTGAGGCATAATTCATCAAACTAGGGTTATCATGCATTGATCTATTTAGTATTTGAATAAGGGACGTTAAAATAATTATTATTTATGTAATGAATCCAAGTACTAGGTATGTTTGATATTTTGATTCATTTAATAATAAGTTGTGCCCTATATTTGCATGTTTAAATCTACGAATGATTTATATTGTTCTAAACTGTCCATTGTCGATCAACTATATGAGAATATATTTAAATTAAGAAAAATCTGAGAAATTGGTAATATATATTTCTTTGAATCTTGTATGAGGATTCTCGCCAAACTCACATGGTATTCAATAGTTTGCATATCAGACTTTCCCCAACTAACAAGATTTTCACTTTATGGATCGGCGTCATCAAGTGAATCTTGTAAACGATTTCTTTATTTATCCTTAGACTTGAGACGCAAGCTGGAAGGGAGTGTGTGCATCTCATTTCTTGATTTTAGTCTAACGCTATCCGTAACTGTTAGTCATAAGGGATACTTTCAGAAGTGTTGTGAAACATGTTGATGACGCTTTTGTTAATACAAGATTTTTTCCTTCAATTAATTTTAAAGTATGATACAACTGGGCCTCTCGTGGGGTTGGTCATATGCTTGTGCGACCGCACCCAAAGGAGATCTCGATATGTCTCGATGAATTTGGTAATCTTGATCATCAATGAAACGAGAAACATAATCGTTTAAATTATGGAATGACCTAGATCCATATTCATATTTAACATGGTATCTGAAATAAAAGGATAGTAAATGATTAAATAATTTATCTGAGACTTTACGAAGCTACACTCAGGTATTTATGAGAACATTAGCGTGTTGATAGACGCTTACCAATGTTATATTTATTTAAGGCATGTCCACGTGGGAGTTGTTGGGATACGTCCATATCATAAATAAATATACGGCTAGAAATACGTGAGCCTATTGGGGGCACACACGTATACACATAGAGAACGTTTTACTTTAATTTAATTAATATATGAGATGTTCTGATAATGAGATGTTCTAATTATATTAAATAATGTTTATGAAATAATAAAACGGCCGTTAATTATATCGTTAGATGCTGTAATTAATTATAGCATTTATTTATTATCGTGTGATGTAGTAAATAAAATATAACCCGAACAATATGGCAAAGCCATAATAGTTGGAGGGGGCTGGTTGGAACAAGGGCGGAGAGTGTCGATTTATGAAACTTGAGGAGGTGTTATACTTCAACTTGGAGAACAAGTTTAGAGGTTTTATATACTCTCTAACCTCTCATAATCATGTGATGATAACAAGATAATATAACCCTATCTATACTACCTTATAATGTATTTAGGACTTTTTATAAAGTAAAATCTTAAAAAAAATAAGCCTACACACTTACTATAAAAAGAATTCTCACATTTCAAAATACGTAAGATTACAAAAACTATATTAATTTTGCTATTAATTCAATACATAACTTTAAAATTCAGCTATCTTCCTGGAAATTTAATACACAACATTGTAACAGCACACATCAATTCATTCATTCGTATAACTAATTTGAAAAAAACATATAACCGAATAACATTTGCTCTCCACAAAATATAATCACAAGGTACCCGTCGCCGCATTACCCGAGTACCCTGCTAGTATCCCTAATGCAGATCATGGACATGCGACATACATGCAAAACCTTTTGCATGGTTTTTCATAAAAGTATATGTATGCTTGCATGATAATTTCATACGTAAGCTTTCATCCAAATCCAATTGCATGAATGATTACTTTTCTCTCATTGTGATAACCACTTGTCTGTTATGTCACTTTGAGGGGTTTTGTTCGATCGTGTGTTTTCAAGAACACCAAAACACTTGTGTTTTCGTGCTGTTTATTTGTAGACAAGGACTAGTGTTGATACAAAAGTTGGACGTTCCTTGTTTGGGGCTTCGGCTCTCGTACCAATTGAGTCTTGATTCTTGAGACATGCGCACTAAGTAACAAAAAACACCGTTAGGCTTATCATGGGATTGTCTCCCACGATTATCCTTCGGCGTGAGAGTAAGTAATCGGTTTTAGGGTTAAAGGAGAGTTAGGGTTTAGATCGTACCTTTATTGAGGGATATGGTTCCCTTTATATACATACGGAATCCTTGTTGGTCCCGTGTTCCCCAACATTCGGCGTATCCCGCCTAAGTCGGTTGGCAAAGGATTATCTCCATAATTAGGAATTATCCGATATCCTATTCCATAAATAACTTTGGGCTTGGGCCTTCGTGGGCCCAAGCATTTATCGCCTTAGCCCAGTTCGTGGTGGGCTCGTTAGTATCGGACTTTAGTTGGGTTCGTGACCCGAATGTAGACTATACGTCATCATGTCCCCCATTCTAGTATGCGTAGTGACTAGCTGCGGATGCTAGACTAATAACCGCTGACCAATTAATAAGCTGCGAGCGTAACAAAAAGCCAAAAAGGCCCCGTGTGGAAAGATAACACGTGGTATCTAAACCTAATATGTAAAATAGATGCCTCGTAAATCGGGGAAAGCAAGCGTAACGCCGTCCCATCAATGTATCGATCCACATTGAAGATAGTGGGATCCACGTGTCATTCATCTCGTGGATGAGAGAACTTATATAATCTTTGTCCTTCATTTCACTGTGATTATCGCAGTAAAAAAACTCAATCCGCCATTGTTAACCAACCTTCAATTTGCAACCCAGAAAATTGCTATTCTGAAGGTAACCGCGACTGCGCTTATAAAAACGATACCATGGTCAAACAGTTATATGATGTCACCTCCGATATAACTGAAGACGAACTTCTAGAGTTCGCTTCGGATTATTACATTCCCGTCGCAGTGCATCCGGAAGTTCCGGGTGCGCGGGCATCAATTGCGGATTTTCCCGATGGGAAAATAGGGGTATATACGCGTTTTTTCGAATTCGCGAATCAACCCGTGCCAATATCTTTATTCCTGAGCGACGTGTTAAACTACTACCGTGCGCATATATCTCACCGTACCACCGCACAGGTGCGGTAAAATTACTAACCGAGGTTAATTGCCGACATCGGCAATTAACCCGACTATCCACCTATTCCGTGCGTTCTACCACACAACGTGGTCGCGCGGGTGGGTATCATTCGTGAAACGCGCCGGGCGCCATCGATTGTTATACGTAAAAGCGGGCGCTCGTAAATTGGAGAGAAACATTTTTCTGGGTAGACGACGTGTGCTTCCCATCGCGCTTCGATTTCTACACTCAGGGGAACTGCCAAGGGATGAGGGCCCCCTCCCTGGATCGTATAATGTGGAAGACGCGGATATAATCAATGCCAACCGTATCCCCATCAGTGTCTATCTAGAAGAATTTTTAGTACACATGGGCATAAGCCGTAATTATTTTGGTAGACCTGATGAGGTGCCAATCTTCGTGGGCGCGGATGGCCAGGGTGGGTGCTCATCCTTTACGCAACCCTTGTGCTTTATTAGTGTGAGCCATTCCGATCATTTTCATTATTTTGTAACCTGTTGTGTTGTGTGTTTGCTGTTGCGCAGAGATGAACCTATTCCGAGTCGTGCAGCTAGCGAAGCCGCTTCAAGTTAATGTAGGGACCCGTCCGCTGAAAGAGGGAGAGGAGCCCATACTTGATGCCACCGCAGGGCGTACCCTGGAAATGAATCTGGGAGAAACAGGAACCAGCTCCTCTGTTGCAATGGAAGCGACGCCGCTGCAAAGCGTGCCGAGCCTCAGAGTGCAATCTCCATTAGCGCAGCCATCACCAGTAGCAGTGGCACAGCATATGGAAGAAGAGGAAGAAGAGGAGGATCCCAGGTTGAAACGTAAGAGATCACTCGGAGAGGATGGCGCAAGTTCATCGAGGAAGAATCGCCCTGTTATCCTAACAGTGGAATCATCATCAAACGATGTTGCGTCACCTCCCCCCTCGGCTGATGCATCTGGTCCACAGTAAGTAATACCATCAAAGATGTTGTTACGCCGCTCCTTGTTTATGTGAAACATTTATTAATTTGCTTTCTTGTGTACAGGTTTGAACAGTCTGCGGAGTCGCCCCCCAGAGATGGTCCAGTACTCTCTGCCTTTTCTGAGCCGCATAGCCAAAGTTATGAGTCATTGGCGGCTGGGGATGCGCCAATGGAGCAGCTTATGGAGGAGTTGGTGCAGGCGGCTGCGCATCAAGCTTCAATAGTAGAGAAGCTAAAGGCTAAGGTTTCTGGGGAAGGCAGTCAAGGCGCGCAAAAGGATCAGAAAATTGCGTCGCTGGAGGCGCAGTTGGCTAGTGCCAAGGCCAAAGTAGAGGGCCTAAGTTCGTACGCCAGAAAGCTTGCGGAAGATAAAATGGCGCTGATGGGAGGCCAAGAGCGTGCTGAGGCATCAGGGTATAAGTCTTCGTGTCTCTGGGCGCTGAAGTATCTGGAGAAGAGTAAGGAAAACTTGGTCTCGCATTGGAAGACTTTGGTGCTCACTGTGAGCAATGCTTTGGAGATGCAGGAAATGAAGCTAGCAAGCTTAGCTTGAGTCGACGAGGAGTTATATCCCAACTCTTGTCTACTATAGCTGAGCGCAGATGGCTCATAGGCCATGGTCTTCGTCTTGCTGTACTTAGTACCTTGGAGTCACAAGAAGTGGTGGATGCTTTCGGTGGGGTGGTTCAGTGCGCCTTGGAGCGTGGTAAAGCAGAAGCTGTGGAGAAGCTTCATGAGGCGGATCTTTTGAAGGTGCCTGCTGAAAAGGTACCTGGATACAACGCTAATGCGTATGATGATCTGGTTGCAGCAATGGAGAAGATGAAGGTATTGGAGCTGCCTTTAATTGCTGAATTAGAGCGCGACCAAGATTATCCTATAGGGGTAATAATGGAGGGGCTAACATTGGCTAGGCATCGTTCTGAAGATGCAGAGGCGCAACAGGATTATTTTTGAAACCCAATGAGTCCCAGCTGCAGGTACCTGTGTTTGTGCGCCCTTATAATATCTTGAATCCGTTTACGTTGGAGAAGTAAATTCCATTGAAACAAGTCTTGGAAGCTCATGCTACAAGGCTCGCCAAGAAGGAAGGTATTAAGGGCAAGGCCATTTTGTGCGGCGTTGGTCATTTCACCTCCCCACCGACGGGGTGCCGGTCAGTGTTGGCACGGTATCTCGTCAAGACTCCGATTTGTTGAGGAAGTTAAGCGAGGTTAAGGGTGCAACAAACCGCGTGGGTAGTTTTTCTCTTGAGCGTTGTAATAGTTGGTAGGTTGTAACTTGTAAAGTGAACATCCTTTTGTAAGCACGCATGGTACTTAATGGAACATTATTTTTGTTGGATGGTGTTGTGACTTATAATTTTTGTACTTAGTTACTTGTCTTTCCATAAAAAAACATGTGTATTATCTAAGAAGCAAACTTTTGTATAAGTGCAGAAGTTCATAATCATGTATGAGATTCATGGTATACTTAAGAAATAATCTCTAAGTACTTTTTTTTTATCATAGTCGTGTATGTTGTGATATGCAGCGTACTGTAAGTATCATATCAAGGAATCAAGTGTCCTGGTTCCGAAGTTGTTAAACGTGCACCATATGCGTTGTTGCGCACCCGTCGTGGGATGCGTATGAACTTATTCCAACTCTTGAGAACAAGGTGTTTAACAAGGATACATGATCCAATGTTGATGGGTTTGCAACCTCTTACTCAACGAGTTGTTTAGTAGGTTAACTCATCCTTTTACCATCGTGGGTTTATTAAGTGCATGCACGCCATGTAGGCAAAAGATCAAAAGTGTTAAGACATAAAGTATATAGAAATAACAAATTGAAATGTGTCGCGGAGTTAGCTAGAAACCGCGACGTTTTATTAATACTTGCAAGTTGTTATGAAAGAAAATAAATAAGACATATGCCTAAGTAAAACAAAAAGTAAATACACGGATATTTATTGGGCACTTCACTAAAGTGCAGGAGTGTCTGTGCGCTGGGCCGTAGCCATTCCTATAGGTAACACCTCTTAAGGTTGCAGATGTTCCATGTGCGTGGTAGTTCGCGACCATCCATGTCTCGTAGCTTGTACGCGCCTGTTTCTAATGCTTCGGTAACCTCATAGGGTCCTTCCCACTTTGGTCCAAGTTTGCCTGTGTCTTCTGCGTGGCTCGCATCATTGGCGCGGTAAACGAAATCACCTGGTCTGAATGAAACACTTCGTACTTTAGCATCATAGTATCCCTTCATCTTTGACTTTGATATTGCTTCCCGTATAGCTGCGCGTTCATGCCTTTCTTCCAGCAGGTCTAAGTCGGTACGCCGCTCGTCGTCATTGGTAGCCACATTGATTTCAGCAGTGCGAATAGTTGGCATCCCAATTTCGGCTGGTATGACGGCCTCTGTCCCATAGACTAGAGAAAAGGGGGTGTCCCCTGTGCTGGTTTTGATTGAAGTGCGGTGCGCCCACAGAACATGCGATAGTTCTTCCACCCACCTTCCTTTGTGCTTGTCCAGGCGTGCCTTAATTCCTTCACCCAGGCTCCGATTTGCCCGTTCTACTAAGCCGTTGGTTTGTGGGTGTTTAACTGATGCGAAGTGCTGTGTGATTTTTAACTTCTCTTTTGGTCCTTGAAAGGGTTGTCGCGTAATTGTTTCCGTTGTCGAGATGATTTCCCAGGTAGACCAAGCGGCATACAATATTTTCCCGTAAAAGCGTTTCACACGGTTACCAGTGATTGTAACCAACGCCTTTGCTTCGATCCACTTGGTGAAGTAGTCTATGGCGACTACGAGGAATTTTAATCCTCCTGCTTGCAATGAGGAAGGGACTGCGATGTCGATACCCCACTTGTAGAATGGCCATGGTGTCGAATTGGTGTTAGCTCTGTTGTGGTTGGCGTGAAGCGGGTGCGTGTACTTGGCGATCGTTGCACTTTCTTATTAAGTCCGCGCATCGCGTGCATGGTGGGCCAATAGTATCGACCTTAAAGCGCGTGCCACCACGGCATCGTGGTCCACGAATGCATCTTGCATGAACCTTCGGATTTCCGCAATACATAATTTGCTTGTAGGGGCCAACACAATGGAGCCATGGTTGCGAGGAAGGAGCGTCGATATACTATGTTGTCCCGAGTTCAAACCTCGTGTTGTCGCGCGTATCCTTCGGGCTTCCTTACGCTCTTGGGTAATACTCCTTGCTTATGAATTACGCTATCGGTGTCATCCACGAGGGCCGTCTTCCTCTATTGCATGGATATTTCCATCTACGAGATGGATTTGTTTTTAATGTTTCCACCAAAGACTTGTTTTGACGGTGTGCAAAGCTTGTCGATGCGATCTTGCTTAGTGCATCGACCTTCGATGTTCCCCTAGGAACCCGCTTGATATTAAACCCGTCAAAGCCTTGGATTAGTGCCTTGGTCTTGTCGAGATACTAAATCATGTTTTCCTCTTTGCCACGTACTCGCCCAACACGTGGTTGGCTACTAGCCGGAATCTACATTCGCTTGTGTTACGTACACCCATTCGAGCCGCTATCGAGTCCGCGATTAGGGCTTCATACTACGCCTCATTGTTTGTTCTTGTGAATTCAAAACGCAAATGCGTGGGTGAATTCCATTCCTTCGGATTTGTGAGGATGAGGCTGCTCCTCGACCCATCAACGCATGAAGATCCATCCGTAAACAAGATCCATGGATCTTGTAGTTCATTCTTGCGTGGTGCGGTGCATCATCGATGTATGGCTTTTCGATGATGAAATCGGCTAGTATTCGCCTTTTACCGCAGTTCGTGGTGCGCAGGAGATGTTGTGCTCACTTAGCAACACGCTCCACTTTTGTAGTCGCCCCGATGCGTCGGGTTTGGAGATGATTTGCTTGATCGGTTGGTGCGTGATTATCGCTATCGGTGCGCTGAAGTACTGCGCACCGTTATGGCGAATACTAATGCCGGACCAACTTTTCCATTGCGCTATAATTCATCTCCGTCTTCTTGAGCGCTTTGCTTACAAAATAGACGGTGTTTGCACCGAGTCCGTCCGTCGAAGAGAGATCATTGTTGATCGCTCCTGTCGTCGATAAGTACATAATCGGTTCTTCCCACGGTCGGGTGCGACTAGCGTGGGAAGCTCGCAGTGTTGTTTGAATGTGTAAAGGCTTCTTACGCCTCCGTAGTCCAATGGAAATCTCCTTCTTTATACACTTCTTGAGTGTTTTGAAGAGGGTAATGACTTGTCTGCCGACTTAGACAAAAAATCTGTTTAGGCCGCCAACTTTCCATTGAGAGATTGGACTTCCTTCAATGCTGTGATGAAGGAAGTTCGATGACAACCTTGGTTTTTCTCGGCATGGTTTAATGCCATCAGGATCTATCAGGTATCCAAGAAACATGCCTTCTGTAGCGCCAAAAGTGCATTTTTTAGGATTGAGCTTCATGTTGATCTCTTTAAGGGTCCTAAACGTTTCCTCAATGTCGCGCACGATCCTCTTCGATGGCTTTTATGACTAAGTCCTCGACATAAACCTCTAGGTTGCGGCCCACCTGTTTGGTAAATGCATTATCTACTAACCGCTGTTAGGTGGCGCCTGCGTTCTTCAAGCCAAAAGGCATTTTGGTATATCAGTAGACGCCTTGGCTTGTATGAAAGGCCATTTTTTCCACATCTTCCTTAGCCATCTGGATTTGATGATATCCCTTATATGCGTCTAAAAAACATTTGAGTGGATATCCGCATAGGGACTCGACTTTCCAATCTATCTCCTGTAGTGGTAGCGGTCTTGTGGGCATGCCTTGTTGAGATCCGTGAAGTCCACGCATCATGCCTACCGTCGCTTTTCTTTACCATTCTTGGGTTGGAGAGCCACCATGGTAGTAGACTTCTCGCATGATTCCCGACTCCACAAGCTTGTGTACCGCCAGATAGCTTGCGCGCCCGGAGCTTGGCGCGCTCTCGGCGGATCGGTGCGTATCCTTGTCGGATTCGCAGCTTGTGTTCTATGATTGAGCGTGGTACCCTAGTCATGTGCTTTGGTTCCCATGCAAAGATATCCAGGTTCTTTTGCAAGAGTGCACACACTGATGCCTTACCGTTGTCTGACAGTGATCCTCCTATCGATACTTCCTGTTCAGGGTAATCGGGATGAATTGGGACCTTCAGGTTTGGAACTTCGGTCGCGCGTTGTTCTGTAATGGGTGCGGTTTCTCATGTGACCGCGTTACATTCTTTAGGTGGTACAACAGCGTTGTAGAGGGTAACAATACATCCTTCCACTGGGAATTTAAGCATCCGTGTCTGTGTAGATGGTATCTGGCGCATGGTCGATATCCCGGTCGTCCGATAATGCCATTGTATGGCGAGGGGGATTTGATAACCATAAAATTCATCCAGGTTGTTGTGTAGTGGTCGTTATTACCCACTCTGACTAGTAGTCGTAAGTGCCCCATAGGCCATATCATTTCTCCTGTGAAGCCAGTCAGCGCTGTCGTGACCGGGCTCAACTGACTGCGAATCTCTGGGTGCAGTCGCTTGAAGCAGTGTTCGTACATTATATCTGCAGACGCTCCACCATCAACATACATGCGGTGGATGTCGTGACCCCCCGCATTAATTTCGATGATGAGCGGCTCTACCACTGCGTTGTGCGTAGTTAAGGTAGGGAAAGTGATTGCACTGCCGTGGGAAAACTTCTGGCTGACCTTCTGCCTGGTTACTTGCTGCCATGACTGTATCATGTAAATGGTGTCAGCCTTATCTTTGGGTCCCTCCTTCTTATTCCCGCCTTACATCTATCTTTCCTTCTTTGATGTTCTTGACCAAATGGTCCGATCTTCCTCCTTGACTAGTTTGTCGATGAGTGCGCATTGGACACATTCATTAGTAGTGTGGCCCTTCGTCCGTGATAGTCGCAGTACCCACTTCCCACGCCGATCCTCCGTGGTGCACATTGGTGGAGGTCTTGGGAAATTCGCGCTACATTGCAGTATCTCCTTTGGAGTCTTTGTCACGGGTATACTTGTCGTTGTCCCGCCCGCTCCCTCGGCTGCGATAACTCACAGTACGGTTACTACTCCAGTCGGTGGATTGTCTCCCAGGTTGTTCCTGTGACCGGTAGTTCGAGTAGCTTTTCTTGCTATCCGCCACGGCGGCCTCTCATTGGACGAAGGACCGTGTGCGTTTCATGAGTTCACCAAAGGATTGGGGAATCTTGTCATTCAACCTTTTGATGAGTTCTGGGTTATTGATCCCATTCATGAACCCTGAGATTTTTAGCACTTCGGGACATGCTTTAACTTGTATGCATTCGTCTTTGAAGCGCTCCATATAAGCGCTTGTAGATTCCCCTTGGCGCTGTTTGACCCTGGCGAGTTCAACGGGGTTCTTAGCACACTTCTTCCGTTGAGTAAAGTTTAGGCGGAACGCCTTTCTCAACTCTTCAAAACCATTGATGCTTCTGCGTGGAAGCTTCTTGAACCGATTCGCACATTTCCTACTAGTGTAGAATTGAACATGTGGCACCATCTGTGTGTGGCCGGTTTTCAATTGTAGCGGCCGATTCAAATTTTTAGGTGATCATCGGGATCACCTGTTCCGTCATAGGTTTTTACGTTGGCGGGCATGCGCCTCCTTTTGTTATCTGAGAAATCACTGATGCGCCGACTGAACGCATCCACTTTTTGACGTCGCCACGGGAGGGATATATCTTCATCCTCCTGGTTACGATATTTGTTTCTGTACTTTCAGTGTCCAGTTTCGCTATCCTCGTTGTCCGAGGAATTACCAGAGGACAAACTTTCCCTTATTCGACGTTTGCGCCGAATGTCCTCAGAATCTGCACTTAAAGGACTTTCACTTGGGGAGTGTCGTCACCCAAGTCTGTCCTGAACTCTGCGGCTACCAAGCCTGGCGTGGACATTGGTACGCCGTTCATCTTCCTCGCTTCCTTCCAGATGCTGCGAGTTAGATGTCTCCTCATCTTCAACTCTCCTCCCAATTCTGTTAAACACTGGGGGTCGGCGGCTATCCCTTCCGTGTTTCTCCTTCTGACGGCGCAGTGGGGACATTTCGTATTCTGAGTCGAAATTGAGTAGAGCATGCAGGCTTCGACTCGACCTCTTTTTGCTTCCTCTTGCATGAGGCTGCCAAGGTTTCGTAATTTTGAGATACGAAATCTCCGGTCGAGTTCCGTGCAACTCCTTCCGAGTGAGGTGTGCGCTTCTACTACCGGGCCCTTGTTTCGCGGTGCATCTGGTGCCTTGAGAGGTCGGTTTAATACTAATTGAAGGAGTAGCAAAAGCAGTGCAAGCGGATCTCTGCCTTTGGTGGTGGTGGTAGTCACTCGGTTGTCCCGGCGTTGTTCCACCGTAGGAAGACCCGTGTCTGGGCTCGACCTTGATTTTTAGCGACCTTTGGTTGTCCCAGAGGTCTGCTTTGAAGGCGATCGGATGTGCGACTTTTCCTGTAAGGTCTGTTTGCGATCGCTGATTTCCGTGCTTCGTCATTCTAGTTCTTAGTTCTTAGTGATTGGTCCCACGGATGGCGCCACTTGTTGATACAAAAGTTGGACGTTCCTTGTTTGGGGCTCCGGCTCTCGTACCAATTGAGTCTTGATTCTTGAGACCTGCGCACTAAGTAACAAAAAACACCATTAGGCTTATCGTGGGATTGTCTCCCACGATTATCCTCCGGCGTGAGAGTAAGTAATCGGTTTTAGGGTTAAAGGAGAGTTAGGGTTTAGATCGTACCTTTAATGAGGGATAGGGTTCCCTTTATATACACACGGAATCCTTGTTTGTCCCGTGTTCCCCAACCTTCGGCGTATCCCGCCTAAGTCGGTTGGCAAAGGATTATCTCCATAGTTAGGAGGTATCCGATATCCTATTCCATAAATAACTTTGGGCTTGGGCCTTCGTTGGCCCAAGCATTTATCGCCTTAGCCTAGTTCGTGCTGGGCTCGTTAGTATCGGACTTTAGTTGGGTTCGTGACCCGAATGTAGACTATACGTCATCAACTAGCATCTTAGTCTTCTCGGCTAACGTGTATTGTAAGCAATCGTAGTGAGATCATACTTTGATGTTGGTGGTTTCGTGTGTGTTAGCTTTATTCACATTGCGAATATTCAAGATGTTAGTTTGTTTGCTTTTACTTGCTAAAAGATACGCAATCTTGAACTTATGTTAATTACAATACATTATAATTGAACTTTGTCTTTCATTGCGTAACTTGTGATTATGTGTTTCAATATTAACGTGTTAATATGATTTAATATTCTAACAAAAGTACAGTTTGAAAATATCTAGGTTTGGTGAGTCAAGACAGGTTTGACCTCGACCTGTTAAGGAAATGGGTCTTAACGGGTTGGGAGACAATTCCAATTATATGATTGTTTTTTTAAGGGTTAATGGTCCAGAAAATATACAAACTTTACTTTTTACTATTGTGACAATAAACTTTTTTTTTCCTATTAAAACAAAAACTTCTTAATGACTATTATTGTAACCAAAATACCACGTAGCAAGTTAATTATCACTTAACCCAAAAACGATTTATCGCGTTTCATAATTGTGGGGACCATTTCGCCTAACTTACCAAACATGGGGACTAAAACCCGCCAACTTATCAAAAATACGAATATAAAAAAAAAGTCACAACATCTCACTTAATCAAAACACACTTGTCTTCCTCTCTTTTGAGCCACTGCAAACCAAGAACCACCACCACCATGCTTCACCTTACACCACCACCACCAAAACACTCACAACATCTCACTTATCATTTCTAGACACCACACGCGCCACAAACCTCCATCACCACCGCCTAAACCATCACCACGTGCCACCCTCTTCCATTATTTTTGTTGTGTACGCATTGATTAGACAAAAAGAAGGTGAGAAACGAGTTTTGACTCGTTAGTGACTCTGTGTGAGTCGACCGATGACTCACCGAGTCACGTATATATATTTCTTGGTTCGGGTTAGGGTTTAAAACAAGTGGAAACTAAGTTTTACTAATAAAAACATGAATATAAGTGTTGGTATCGTGTGTCGTGTATGTCGAGTTAGTTGTTATTGTCGTTATTATTATTATTGTTGTTGTGGTTTTGAGTTTGATTCGGATTGGATGGATTCTTGATATTATTGTTGTCGTTGAGGGTGAGCCGAGACCAAAGGGTCCGTTGGTGTTGAGCTTGGTTTAGCCAAGAGCTAGCCAAGGCGTTTTTATTAATATTAGTCCCATATTTGGTAACTTGGCGAAATGGTCCCCGGACATTTGAAACGCGCGTATAAATCGTTTTTGGGTTAAGTGATAATTAACTTTGCCACGTGGCATTTTTTGTTACAATAATAGTCATTAAGAGTTTTTTTGTTTTAATAGGAAAAAAAAAAGTTTATTGTCACAATAGTAAAAAGTGACAAGTTTGTATATTTTCTGGACCATTAACCCTTTTTTTAAATAAGGGATACATGTATGTTTGTTTGGAATATGAATTCCAAGACTATGCTTTTTGGTTTATAAATAAAACAAGGGGAATTACATATATCCCTATTTAAACTTCATTAATTGCATATATCCCCAACAAAAGTTTAAAATAACAAATATACCCAATTAAACATATTAAACTCACAAATTTACCCATTTTGTCTTTTTTTTGTTATAAACATTTGAATCTGACTATTTTGCCCTTTCCTCTTAGTTAAGAATTTATCTTTCTATAAATTTGTATGAAACTGTTCTTTTTTCTTTTTAATCTTGATATGTAATCAAAAGTTCACAATCCAAACCAATTCATTCCTCTAGAAAGTTGAAACCTCAATGAACCTCGAAAGCAATTGAATGATTATTATTCACATTAGTGATTCATTTGCATCCTCTAATGTTAAAAATACCTATTGTTAACTAAAGCAAATGAATAATGCAATGTTACTTTATCAATAAAACTCGAGCAATTTAAAAAATAATAATAATAAAAAAAAAATTAAATAAATAAAGAAAAGAAAGGCAGTTTACTTCATCAAAACTCATCGGTAGCATCAATGATACGATTTTTCTTTTTAACCATTACTGTAATTGTTTAGCCTTTGATTAATAATTGGGATGAGGAATATGTGATGCCTTTTAAGAAGAAAAAGAAATAATGATCGCATTTATAGTGTTGGGTGCTCAAATTGTGTAGAATGAAGGATATATAGTTAAAGATGGGTAAATTTTTAGTTTAATAGGTTGAATTGGGTATATTTGTTATTTTAAACTTTTGTTAGGGATATATGTAATTAATGAAGTTTAAATGAGGATATATGTAATTCTCCCAATAAAAGAATATCTCTCTTCTCTCTTTTTTTCTCTTCTCATTTGACTTACAGCCATATATATAAAACCTCAAAAACTTGAGCTTGTGTGTATTAAACGAGTAACTATGTTTGCCAACCATTATCTTTCATTCTGTCATGATTTGTAATAATAAAATACACATTAACTGATCATCAAAGATCAAAGCTAATAGAATACACATCAATTATAGAAAGGAATTTTTCATAAGTTTTAATGCGTAACAACAACATGCACAATGCAATATTTAGATGGATTTGGAAACCAAAAACAAAAAAACAAAAAGTAAAACAAAAAACTATCTTAAATCATTAGAAACTAGGGATGAGCGCGGTACCATTTTGGTACCGTATCGGCACCGTTTTTGGGGTACTGTATTTTTTCCCGACCAAAATATGCAGTTCGGTACCGGGTTCGGGTATTCGGTAGTAAACCGGGGACAAGTACCGTTTAGCGTAACAAAAGAAAGAAATAAAGTCTTAGAAAACAGTCTTTGATAGACACATCAAACGACTATAAAAGATTTTGTTTCTATTTTTTTTTACTGATAAAGCAACAGCAATCTAGAGGAGGTCAAGCTTGTTTATCCTTCTAAACTTTCATAACTAGTTTATAATGAAAGTATCAAAGTTTATATGCTAACAATTCAACCAATATACCCATCAATAGACCTATTAAACTTGAGTTTCGTTGCTCCAATTCAACCATACATATATAGCGAAGGACTGTTGTACATGATCATCATTAGACATATTTAAACTAACGACTAAACTAAATAAAAACATAAAAAACAAAAAGAACTACTTTTTGTATATGAAAACCACAACATGTTTGGTTTAGATGGCCATTTTTCCGATGTTAATTGTGCATGGGACACATGCATGAATGTTTGAATCACGAGATTACTTCATAAACAAAGCCACTTGGTATTTTGGTACTAAAACCGGGATTTCCCGCTTTGGTACCGTATCGTTTTTATTGGTACCTATTTTTTTTAACTAGTTTTGTAGTACCGGTACCATACCGATTAAAGATGAGCTGAACCCAACCTTGAGAAAAATCAGCGAAACAAACTCAAGCTGACTTTAAAGATGAGCTGAACCCAACCTTGAGAAAAATCAACGGACCCGATAACAGATAGCCCGCAAAATCAGAATCACTGACCTGTCGAAGCTCTTTAGATGGATTTGGACAAAAAAGTGAACTGATGAGATTTAAAACTTATAGTGAAAACATAGAAGTGAACTGATACAGTCACAACTCACATGGGAATCCATATTCTAAACAAGCATACATGTATCTCTTATTTGAAAAACAAGCATATAGTTGGAATTGTCTCACGGGTTGGATCAAGTCAACATGTTTAATATTAGGTCAAATTTGAGTTTCACATTTTAACCAAATTATTTTAACATTATGGTTTGGGTTTGCATGGAAAAACATCTCAACCCGACACGACCCAATGGCCACCCCTAGAATCCTAGATTCACTACTCTTCCTAATTATTAACACATGTTTAATTCATATAATCTTTGGAAGTGTACGAAGTGCAATAATTCATGAATGGATAAATGCATGCATCTATGAAATTATTCTTATGTTAAATTATTAAATCCATTTTCGATTTATAATTAAAATAAGATAAATTTTAAGTATTCGTGAAAGCTAGTGGGAGTATTATGTTAAGATTTTAAATCTTATATGTTGTATAACATATAGGAAGTAACATTCCTTGTAAGCTAAATGTTAAGTCTTAAGTTGGAATGAACTTCACTTGTAAGATTTAAGAATTAAAACATACAACCTTGGAATATATGTTTATTGTTAATAAACATGTGCAGTAAAATAAATGATTCTAATAAAACATGATATATGGATAAATATCTTTTGACAAGATAGAATATGAATGAATTCTAAGTATGACATGTAGATTCATCATGTACATCATGTAGTGTATTCAAATTGTTGTATCATTCTTGAATGATAGATAATTTGACAACATTGATATCTAACTAAAAGTTATTAGATAACTTGTGTAATGAATATTCGAATAGAATTACATCCTTAAAACCTGGAATTGCTCCTAGATTCTATGGATGAACAATATGTCAATTGTTGTGCAAATTGTCATCAGCTTTAAACTTGAAAGTTAGGAAAGCATCAAACGTTACATAATAAGATATTAAAGTTTACGGAATTTTAATGAGCATATTGTTGTTTGCATACAATGATGCTGGTTTAATTGAGATGACACTCAATACTAGTCATGGTAGGATTTCATCCTTGTTAATGGCCATGTGACCTAGTTATGCTTATCTAAGAGCGCAGTTGCATTATACATTAAAAGAATAAGAATACTTTAAACTTTAAAATGTTTGAAAGTTTAAATTGTCATAAATTGGTGATAGAGGATGTCACACACTTTATGAATTATTATGTGAATTGTTGAATGCACACATACAAGGACTTCACTAATTGAAATTCTTGCAATAAGTATTCTCAAAATTACGATAGATCAAGTTGGTTGATTTATGCCTTGTCATACAAGTATGATTGTCATTACTTGAGGCATAATTCATCAATGAGAATTTTCATGCATTGATCTATTTGGTATTTGGATAGGGATGTTAAACAATTATTATAATAAATCAAATATTTGGTATGATTGATTTTATAATATATTGTATCCTATATTTGCATGTTTAATCCGTGAATAAATTTATTTATTCTAAATCGTCCGTTGTCAATTAATGATATGGGAGTATCATTAAACTAAGACAAATCGAGAGATATGGTAGAATATACTTGAAAGTATATTGATGAGAATGCATACCAATTTCGATGATATTCAATGGATTGAATATAGGACTTATCCCAACCACATAATTTACTTTGTTGATATTGTTATAAGTAAATTATGAATAGTTATCCTCGGACTTGAGATACCGGATAAGTGTCATGAATGTAGTGCATACGTGGAATAACTTAACGCTATACGTGAATCGGTAGTCATAAGGGTTGTTTCTGAAGTGTTGCAAAGTTTGTGGGTTATTCTCGTAGTGTTGGTTTTATGGACTATAAATTAATAGACGTGTGTTATGATCGAACTTGAGACCACGGATTGCACACTTTACGTATGAGAATTAAAGTTAATAATTAAATGTAAATGTTATATTTATTTATTAATTAAATAAAATAACTAACGAACGTTAAGTAATTAATGTAATGGATTAACGGAGTTAAATGTATTTGGAAAAGGACTATGTTGTAAATATTGGGAAGGTTCGGAATCCTTGTGGGATGGTTTGAACCGATCGGCCACAAGAAAAGGAAACCCAATCCTCTACAACTCAAACTTGTTCACCAAGTTAGTTTGGGTATAAATACAAAACCAAGGGTGTTTGTAATTTATCTCTTGTACTCATTATGCTAAAACCTAAATAGTTTTGTGTGTGTTTTGCATAATCCGATCAGACAACCCTTATGGGTGTCGATCCCATCTTTTCCAAAACAAAGTTATTTTGTTTAATTAAAACTAGCATTACTTTAATTTGTTATAGTACGTGTGTACAAGAACGTGGTACAATCACACTATTGATTGTATCTTGGATTGAATTACAAAACGGTAAGGGTAATTTTATAATCCTATAAACCCTAATTAGGGTTTATCCTAATTGCTAGTTTGTGGATTTGATTCTTGTTCGCTAGAATCAATAAAGGTACGCATATTCTTGTATATGTTAATTAATTATTCGTTAATCTTTCCTATACGCTTCCGCATGTATACTTGATGTTTATTGTTTATATTTATGATTAGTCATGTTATATAATTCCGACAGTGGCATCAGAGCCATTGGTTTTAATGAGTAATTAATTACTAAACACGTAAAAAACGGATATTGTATTGTGTTTGATATGATTTATTCTAGGGTTTTGGTTATGATTATATAAACCCTAATTTTAGGGTTAGGGCTTTTGCCCTAATTTGGTTTTAAAAATCTATTATGGATCGAAATTTTTTTTTGGGTGGAAACCCTAAAATTTTGTAATCGATTTCCTTAAATTTTTTTTAGGGTTTATATTAATTGTTATGTTATCTATATCGAAACCTAGGTTTAATATATTTGTTACGTGATAAATTCATGAATAAAGTGTTATGTGACATGGAATTGTATGCGATCTTGTGACAACCTGAATAATTGTTATGTTATATCCATGATGATACATGCATGTTCGTCATGGATGGTTGCTTGAATATTTAATTGTTAAGATTGGTTATGCGAAAATTAATTGTTAAGTTTTATACACATGTATATTTATGATAAATCTTGAATTGGGGAAAACTCCAATTATATACATTAATGAATCAATTATGTGCAATTTGGTATATCATTAATTATGGGTTTACGCAATCGATTCGTCGATGTATGTGGCTCACTTTCAATTGAGAGAGTGAAAGCCCTAATTAATATATACATTATTTAACCTAGACATTGATTATTAATAGGGTTTTATCGAATAAGTTGCATGTGGCTACTTGTTTACACGTATAAATTGTTTATTATGTGCGCATTGTTTTTTAGTAGTTTATTTTTTATTGGTATTACTTGTTTGTTTATTATGTTAGACGCTTTTAAGCAAAGGGTAATTTTGAATAGAAAATAATACGGACTAAACAATGGTGAAATTTGATTTGTTTGGAAGAGTTAAGTTTTCAATAGTTTAATTGATTGGTGACTTTGGTACAATGATCGAACGGCCACCCATTCGAATGAACTATAAAGGGTTATTTAAGAAGTGCGACAATCACACCGAATGGATGTCTAAGGTTATGCGCTTGCGCTTACCGGTCCTCGCCCTCTCAGAAGTTCGAATGGAGCTACTTAGTAAGCCATAAAATGTACAAGCTCATCTTAAGGCTTAATTAGTTTTAATTCCATGCGCCACTTCGGTGGTAATTATCCAAACACTAAGTGTTTACACTTATGCAAAAGTACGGTATAATGGATGATAATTAACACTAAATTCCTTGATTGGTGAACCCAATACCTCAATCAAAACTTTGATAATTTGATCTTTATGAATTGGTAATAAAAAGTTTTTTATTAAAATTATGCTACAAGATGAATGCATGACATCTTTGTACATATTTGATTTGACCACATAAAATCAAAACTAGTACCCTTTTAAATTAAGTTATATGTCATCTAATTAAAAGGAACACTTGAAGTTGCAATTTACGTCATGACAAGATTTGGCGAGATTGTGATGGAGAGGTAAATCTCTATGTAAAGTCGACCTTACATGGACATATTTGCGCTCTTAAGTTAGACGCTTAAGTTGAGTAGAAGTGAGACCGGACTCAATGGCATAAGATGGGATGAAACATGTTTATATTTGCAATAGCGTTGGAAAATATAAATCCCATAATGATCTAGGAATTGGAAATTGTTTGCCAATTATTGTTCGACAGATTACCCTATTATGTGCTTTCGTTACTAGCGATCAATCGATGTAATGGAACTACGATAATTTGGATCCTAGTTTTCGAGAAAATTCTATGGTTATATGAATATTACCTTGGGTATTTTATTTTCTTGAAAAGTTTAATTATCGAAAATACTAAAATTGAATTTTGCTAATTCTTTAAATGTATTAATGCAACATTAAACCGTAAACGAGGTTATTCTATATTGGTAAATTGATCTACACCGTAAGGGTTTTAGTAGAGTCAACGTTACTAAAAGAATAAACCTAGTCCTCTTTTCACGCCGAAAGAGTGAGATTCAACCCTATTCCTTTTCATGAATGAAGAAAGGTATGATAGGACAAATTAGAATTGTCTAAATTCTAAATACGTAACTAGTAAGCAAATTTTAATAGTTAAGAAAATTGCATATTTTATGAGTTATTAAATTAGAAGCTGGACTAATTATCGTATAATTGGTAAAGACAAACTAGCAAATTTTATCTAGTTGTTTTGTTTTGACCATTTAAAAGTACTACTTACAATTGTTGGAATAGTAGAACTATTAAGAAAGAAATTGCATGCCCAATTTTTCAAGTTAATAGCATTGATGGATAAATTCATCATCTACATAGTAGAATACATTCTTTTAAGTACATTTGTAATTGTTATGTATGGACTTTCTCAAAGGTGTAGGAAGTAAATAATACACTATTTTCTTTCACTGGTTAATGAAACACTTACAATGTTGTCAAATCCAGTGGGAGTGTTGTGTTCTTATTCTTGAATAAGGAATTAATGTAATGATCTCTTATTCATGGGAGTTACAAGCTTTGTCATCTTGGTAGTAACCAGATTATCTCTAGAATGTCTTAAGATAATTACTTTCCACTTGTAGACACTTATGTTTTCAAGGATAGTCATGTACGCTTCCTTATTAGACAATGAAGTGGTTCTACATCTACTAGTTGTGCTAATATCAATGACACAATCATATTGGTCACATAAACAAACATATGTCGTGTTGTTTATATGCTACATGATGTTGTTCCATGCACAAGTGGGAGAAATCTATATTGTGTGCAAGGTACAACATATAGATATATGATTTAAAGAATTCTCTTGACGCAAGGTAAGAGACTAACATTCTAATATAACTTGTGCATATATAATTTAAGAAACACTTGGTGTTGCAATTTACGTCATGTGAGAACTTGGCAGATTGCAACAACAAAGTAAATCTCTATGTGAAGTCGACCTTGCATGGACATATTTGCGTTTCTAAATTAGACAAGTATTTAGAATATGTGTCAAGATGATAGATATAAGACTACTTCAAATTAAATATTTATGTATTATTAGAATGACATAAATAAATGAAGTAATCTAATACTACTTTAATTTGTATATTTATGAATTTTGGAATGACATAAATAAATGAATAAATAATGTAGTCCTACATTATTGTGAAGTAAATAAATTAACTTGAAATTATAATTGAAACCAAGAGTTGTGTTCATAATTACTTTAGTTAAACATGTTTATGATTCATTGTAAAGACATAAACATAAAGTCTTTTAAGACTTATAATAAAGTAAGCCGTTAACTTGTTATGTTTTTTAATTAAGACGATACAAGAAGTCATTGAGTTGATCAATGATTTATAACGATAATGGGATTATAACAATTTATGTTTCTTGTTGAGACATGGATATGAAGTAACTTGGTTAAAAGGTACTTGTGTTATAAAGCATGTAATTGGCTTGGAAAGTCTATTATACCATTAAGTTGACTTAGTTGGTAAATAGGTAAGCCAAAAGGAATATGTTTATCTTATATATTGTTAGATTGTCTTAAAATATTAATTCTAATGAATACCACAAGTTGATGGTATTTTCAGTTAGGAGAATCAAACTCTATTTGATTTGTTTGATTCATGATAACCATAATTTCTTTCTTAAAAAATAACAAGGTTAGAATATTGAGTATGGATTGAATATACTCAATATGACTCCAACCTAGAAGATTAATAAAACACCATTTCATTATGGAATGTGATGAATCACATTAAGTTTTAAAGTTGAAGATTTCGAATTTGTTAAACTACTTATGAATAGGTTATTAACAAACTAATGTCAAGAATTATCAATGTGTATTTGTAATGTTCCAAATAGAGAACAATGTAGTTTTGCTCTAATTGCTAAGTATATATAGATAGTCTATATATTACAAAATGCAAGTGGGAGTTTTTTTTTTTTTTTTTTTTATCTTGAAAGATAAAATTACAAGATACATAATCTTCTAAAACACACTAGTAAATATCATGATGAGGTTAGACATGTAAATGATGGACCTCATGATGATGGAATTTTCATTCATAGATCTGCAAGGATATCTCAGATATTTGACTTATATGCTGAGAAATATGAGTTACAGGATTATAGTAAACCTGATAATCATTATGATGGATTGTCCAATATTGAATTCGGTAAATTACTCATACTATGAATGTTAAAGATGTTGTCCATAAAGATTATCAATTTTGGAAATTTGGTTTATCTTAATAGTTAGACTAGAGAATGGAAATGAGTTTCTTCAAAGAGATGAAAAACTCTAGTGGTTTGAATTTCTATGTAGAAATCATATGAACAATATTGTACACATATTTAATGCATGTTTTTGACAAGATTATTAATCATATTTAAGCAATTAATTATGATTGAATATTCTTTCTAGACACATTAAATATATATAAAGATGATAATTGTCATACTTGTTTTCATTAATATGAAATATGACAATGGAATATCAAAACTCTTTCTTGAGAAATTACTTGAGCGAGGACGGTAAGTAATTGAAAGGTTTTTAGTTCATATAAATATAATCTTTGGAAGTGTACAAGTGCAATAATTCATGAATGGATAAATGCATGCATCTATGAAATTATTCTTATTTTTAATAATTAAATCTTAGTTTCGATTTGTAATTGAAATAAGATAAATTTTAAGTATTCCTAAAAGCTAGTGGGAGTATTATGTTAAGTTTCTTAAATCTTATATG
The DNA here is from genome assembly GCA_022545495.1 of Chrysanthemum lavandulifolium. NCBI lineage: Eukaryota > Viridiplantae > Streptophyta > Magnoliopsida > Asterales > Asteraceae > Chrysanthemum > Chrysanthemum lavandulifolium. The sequence continues at coordinate 279,707,298 of CM040238.1, forward strand.
TTGTATAACATATAGTAAGTAACATTCCTTGTAAGCTAAATGTTAAGTCTTAGATTGGAATGAAACTTCACTTGTAAGATTTAAGAATTAAAACATACAACCTTGGAATATATGTTTATTAATAAACATGTGCAGTAAAATAAATGATTCTAATAAAACATGATATATCATTTGGGAAATTGATAAATATCTTTTGACAAGATAGAACGTGAATGAATTCTAAGTTTGAATGTAGATTCATCATGTACATCATGTAGTGTATTAAAATTGTTGTATCATTCTTGAATAAGAAGTGATTTGACAACATTGATATCTAACTAAAAGTTATTAGATAACTTGTGTAATGAATATTCTAATAGAATTACATCCTCAACCTGGAATTGCTCCTAGATTCTATGGATGAACAATATGTCAAATGTTGTGCAAATTGTCATCAGCTTTAAACTTGAAAGTTAGGAAAGCATCAAACATTACACAATAAGATATTAAAGTTTACGAAGTTTTAATGAGCATATTGTTGTTTGTATACAATGATGCTGGTTTAATTGAGATGACACTTAATACTAGTCATGGTAGGATTTCATCCTTGTTAATGGCCATGTGAACTGGTTGTGCTACTAAGAGCACAGTTGCATTATACATTAAAAGAATAAGAATACTTTAAACTTTAAAATGTTTGAAAGTTTAAATTGTCATAAATTGGTGATAAAGGATGTCACACACTTTATGAATTATTATGTGGATTGTTGAATGCACACATATAAGGACTTCATTAATTGAATTCTTGAAATAAGTATTCTCAAAATTACGATAGATCAAGTTGGTTGATTTATGCCTTGTCATACAAGTATGATTGTCATTACTTGAGGCATAATTCATCAACAAGAATTTTCATGCATTGATCTATTTGGTATTTGGATAAGGATGTTAAACAATTATTATAATAAATCAAATATTTGGTATGATTGATTTTATAATATATTGTATCCTATATTTGCATGTTTAATCCGTGAATAAATTTATTTATTCTAAATAGTCCGTTGTCGATTAATGATATGGGAGTATCATTAAACTAAGACAATCGAGAGATATGGTAGAATATACTTGAAAGTATATTGATGAGAATGCATACCAATTTCGGATGATATTCAATGAATTGAATATAAGACTTATCCAACTACATAATTTACTTTGTGGATATTGTTATAAGTAAATTATGAATAGTTATCCTCGACTTGAGATACCGGATAAGTGTCATGAATGTAGTGCACTACGTGGAACAACTTAACGCTATACGTGAATGGTAGTCATAAGGGTTGTTTCTCAAGTGTTGCAAAGTTTGTGGGTTATTCTCGTAGTCAAGATAGAATTTGTTCCTTCAAATTTATTTTGGAGTTTAATAATCTTGGGCCCTCGTAGGGTTGACAAGATGTTTGCATGGCCATGCCCAAAGTTCTCCCCGAATATGTTTAGAAGATTTGGTAATCTTGCTCAATCACTAACAACGAGAAATGAATGGTTGAATAAAGAATGACTTAATTCCATATCTTTATTTAACATGGTATTAGAAACAAAAGGATAATAATAATGAGAAATCATTAAAAGGTTTTCCAGAGCCTTGCTCGAGTTGTACTAGAGGCATCAAGTGTTGCTAGACGCTAACCGATGTGATCACTCTATTAAGATATGTCCAAGTGGAGCTGTTGGTTTTATGGACTATAAATTAATAGAAGTGTGTTAGGATCGAACTTGAGACCACGGGATTGCACACTTTACGTATGAGAATTAAAGTTAATAATTAAATGTAAATGTTATATTTATTTATTAATTAAATAAAATAACTAACTAACGTTAAGTAATTAATGTAATGGATTAACGGAGTTAAATGTATTGGAAAAGGACTATGTTGTAAATATTGGGAAGGTTCCGGAATCCTTGTGGGATGGTTTGAACCGATCGGCCACAAGAAAAGGAAACCCAATCCCTCTACAACTCAAACTTGTTCACCAAGTTAGTTTGGGTATAAATACAAAACCAAGGGTGTTTGTAATTTATCTCTTGTACTCATTATGCTAAAACCTAAATAGTTTTGTGTGTGTTTTTGCATAATCCGATCGTACAACCCTTATGGGTGTCGATCCATATCTTTTCCAAAACAAAGTTATTTTGTTTAATTAAAACTAGCATTACTTTAATTTGTTATAGTACGTGTGTACAAGAACGTGGTACAATCACACTATTGATTGTATCTTGGATTGAATTACAAAACGGTAAGGGGTAATTCTTATAATCCTATAAACCCTAATTAGGGTTCATCCTAATTGCTAGTTTTGTGGATTTGATTCTTGTTCGGCTAGAATCAATAAAGGTACGCATATTCTTGTTTATGTTAATTAATTATTCATTAATCTTTCCTATACGCTTCGCATGTGTACTTTGATGTTTATTGTTTATATTTATGATTAGTCATGTTATATAATTCCAAGATAACCTTCACCTTGGAGGTGTTCGGACATCGATACTAAAGATGACAAGAATATTTTCTATTACAACAACGGATCACAGCCCCAACATTGAAGCCTATGTAAAGCTTTTAGAAGAACTACGAAGTCGACTAGCAAGCGGAACCGACACTCATGGAATTGCGGTAACACGCCCCCAGAATGTCCCCGCTCAAGAACGTTTCGTCTGGTTCAACTTGAGAGCAGTGGTGGCGAGGTTATCACCGCAATAATCGACACGGTGAATATCTATGTGGTGGGTTATCTTGTTGGCGGTCTTTCACCAACTTTACACTATTTAGATGACATTCGAGAGAAGCATTATTTCGTGCTTCCCCACCACGGTATACTCATCGTCCGCTAGGTTTCATTTGGCAACTATGAGTCTTCCAAATAGAGACTCATGAACTTGGACACGGTGCCCTAAATGATGCCATCGAAATTTATTTTACGGACACTCTCAACCCAGTAGCATTGGTGATCATTCAAATGGTGTCGAAGCGGTAAGGATAAGGTACATTGAACATCTTATCCGACGAAACATGTTGGGGAGAATCTAAACTTCATACGGACCTGGGGCCATAAGCATGGAGAGCGAATGGTCGGATCTATCCGGCGGATCCGATGGTCGGTGAGTCCGGAGTCTTTCTTAGGACCATTCTAGTTGAAGTGTGTTAAACGAGTTGTCCCAATCGAAGTGTAGTAGGTGTCATGCGTCAGCGGTGCGGCTCTAATGTTGTACCGATGTAACCCAAAGCAATAAGAATGCCGTTCCGATTCTTTGTTGGCAACGAAAGATGTCCAAATGGTGAGCCGACCACAAATATCATCGGAAGGGATGGGCAATGCATGGACGTGAAAGATGAGCGATACCATAATGGGAATCCCATTATTTTGTGGGCATGCGGAAATGCAAAACCTAACCACTCTGGACATTCAAATCGATGGCACCATCCGGTCCAATCGAAAATGCTTGACAACCTATGGTTATGCCTCCGAAACTATATCATGATATACGATTGTGATTCAGTATGCGTGAAGCCACCCGATGGATTCTTTATAATCTTTGGTACCATCATGAATCCTAAATCGGGCCTTGTCATAGCAAATGAGACCTCCACTCGGGGACCGTCGACGGTGGTGAAGATAAAAATTCTTCTAGGCAAGCTTGAGTCTTGGAAACTATCTGAACCCACCATAAATTATATCATGGGTTTCGTGAAATGTGCTTTGGCCAACGGTGCCAATGCCCGTGTTTGGCTAGCAAATTGTGTTATTGGCACCGAGCCGAGCAACATGGGCACTCTATGGTGACAACACTATTCGGCTCTGGTGACCGCTCTCATGTGACATCGGAGGGTCATGACAGCTTGGATAGCATCATCCTCCTTAAATGCCAAGGCTGGGAAATCGGTGGACTTTCATGGTGACGGCTCTATCTTAAACCCTAATGCTCGGCTAGTTATGGATGTCCGGGTAGTGATGTGTCTCTTCAAGATATCATTCTGTATCAGCCTACAGGGAGACCTAACCAAAACTGGTTGGCATTCTAAAGTATATGGCTTCCATTGCATGCATCTAAGTGTGTATGTATGTCTACGAAGAATAAGACACATAGATGCAATCTAATAATGAATATCGATCTAAATAAGTGTTGGACTTTGTTTAGTTCCTTAACACTCCATGCAGCTTACTGCATCCTACAATTCTAGCTAGTATGGTTTAGTGTCCATGTGCATTTTGTATAATTGTTATGAAGTTAATCAAGTTGTATTAATACTTACATGAGTAGTCGTTACTGTTTTTATATGAATTTCTTATATGAGAAACCCTTAAGCAGGAAATAGCCAATTGAAACATTATTTGGTTTTAGGCTTATGTTTCGTAAGCTCACTTTTTGTGGCTCATTTTGAAACTGTTCGGCCAATTGAAACATTATTTTTATGAGCTGATTTGTGAACCCTTTCGAATTTTAACATAACCTATAGAATGCTACTTGTCCAGTATTTTCGAAAATATATACTGAAACATGTATGAAAGAGGCTGTCAGCAAAGGGAGCTTAACCGCCTTCATTTCATTTCACTTCATAATCACACAGGAGCTAATTAGTACACGATAACTCCACTTCTCACCAATGTGCTCACACTAACACATTCACGGTAACTAATTCTCACCTATGTAATTTAAATTTTAACCGGCCTTATCGAACTGATAATATTTTAAATTTGCTGTTTATAATATCTGTTCTTTATGGATAAGTAGTTCAATTACCAGACACTTTTTTTGGGTAACGGACAGTGGCGGAACCAGGATTAAAAGTGATCGGGTGCACAACTATCTTTCTTTTTAAACTATAGGAGGTGTTTGTTTCGACTTATAAGCTGGCTTATCGCTTATTTAGTTTTGGGCTTATGTTTCATAAGCTCTGGCACAAAAAGTGAGCTTATGAGACATAACCCAAAACCAAATAAGCCATAAGCCGGCTACTATCAACGAACATGGCTGTTGTTGGTTGTTTCTGCTAATTTTTTAGAGCCAAAAAAATATATATATATATGGAATCTTGGACTGCATGCAGTCATGAGACAACTCTAAAAAAAAAATCACAAATAATTATGGTTTACATATTTAATATCATAGTTCAAAAAATCGCCCAAGATCGTGAATATTCACATTGAATATTTGTTTGTTTGGAAATCAGCACATTGAATACTAAATATTTATAATAATTGAAATATTAAGTCCAAGCCCAAGTCCAATTCCACTAGATTGTTTCCTATCCGGAATATTCGTCGGCGAAGTTCAACAATTTTTTACCCTATTTCGACACGTGAATATTCGCAAAATATATGTTTTCTGAACTGGGAGGTGATTTATACACCAGAATCCGGATCAAATACAAAGCCAACAAAAAATAAAAAGGCTAAAAAGCCATTCAAAATTCAACACGTGTCCCACCCACTTTTTTTCAATTAAACCCATCTTTTTTGCTTTCTCCACTCTTTTCCCAACACCAGATCCTTCTCATTCTTTCTTATATAATACAATCAAAATAAAAAATCTAATCACATATATTTCCAACTTCAATCTCAAATCAAAATCTAACACCGTTGTCACCACCACCTTCCGACGACCTCCTACACCTCTGGTAGCGTCATTTACATCACTTCAGCCGAAGCCTTCGACGGTGGTTAAAATATAATCATCATCATCAAATCAATCCTATAATCATCATCATCTTGATGTGTGTGCAATATCTGTTGCGTCGCTTTTGTTTAGGTTGATCGAGTTATGATTGATGATGGCGGATGAGGTTGATTTTCAACTGTGCGATTTTAATTTTGTATTTTTAAGTTTTGTGTGAAATGAAATAAAATGAAGGGCATGAAATTAAAGATCAATTTGTGGGAAATGGTGTTGAGTGTGCATTCTTTTTTGATAACTAAAGGAAATGAGATTGTTCAGATAGTTTTTTTTTTTTTTTTTTTTTTATTCTCCTTAATAACTAAGGAAGCTTAAGTTGCTTGTGAGAGTTCATAAAGCTGAAAATGATCTAAGCTTAACTTGGGGCTTTTTTAATATATAATGTTCATCCATTAGTTTTGTTAATCAGTTTTCTAAAAAAAATCATAATGCTCATCAGTTTTTAAAAAAAAACCATAATGTTCATCAGTTTTCTGAAAAAATCATAATGTTCATCAATTTTCTAAAAAAGAATCATAATATTCATCAGTTTTCTAAAAAAAATCATAATGTTCATCAGTTTTAAAAAAAATCATAATGTTCATCAGTTTTCTAAAAACAATCATAATGTTCATCAGTTTTCTAAAAAAAATCATAATGTTCATCGGTTTTCTTTAAAAAAAGTCATAATGTTCATTAGTTTTCTAAAAAAAATCAAAATGTTCATCAGTTTTCTAAGAAAAAAATCATAATGTTCATCTGTTTTCTAAGAAAAAAATCATAATGTTCATCAATTTTCTAAAACAAATCTTAATGTTCATCAGTTTTTTTAAAAAACCATAATGTTCATCAGTTTTCTAAAAAAAATCATAATGTTCATCGGTTTTCTTAAAAAAAAATCATAATGTTCATTAGTTTTCTAAAAAAATCAAAATGTTCATCAGTTTTCTAAGAAAAAAATCATAATGTTCATCAATTTTCTAAAAAATAAAAACCATAACGTTCATTTGTTCATCAGTTTTCTAAAAAAAACATAAGGTTCATCAGTTATCTAAAAAAAATATAATGTTCATCAGTTTTCTTAAAAAAGCCATAATGTTCATCAGTTTTCTAAAAAATAAAAATCATGATGTTCATCAGTTCATCAATTTTCTAAAAAAAATATATATATTTTTCATCATTTTCAAAAAAAATCATAATATTCATTATTTTTTCTAAAAATTTGGTAATGTTTATCAGTTAGATCATAATGTTAATTAGTTAAGAGTGAAAATAGCAAAAAAAAAAAAAGATCTTGCAAAAATAAAAGAGGACACTTGTCACAATATGAGTGGCTTTTTAGACTTTTTAAATTATAGTCACTTTTTAGAGGATCCCAACCCTTATACACCATTTATTTTCTCCATCCATCACTAAATCATGCATAGCAGTGTTGTACTGTGTGCATCACTGGTGTAATTTAGTGATAGATGGCAAAAAATAAATGATGTACAAATCACTTTTCTGAACTATGCTTCAAATCAAGTCTCCGGGACATTTTAACAAACCTACCAAACGAAGATATGATAATGAAGGCTTTAGAACCTTAATATAGAAACGGTGAAGCGATGGATGCGTCGAGAGGAAAGAGGAAAAGAAGCCAAACGAAAAATGAATAAAAATAAAAGACGGAGAAAATAAAAAGAAAAAAAATGTAAGTTAGCATAATTTTTTTTTTCCCTCCCCACGGCTCTACCCAAGAGCAATGGGTATCATAATGCTTGATTGGGCGTTATGCGGAATTGGACGGCGTTGAACTCGCGTTATAATACCGGATGGCTTGCGTTTTGCCCTGCGTTGCCACAACAGCGTGAGAAGCAACGGACTAGAAGACAAATGAAATACACAAAATTTACATTTCGCCTATGAAACGAGTATAATTGGGTTTCAAATTCAAAAAAAAAAAAAAAAAAAAGATTTACGTATCGCCCCTGAACGTTATGCAACGATAACTTTTATATAAATAATAATAAAAAAATAAAAAATAAAGAATTTCAAAACTTTTAATAACTCAATATAAATACTCACTTAATACACAACTTTTTTTTTCTCACACTTCCACAACTCAAACTCAAATTTATATACTTCCCATGTTGGGATCTCTTAATAATAACGAGAATTTCTTGAACCTCCGCTGGGGTCTTCTTCAATTCCTTTCCCTAACCCACTCGGCTTGTCTTCCGAGCAACTTTAACAACAACAACAACAACAATTTATTTGGTGGCAAACACACCAAGCAATGTTAAACCAAAAATTCTAAAATCTACAATTCGATCAACAATCACAACCACCCACTACAAGAATCAGGAGAACAGGCGACGAACACAATGCCGACGCCACCCACTACAAAAATCCATTGCAAAATCTTTAGGGATTTGAAACAAAATATTTAAAGTAAATATAAAAGAAAATATTATTTGTTTCCGTAGCAAAATCATTTCAACTTTTTGTATAATTGCTACCGTTTTGCAATGAAACATGATCATAATTTATTTTTAATATTTCATTTCAATCCGCTTGCAATTTATAAAATAATTACGGATTTGCAATAACCAATAAAATCTTGTTTCCAATTTGTTTTCAATATTTCGTTGGTATTTCCGTTGTAAAGTTTGAAATAATTGTTGCGGTCATGTAACATATAATATTATTAGTTTCTTTTTATAATTCCACTGAAAAGTTCTTGGTAATTTGCTATGGAATTGCAACAGATTTGAAAAGTTTAATCATTCCTAACTATTTAGTGTCAATCAGTTTAGTATTGTATTATGTTGCAGTGAGTTGTATTGGTTTTCTATGTGTTGCAATGAGTTAGTATTATGTATTCATTGGTTGTTAAGTTATATGTTGTAATAAGAAGCTATATTATAACTAGCATATTGGATTGTATTGAGCCCGCAGTGGTTGAAAATGGGTTGTACTATGTTGCTTAACGTAATGTGATTCGTATTAGTTATATTTAGTCTTTATTTGCTGAAATTGGTTGTATTGTTCTTAATGTCTAATCAGATAAATAAGGAAGATGGCAAGTCAACTTGTGTTTTGAATTCGTCAAAGTGTGATTCGTGTATTGAATATCACCATGCATGGAAGCAAAAGAAAGAATGTCATAGACTATATGTTTAAAAAAAAAAGGAAAATGAATACATTTGTTAGATGGCGAAAATATTGAATATGATCACATTTGTTCACGAAACCGTTAGACAATCATACATTTGTTTCTACTAATACATAAAAAAATAAGGGTGAATTGCGTATATATCCTTCTAAAGACTTAAAATTGTATATATATACAACCAAAACTTATAATTACATATATATCCTTTCAAACCTTTAAAAATGTCAAATATATCAAAATAATTATTTTTTATGTATTTAAATACCCAAAATACATTATAGCTACTAGCAGGGTACCCGCGCGTTGCGGCGGCGGGTATCCTGAAATAAAATTTTCTGGTGAATCATGTATTTTAGTTTATTATATTCTTTTTGACAATAAATTTACAGATATCAAGAATTTCGTTTAGCCTGTTCCTGTTCGGGCTCGAGCCCGTTGGCCCGTGCCTATTTGGCCCATGCTCGTTCGGGCTCGAGCCTGTTTGGCCCGCACCATTTCGGGCTTATGCCCATTTTGCCCGTTGACCGTTCCGGCTTGAATATCTGTATAATGTGCTTTATTATTTGTATTATTGACATTTAATGCAGGGTTCCGGCGCGTTGCGGCGGCGGATACCCTGAAATAAAATTTTTCGGTGAATCATGTATTTTTGTTTATTATGTTCTATTTGATAATAAATTTACGGATTTCAAGAATTTCGTTTTGCTCGTGCCCGTTCGGGCTCGAGCCCGTTTTGCCGTGCCCACTCGTGCTCGACCCGTTTTGCCCGTGCCGTTTGGATCGTACTGCGTTGTGCTCGGGCCCATTTGACTATTGCTGCTCGGGCTTGAATATTTGTATAATGTTCTTTATTATTTGTATTAGTGACATTTTAATACAGGAATTATATTTAAGTTGTTTGTACAATATGCTTGATAATTTGTATTTCTTGTGTAAGGGGTGTTTTAGTAACTGCATTAATTGTATTTATTGACCAGTTAATTAATTAACTACATTAAATATCTTGACCACATTAATAGTGCTTTATATTTTGTACATTATGCTTTAAGACTTGTAAGTCTTCAAATTAAGATTGATGAGAAAGATCATTAATAGTGCATTATATCGGTGGAGTTGACAGATAGGAGGGACAAGTAGTTCTGGCTCGGTGACAAGTCGGGGGCCTTCAGTGTGAGCTCACTTAGGCGCTTGATATATAGCGAGTCAGATTTTAGCAATAAGTACGTACTTACGTGGTGTAAATGGCTCCCGGCTAAATGTAATGTTTTTGTTTGGCGCGCGGAGATGTCAAAGATCCCTACTACCGATGCACTTAGAAGAAGGAATATGTTGGGAGTGGAGGCAACATGTTCTGTTTGCGGTGACGACAATGAATCGGTTGAGCATTTGTTCACTTCCTGCCGGGTTGCCATGCTCGTGTGGAACCACATATGCAGTTGGACTCGGGTGCAGAGGTTCTTTGCCTTTTCATTCAGGGATCTGATTGAAGTCCATGAGCATGTAGGTTTGAGAGGGAAAGCGAAAAAATGTTTTCCAAGGTATTATCTTTCTTAGCTGTTGGGCTTTTTGGAGAGCGAGGAACAAGTCGAAGTTTGAAGGTATTACGGTGAAGATTGAAGAGATTATTAGTGAAATTAAGACCCTTGGTTTCCTTTGGGTTAGAACTAGAGCTAAGTTATCAAATTTGTCATGGGATGAGTGGTGTAAATATGTTATAGTGTAGTTGGTTGTTGTTGTTGCCTCCCGGTCTTCGGGTTGGGCTGTTTTGTTTAATGAAATATACCTTTCAAAAAAAATTAATAGCGCATTATGTATTGTACATTAGGCTTTGTATTTTGTAAGTCTTAATTTTAAGACCATGAGGAGAGAGATTCATTCATATATTATAAGTAGTATAGATAATACAATTTGAAAACGTCTATTTTGCCCTTGTTCTTATCATTTCTCATAACTACAAGTATATCAACATCAAAAAATGTAACCGATCCTTAAACCTTGTCAACTGCTTCAATGCATCAACAAGCTGCATCATCGTTGCTAAAATCACACTTCTTTTCTATACTACCTTATAATGTATTTAGGACTTTCTAAATAAGCAAGTCTTAATTTTTTAAGCTTACACATCTTACTATAATTGGTAATTCATATAATTAAACTCTACACCATAATAATTACATTATAATGTATACTAAAGACACATTAAATTTTAGTATTAAAATAGATGTTACAAACTTACAATAATACAAATTTATAGTTGTAATTTTTATTATAAACATTCAAGTTATACAAAGTTCAAATGAGTATAAGTATGGATATTTATATTTGTATTGATATATTTTACGGAAATTCAAATACGCGTCTACTCTTTTCGAACTATCAAACGGGTAAACCGTCAAATATTAACTCTCATTGCATACCGTTTAAAAATCAAGATACGATAAAAACTGACATTTTAAATACCGCCGCTCCTTTGCGCGTGTACTGTACTAGTACATTCATATGTGGCCTGAATTCATTCTTAAACTAATTAATATTATTTAATGTATGCTTAGATTGCAATATAAAGATCTCATTAATAACTCACTAGTGGCAACAAATCAATAAGTGAAACACAAAAAAATAACGAAAAACATTATTTTAAACAAATTGATACAATCAATATTAATGAAAATATAGTTTAAGAGAGTATATCAGTTAGCCGAGTCATTGTTTGAGTTTACGGAAAAGTAAAAGTCGATCTATGAGAAGGAATGATCACATAATATGGGATGATAATGATCAACCACAAGGATATAATGGACATTTAAGATTTATATTATGATTATAATGTATTTTGAAGTTGAAAGTATATAAATTGATTATTTGAATACATATGCCATTTTTAAATGTTTGGGAGGATATATATGTAATTATAAATTTTGGTTGAATATATACGTAATTTTAATCATTTGCAGAGATATATATGCAATTCTCCTAAAAAAGGAATAATATGAACATACCAACACACGTTGGAAGCCGAATTATGAATCAATCAATTGTGTACATCCAATACTTATTCCCTGATAACATATTTTTGTAACAGGATCATTTCGTTGAAAACTCATCACAATTTTACATCGTTTCATGTCCGTTACAATTGCATACCGTTGCAAAAATCCATTGCTACTTTATGCCATTACAAATCAATTGCAAAGTTATACCGTTGCAATTTTCTTGCAATATGTACCGTAACAAAACCGTAGAAAAACTGTTGGAATATGATCCGTTGCAAAAACGGTTGCTAATTTAGAACGGACTTTTCTTGGTTGGAAAATCGTTGGAATATTTTTAACCCGGTTAGAAATCCGTTGCAATTAAAATTTTCATGTAGTATCAATGCTACGGTAGGTATCCGTTGCAAATGGCCATTTGCAACGGATTTGCAACTGATTCCTACCGTAGCATTAGCCCACTTGTGTTGTAGTGAACCGGGCAACACGTTTTGGTATCGGGTTTTGAACGAGTTTAATAAGAAAAAAATTTCAACCTCGCAACAAGGGTATGCTAACAAGCAAGTAACATAGTTCACATTTTGTTCGTGACTTGATTGCTGTTGGTCAAGTTGTGGTTCTTCATATTCCTTCGCGCTATCATTATGCTGCCCTAGCGAGTAAAGTGCTTACGCCCCTTTAGAGAGAGGGACGTGCTAGCGCTTGACTAATAGAATAGGGGGCTGAGAAGCTCTTGCTTGCGGTCTACTTCGCGAGATATATTTACTAAAGGGCTACCTACTGCGTTGTTTGAGGAGTTTCGTACCATCTTGAATGTTCGGTCAACTCACGCTCAAACTGCGAGGGAGTGTTAAACGTTATCTTTTATATGTTTGGGCTTAGCCCATGTTTAGTGGGTTGTAGAATAATCTTATAGTGACTATATATTGTATTTGACAATTAATGGAATGCAAGACAAATTATACTTCCAACAATTTTCATCTCGGATGATGATAAAGATGAATAAGACATAGCAACATCAATTGTTGAGAATCAAGTTTTTGGTATTTGAATGGAAAATGATTTACAATCTAATTGATGAAAGTTAAAGTACGTACGTAAGTAGTACTATTGTTATATGTATAGTATGCGGTGAAAATGATTTGTTGGTTGTATATATGATTTTGAAGGTAATTATTTTGTGTTTGATGTTTAGTTATGATGCTCGTGGCATGAGGACTTGTGTACAAGCAGTTCTTTTGGTAACTCTTTTTAGTATTTTGTGATACATAGTAATAAGCTACCATGCATTTTTTGAGATCATTTACTCTTTGTTTGTGAATTAGCTAGCTTACAAGAGCTTTTTTAAATATAACATATATAAGATTCGAGAACCGGGTTGACAGGGTCACTTAAAACCTGATGGGTCTAACTGGGTTTGAGAATTGAAAACCCGGTTTAATATGACCCTTTTTTGGCTCGAACCGGCGGGTCAAACCAAGTTTCAAAACATTGCTAAAAACGACCTCTTAAAATTAAAAGGTACTTCAGCTAGTTTTTAAGAATGACACCTATAGCTCCAACTACGTCGCGACTACGTGAGCATGGAGTAGTTAGCACTACTATACAAAAATTTCATTAGGTACGGTTTTTAAAGCCTTTTGGTACGGTTTTAAAACCGTACCAAATACTAGCGTACCAAAAAATAAAACGTGCTTTGGTACGGTTTTAAAACCGTAGCAAAAAATGATTATTTGGTGCGGTTTTATTTCTAACCGTACCAAATGTCTTCGATAAAAAACCTACCAAATCTTTCTTTTTTGGTACGGTTTCTTAAAAAACCGCACCAAACAATATGCATTTTCAAAAAAATATTTTCCAAAACCTGTATCCAAACACTACCATAATAAACCTGTATCCAAACACTACTGTAGCTTGCTTTCCGCAGCATACCCGACAGGCAACATACACAAACAATATTTAACAAATTTAACATTTTAAATAAACATCAACCAACGCAACCACCTAAGTTAGACAAAAGTGTTATCATCTTTTAAACGTCATCACTTTGACATAAAGTAATGATAATATCTCTTTGCCATGAATCCAAAATTTCGGGGTCAATCACTTTCGAGTGAATCATGTTAAAAAAAAAACAAAGTTTCGTGATTGTATGTCGGACATGCTTTGGTAACAAACCACGAATTGCGATGGGAATCATATGTGTCATTAAAACATGACAATCATGCGACTTCATTCCTTGCAGCTTACATTCTTTCATGGATACCAAGCTCCTAATGTTCGTTGAATAGCTAGATGGAACCTTAATATCATGTAAGCATTTACAAAATTGGGTTTTTTCTGCTTTCGACATGGTATAACATGCTGGTGGCAGGTAGGTGCATTTTTTGTCATTCTCAACAGGGGCGAGCTCTAACCGGATTCCCCATGAGACCATATCTTTTCGAGCATTAATACCATCTTTAGTTTTCTCAGGAATATTCAACAATAACCCCATAAAGCTGTCACACACGTTCTTTTCAATGTGCATAACGTCGATACAATGTCGTACTTCCAAATCCTTCCAATATTCTAACTCCCAAAAAATTGACTTTTTTTCCACGTGCCTTGTTCAATTTGACGTCCTTTTCCTTTTCCGAACACAACGTTTAGATTAGAAACTCGAGAAAGTGCAGTATCTCCACTAAATCGTGTCCTGACTCGTCCAAACTCCGTACTTCCGTTAAACTCCGAACTCATATAACGATATGGGTGATTAGTTGGAAGTGATCTTCGATGGCCCATGAACAAGGTTTTTTTGCAATTGTCTAACCACCTTAAAGATGTCTCATCTTCACAAACCGGGCATGCTTGTTTACCCTTCGTGTTGTATCCTGACAAATTTCCGTATGCTGGAAAATCATTTATGGTGCAAAAATCATGGCTTGCAACCTAAATTTCTCTTTCTTATAAGCATCATACATTTCTTCACCCGGTTTCCATAATTTTTCATATCGTCAATCGAGGAGACAAATACACGTCAATGTCATTACCGAGGTTGTTTTGGATGAAATTAATAATGACATCAAAATGTATTTCGTTTCATGCACAACCACGGTGGAAGATTGTACATACATAAAAGAACTGGCCAAGTACTATAACGACTACTCATGTTTCCGAATGGGTTGATTCCATCCGAACTTAGCCCAAATTGAATATTTCTAATCTCTTTACTGAATTCTGGAAACTTGTTATTAATTTTTCTCCATTGAGGGGAGTCCGCTACATGCCTTAATTTCCCGTCGTCTTTACACTGATCGAAATGCCAACGCAACAATTTGACCTCTTTTGTTTTCAAATAACCGTTTAAGTCTCGGTATGATGGGAAAATACCACAATAGCTTAGCGGAGGTCCATTTTGGTCACATCATCATCAATTTCATCCGGTTCTTTTATACCTTGATGTTTTGCAAGTAACACATGCATGCAAGTTTTATACTTATCACCCTATACAACATACAATCATTCGGACATCGTGTATTCTTTCAATTTCTAGTCCCATTGGACACATTAACTTTTAGCTTGGTATGTAGAAATGGGTAACTCATTATTCTCGGAAGTAGTCTATGTATAAAGTCTAATAGCTTCGTGAAGCTACTATCACTCCAACTACTACTTGCTTTTAATTTTAACAACTCCAAAATAGCCGAAAGTATGGTAAAATTCTTACAACCATCATACATCGGTTTCTCTGCGTCATCAAACAATTGTTGTAAATCTTTTTTATCAATATCACCATTAGCCTCTAAATCAAGCAACATCTCATTTAAATTTTCATGTTTGTCATTAATGTAAGAATCATTCTTCGCATTAGCATTTGATACATGACTCGATGTGCTATTATCAACCAGTGATTCTCCATGTTCTTACCAACAAGTATATTTACGGACAAAACCATATTTGAGCAAATGGTATTCAATCGTTTTGATATCATTATATGGTACAAAATTTTACATTGCGAACACGAACAAAAATCTCAATATCTCCCTTAGCCACTCGGTTAGACTCGAATGATAAGAAAACTTTGCACTCCATTCACAAATTCGGGTCATTAACATTCCTGCCGTACATCCATTTTCGTTCCATCTGAAAATTTAAAACAACATGATAAATCGTATGCATGTAAGAATGAAACATATGTGGTAACATGTGGCACATCCTAACCCACCTTTTGAATATTTTATCTCATATGCGTATACGTTCTAGTGGGTTGACTATTTAGAAAAAAACAACAGCATGTCCCCTCAACTCTCCAAGTATGCGTATAAAATGCAACTCGAAGGAGTAAAGAGAAATGTATACCGATTTTTTCCTTGAATAGTCAACACACTATAATGTATACGCATCCTAAATGAGACAAAATATATTCAAAAGGCAGTCCCAAACGGGGACTGCCCGAAATTAATCTCTATTAGATTAGTTTCGGACGGGTATCAACTAATTTCATATATGGATCTACTTATAACTTCTAGATGCACATGTTATATATACACAAATAAACATATTAACTACATACATACATATATAAATTTAGAACTAACAACATAAAGATAAATAATGTCACAAATAACAAAAAAAGTTTATAAACTCACCTTATGATGCGAACTTTTCTAAAATGAGGTGAAATCTCTAATTTGGATACATGATGAAGAAGTTTGTACCTATACAAATATAAAAAATATATTAGTTAAGCAAAAAAAAATTATAATGAGTAAAAGGAAATAAAAATATAATTATTTACCTTTATTTGTAATTTTGTGAGTTTTAAGTTAAATTTATTGTGGTTGTTGATGGAGTGTTTAATTTTTGAAAGATTTTATATGAGGGGATGATGAGTATGAGTAAATGTGGTGTATTGAATAAGTCTGTGAGGGTGTTGGGACATAAGGCAGCAGGTTTCTGTTGAGGAGACAATTATTTTGAATTTGTTTTTTGGTGCGGTTTCTAAAAAAACCGTATCAAAAAATGTTTATTTGGTGCGGTTTCTAAATAACCGTATCAAAAAAACATTATTTGGTGCGGTTTTAAAAATAACCGTACCAAATAACAAGAAAAATTTAAAACCCGCACCAAATGCTTTTTCTTAGTACGGTTTTTCTAAAAACCGCACCAAATGGTTTTTTTGGTACGGTTTTCATATAACCGTACCTAATAAGCGTACCAAAAAATACTTTGTGTAGTAGTGTAGTATAGTAGAAGAACGAGACTACGTGAGTATGGAGTAGTTAGTATAGTAGAAGAACAGAATATTAACCTTAAGCCTTTTGTTCATAAAAAAGTTGTGCTGAGTTCAAGTCTCGTTAAAAGCATTTGTGAGATATGTCTGAGATCAGATGTTAGGTGGGTAAAAAGTTGCAGTTCTATTTCTATAAAACGAACAACATATTTCAAATAAAGCAGTTTCTAGAAAAGTAATAGCCAAATGAGCAAATTTTATTTTTCAAACTGTATAATCAGGTTGAATTGTTCAAACATCCTCATTTGCTGTTGCTACAAGCTAATAACAATATATATATAAGCTTCCTGGTGGACGTTTGAGACCCGGTGAATCAGGTAACAAATAATCTTCTTTCCCTTTCAAATCAATGTTTAATACAACATATATAAGAATTGTTATGCCTTAGATAGTTGATGGTTCACAGTTAATGTATTGATTATATAGATGTTGATGGGTTGAAACGTAAGCTTTTAAGCAAGCTATCTGCTGATGATGATAACCACCGAACCAAATGGGAGGTATATATATGTTGTTTTTTAAGTTGCATTTCCTGGTCTATGTGACTATGTTTCATGTCAAGAAACATATAATCAACTTGCCTTACTTGATTAGGTTGGCGAGTGCCTTGGAACATGGTGGAAATCCGATTTTGAGACATTGCCTTATCCATATTTGCCATCAAGTGGCAAAGCCCCCATGGTAGACTTGGTTTATTCGTTATGTTATCATGCCGTTTCTAGTGGGCATGATGATACAAGTATCTTTTTATGGTATGCAGGAGTGCACTAAGCTATACCTTGTGAAGTTGCCATCAAGTCGAGATTTTGTAGTGCCAACAAATTACAAGTTACTAGCTGTCCCAATGTGCCAACTTCACGAAAGTCGCAAGGTATACTTCTTTTTCACCATCAAAAGTTGCATTAACTTGTTATTTTGAAATGCTTAGATTGTTTCACATTTCGACAAGTGAAGTAGATCTTGATTGTGATATGCACAAACATGTATAGCAACATTATTAATTGTCATTTCTTTATATGTACGTTTTAGTTTGATCAATGTGTCGATGCTGTGATTAATTTGCAGACATATGGGTCGATAATAGCAGGGATCCCACAGCTGCTTTCAAGGTTCTCTATCAACATAGTACATACTTAAAAATACTACACGGGCTTGTTTTATGTAAGGCTTTAAGTCGAACATCCCTTTCAGAACAGAACATACGTCATACAGAAGCGTTTGTTTTTTTTACATGCTCCCCTTACAGTTTCTTCAAACCAATAGCTAATAGTTGAAAGTAGTTTTGTTGGTTTTTTGCTTATTTTTTGTTTAAGATATACAAAATTTCGCACACATCAGAAAGTACATATGTATATGTACATCGATATATGTATTAATGTGCTAATACTAATTTCTATTTATATCTATGCTTTTATTTGGACACAAAACTAGGATATTAGATCCAACGAAAGAATCCTAATAAAGGAAACCGATAATGTCCGGATACTAGGGTTAGTTAATTTGCAGCTCGTAATCTTGCATGCCCTTCTTGCACTCGATCTATATTACTGCATCTCGTGTATTTCTTTCGACAAGTATGTAACTAGGGTTAGTTAATTTGCAGCTCGTAATCTTGGTGTTATTAATATAAAGAGCAAATGATTGAAAAAAATATCATACTTGTCACCATTTGCTTTTGTGGTTAGCGAACAAAGTTTTTTGCTTTTGTGGGTATTTTTCTTTCAAATTCATCCTTTTTAGGGTATTTTGCGAAATTTTTAGACATTTTTGCCCCTCTTAGCTAATAGAATTTTTTTTCCCAAAGGGCAAAAATATCACATAGTACCCTAAAAAGGATGAATTTGAAAGAAAAGTACCCACAAAAGCAAAAAAAATTGTTCGCTACTCACAAAAGCAAATGATGTCAAGTATGATACTTTTTTCAGTCATTTGCCTTAATATAAAAGAGTAAGATGACTAAAGAATATCAACCATCAAATATCGAGTAATCTACGCAGATGATATAATCTCATACAGGTAAAGACATTTTCTAATAGCAGTTATAAAGTTGTCAAATATCAGTTTCACATTCTATTTATAGCGAATTTGGTAAAATTTTACGTATTTATGTAGTAGGCAGAAACAACAAGAGACTAAAAAGTGTGATTGCTACTGCAACTATGAATCCATATGGTACGTGTAGACAACTGCTTGTGATAATTGTTAACAGGTCCTTAACTTCTGATTTCCAGGATCGGCATGATCAAGAACATCCATGACTTTCATTCAAACAAGAATCAAACAGAAAAGAAAAAACAATGAAGAGTTTTGTTGAACCCTCAAATAATCTGATATATTAATGAATGGGGTTACGTGAAATACAGAAATCGATCCTATATAAACTGAATGAAACGGTGTCTTCAAAAGACATATCGGTTCTTATAATAACCGTTGCAATGTTTTCCTAAACCTAATAACCGTTTCATCTAATGGGTTGTTGGCCTTTGGCCCAACCTAAATACAGGCCTAAAGAAAACGTTACATCATATTCTGTTTCGCAAACAAGATATTAACGTCCAACAGTCCCCCTTAATGTCTTGATGCCAAACTTCTTGTTTGTGAATCTTCTGTAATTCCTTTCATCTTGAGACTCTCACAGTCTTCTTCTTGAACCTTCGCAGTTGTTGTTGTGATCTTCCTTAAGTCCAGGTTGATCACCTTCGTCGTTGTTCTTGCTTATGAATTCGAGACGATCACAGCCCCTTCTTGATCATATCGCATGACCGTTCATGATCAAATCTCTTGATCATTCAATCCATCACATATTCTTCTTCTTTGCGGTTGCTTCACACAACTTGGCTTCACACCAATTTCTTCATGATTGCGTTTCTAAAAAAAACGCAGGTTTGATTCTTGATTGATTAGTGAATCATGAATTGTTGTTGCTTGATCCCTTCGGCTCTGATGCCAGTGTTAACAGGTCCTTAACTTCTGATTTCCAGGATCGGCATGATCAAGAACATCCATGACTTTCATTCAAACAAGAATCAAACAGAAAAGAAAAAACAATGAAGAGTTTTGTTGAACCCTCAAATAATCTGATATATTAATGAATGGGGTTACTTGAAATACAGAAATTGATCCTATATAAACTGAATGAAACGGTGTCTTCAAAAGACATACCGGTTTATATAATAACCGTTGCAATGTTTTCCTAAACCTAAACCGTTTCATCTAATGGGTTGTTGGCCTTTGGCCCAACCTAAATACAGGCCTAAAGAAAACGTTACATCATATTCTGTTTGGTAAACAAGATATTAACGTCCAACAATAATTACAGTAAGTAATATAGCATAACATTCATTTAAAAATATTGTTACTGTTATCCAATATAATGGTTACTACTGGAAATATTTTATGCAGCTACAAAATTTGTTTACCATATATTAGCATAACAAATACAGATATGCAAATATGTCGACAGATAACTGAATCATCGGTTACCTTAAATTTTGAGTTGCAGGTTTTTTTGGGTAAAGGGTTTTTGTACGAAAGTATCAGCAACAATAAATTCACAACAATACTTTATTCAAACCAAAGCCTCAATAGTCAGCTTAGATTAAATCAACAGTAGTATCCAAAGTGTTACAAGGTTAGGTTAATGTCAATGAGACAATAACCAGAAAAATACAAAGAAGAAGAAATAAGATCAATACAATGATCAGAAAGAGAGATTGTAAGACAATGACTGCACACACAGTTGCGTCTAACCCTAGATTAGGGGGAGGATTAAATAGAAGAAAAAGATACACAATGACCCCCTCAACGGTCATAAATAAGCATCAGCAGAAATGGGCAATCATCAGCAGAAACGAGAACTTAAACCATTTATGCTTTGTCAAAGAATAACCCCTGTAATAAGCCTGCAATAAACATAACTTGAAAACCATTAACAATTGATAGAATGACATGTTTGCCACAGATTATGACCACAATTTCTAACATTCCCCTTAATCATTGGGCAAACATATCAAACAATATCAATTTTTCACACAAGAATTTATCTTGATAAACAGGAAGGTTTTTGTAAGGATGTCATAGTTTGATTTGAAGAGCCAATCTTTTGGCATTTATAACACCTCTTTCAATTTTTTCCCGATGAAGTGAACATCAATTTCAAAGTGTTTTGATCTTTCATGGAAAAGCAATTGACAAACAAGTTGCAAAGCGATTTGTTATCACAAAAGAGATTAATGAGGAGATTGATATCAACTTTTAGATATTTTAAGATTTTTTGAATCCAAATAATTTCACAGCAGCAGAGACATTGATCTATACTCGCTTCATGGAAGATTTTGAAAGGGTGTTTTGTTTTTACTTTTCCATGAGATCAAACAATCATTAAAGAAAACACAATAAACCGTGATGATTTCCGGTTTTCTTGCACTTAGCCCGATCGCATCACTATACCCTTCAAGATGATTTTCGAGTTACGAAATTATACCTTAGACCTTTTCACGGAGCTCCTTTCGGATATCTCGAACATTGAGGGCACATTCGGATGAGATTTCAAAGGAGAATGCATATATTGTGCCGACAATGAACTCGAGTATGAGATGTCGTGCGGTATGGGTGAGATAAATAAGTTTTCCAAGTAACCATTAACAAGAAAGGGATCATCAGTAGTGGGTATGTATGGAAGAACAGAGTTGGGTTCCATGGGAGTGGACACAGGTTTGCACCCAAGAAGTCCAAACTCTTTGAGAAGTTCAAGGCAATATTTTCTTTGGGTGAGACATATGTCATTACCAGTTTTTAAAACCTCAATGCCAAGAAAATATTTTAAGTTTTCCAAGTCTTTGATATGAAATTTAGATTTTAGAAATTCTTTGAATAGGTTTATCTCATCAATGCGGTTCAGAAGCACAATGTCATCCACATAGACAAGCAAAGCAATAAACTTGTTATTCTCTGTTTTGGTCAACAAAGAATGATCATTGATGATTGAACAAAGTTATTTTCTTTTAATACACTAACAAGTTTTCATTCCATTTCCGGGAGCTTGTTTAAGGCCATACGTAAATTGACAAGTTCTGAGACTTGATTCTTATTGTTTTCATTACAGAACCCTTTAGGGATGGTCATATAGACATCCTCATCAAGGTCTCCATACAGAAAGGGATTGTTAACATCAAGTTGGAAAAGAGGCCATTTGTTTTTCGCAGCTAAGGCAATAAGACATCTAACAGTAGACATTTTTACAACAAGAGAAAAAGTTTCATCATAGTCTATTCCTTCCCTTTGGTTATAACCTTTAGCAACTAATCTACCCTTGTATCTATCAACTTCACCATTAGCTTTATATTTGATTTTGAAGATCCATTTGTAACCAATGGGAGTTCTATTAGGTGGAAGATCAGTTATATCCCAAGCATGATTTTCATTTAAGGCCTCAATTTCAGTGTTCATAGCATCAACCCAATTACTGTCAAGAATAGCTTCTTCATAACATGTAGGTTCAATACTTTTATTTAGACTAGAGGCAAATCAGTAGTTATCTTTGTTAAGATTAGAGTAATTAACGACCTTTTCAACACCATATTTAACTTTCCTTCAACAATAAAGTCATTAAGATTATCGGGCGGTTTGGAAACTCTAGTTGACCTTCTAGCGATGATGGTGGCAAGCCTTCTTCTTGTTCGAGTTCGATTTAAATCGGAGGATGTATCGCCAGAATCGAGAAGATGTATCGCCAGAATGTGATTCATGTGATATGGTACCCTCAGGGTGTGTATTTTCATCTATGGATGTTGTAACAGGTTCATCATCCCTAGTAGGATGACCCAACACTGTGCCATCATCATAGGATGTCACTCTCCCTTCATCATTGAGACTTATTTGTGAGTCAAAGAAATTTTTGTCATTTAAATCTTTAGGCACATAAGTTTCAACAAAAGGTTTTGACAAAGAATTTTTCATTTTGAAAGGAAAAACAGTTTCATAAAATTTGACATCTCTGGAGTAAAAGATATTTTTTGTTTCTAAACTTAAAAGTTTATAACATTTTTTCTCATTTGAATAACCAATAAAAACACTTTTTTCAGACCTACTACTAAATTTATCAGAGATGTTGAGAATGGTGGCATAGCATAAGCAGCCAAAGACTCTAAGGAGAGAGAGTGAAGGGTCATGCCCATATACAAGAGAGAAGGGAGACTTTCCGGACAACACGAAGAGGTAACCTGTTTATGACATAGCGCGGTTAGAACACATTCAGGCTAAAGATATAGAGGTAATTCCCACAAACATAAGGGATCTAGCCACATTAAGGAGATGCCTATGTTTCCTTCTCGAATACCATTTTGTTGTGGTGTACAAACATAAGAGGTTTGATGTAAAATTCCTTTTCATGAAAGAAGTGTTGGAGTTTGTTATTGACAAATTCTGTCCCATTATCACTTCTGAATATCTTAACATTGTGTTCAAATTGATTTGATAGCATATGAGTAAAGTTGACAATGGAAACATAAACATCATCCTTTCTCTTAAGCATATAAACCCAGACAGCCCTGGAGTAGTCATCAACAATGGTTAAAAAATATTTGTAACCATCTTTGCTAGTGATTTTATATGGTCCCCACACATCTAGATGAACAAGTTGACCAATTTTAGTTGATTTATGTTCACTTAGAATGAATGGTTTCCTGGTTTGTTTAGCTTTATTGCAAGTATCACAAAGATGGTCAGATTCAGATGTACTACCAAGTTTAAGAGTGGGTTTAAGTATATGTAGGACTTGGTCAGAGGGATGACCAAGTCTTTGATGCCAGAGATTTCTAGAAACATGACAAACAGATATGCAGTTATTAGAAGTAATCTTACATGTAGAATCAATATCAAACATATATAACCCATTGCATTGTTTACCAATCCCCACAATCCTTTTTTTTTTATGTAAATCATGTATATAGCAATTAGATTCATTAAATCCAACAAACATCTTATTGTCTCTAGCAATCTTATGAACAGACAACAGACTGACATTGTACTCAGGAACAACCAGAACATCAAAAAGAGTTAGGTCATTATTGACTTTTAAATCGCCAATTTTAGTAATTAAGGCATGAGTACCATTGGGATGATCAACAGTTAGACCAAGATTTGAAATGTCAACAACATTGATTAAAAAATTTGTAGATACAGTCATGTGCTGATTTGCACCAGAGTCAACAATCCAACCAATACTGATGTTTCTAGATAAAGTTTTTGTGTTGTTATTAAAAAATTTGTTGAAGTTTATGTTAAACTTGACATTACCATTAAAGAAAGTTCCTGAAAATTTTTTACCTGCCATGTTGGCATTAGTAGAAGACACATTGTTGTCATTAAGAAGACTCATAAGTCTGGAGAGTTGCTCATTAGACAAAGAGACAGGAGAGTTGCTAGTTCTATTATCGGTGACATGATTAGCATCGGTGGAAACATTGTTCTCTCTGAAAGGTTTAGCATTAAAGTTCCTTTGACATATCCAGCAGGATAACCAACAAGATCATAACATCTATCAACAGTGTAACCGTGTTTTTGCGGTTAGTACATTTGAGATTCATGTTTGGTCCTCTGTTGTTTGAGCTGTTACCGACATTAAAACCGAACCTTTATTGAAATTGTTGTTGTTAAATCCTTTTTGTTATCAAAAATTTTCCACCATCAAAGGTTTTTGCAAAGAAAAGCGGTAGCATTGGGTTTAGTAGAGCTATTCCCGGATGAAACATTTCAGGATTCTTCTCCGGAGACAACAGAGAAAGCGTTTTGACATTAGGCAAAGGGTCTCTAGTTAAAATATTACTCGATGGGAACATAGGAGTCATCAAGACCCATAAGAAATTGTATTAATTTGATTAGTCGATTGTGTTTTTCAAAAGTTTTGCGATCTCACAAGATGTGGAGGTAAGCTAATCATACAATCAAATTGTTTCCACAAAGAATTAATGTTGTAATAATAAGCAAGAGAAGACCCATTTTGACTAAGAGAGTTTATATTTTATGCAAATTAAAAATATTTGAACCATCAACCTTATCATAAGTATCTTTAAGGTCATTCCACATTTCATAAGCAGTTTTAACATAGATAGCTCCAACAAATAATTCAGGACTGAGAGAGTTAAGAATCCAGGTGACAACAACAGAGTTACAGGTATCCCATTGAGTAGCAATAATAGGATTCGAGTCATCTCTTAAGCAAGTACCATCAATAAATCCTAACTTATTATGATTCCTTAAGGCAAAGGTCATGGCCATTTTCCATATTTTATAATTTTCTGTTCCAGTGAGTTTGATGGAAATAATAGGAGTACCATTAGTGTTGTTAGGGTGTAAATATAAAGCATCGCCAAACGATAAGTTTTTTTCAGTGGAGGAACCACCACCAGTATTATCATCACCAATAGCCATAAGAAAGACAGAAAAATAACAACTAATGCAGATGAACATATAAGAGACAGTAAGAATAAGAACATGAAATTAAGAAACAACAAGAACCAAGCCTGTGAAATGGGCAATCATCAGCAGAAACGAGAACTTAAACCATTTATGCTTTGTCCAAGAATAACCCTGTAATAAGTCTGCAATAAACATAACTTGAAAACTATTAGCAATTGATATAATGACATGTTTGCCACAGATTATGACCACAATTTCTAACAGTTTTCGATACCCGGTGAATAGAGTTGTAGGTTTGTAAAGGCAGCAAGGTTAAAGACGAAAGTTTGTGGAGTGGAAGGGGATATATCCTTGAGATATAACCCATTCTTTTAACCAATTGGACCTGGCCTAAAGTAAAAACGACAAAACGTGTACGCCTGCTTACAGCCTTACAGTAGTTCAGTGTAACATGTTCTCGCCATTCTCTCAGGACACTTGGAACAGATAAAAAATATACTAAGCTAAATGGTAAAACACGCTTTGGAAACTCCACTTCAAGTATTAGAACTCTATCCTCCCAATCCAAACGCTGCCTAAACTGCAAATAACCAAACTCTTATGCTCTCTTCACTAAATTTAATGTATTCTCCCACTCCTCTAATAACACTTCAAATAACTTTTGACACCAAAAACAAACACCCCCGAACAGGCGTTCGGTTAACTTACCGACTCTCAAGCATTCCATTTCAATAATCACGTAAATACACCAAAGGGCTTGTGTCCCAATGGTACCCCTTGTTGTGTGAGAAGCTCCCCAACCAAATGGTTGTGGGTTCAAGTCCTCCTTAGGACATGTGAGATAGTTCATGGCTGTATATTATGAAATAATTAGTTGTCGTTCTAAATAAATAAATAAATAAATAATCACGTAAAAACGCTATAAGGAATGGGATATCTTAACAATAATAATAGAAGGAGGAAGGAGTAATTTACTCTGAATTTGAGTTTGTTTTTTAGAAATCCCATTATAAGTTCTTTATTTTTACGTTCATTCCAACTCGGATACAAAACCTTGATGGTTGCAACACCCTTTCGAATCTCGTAATAGTAACGAGTTCCAATCTTCTTTAATTCAGGGTCCCTATTCAAGAGTTTAAAAAAGATGACACTAATAAGAAAAAAAATCTATCAAATCTTCCAAAACATTAGCAGCTTGCTATCATATAACTACTTAATATAAAATGTAGTTACTTAAAACCGTGTATGACGTAACCACAGCCGAATTCCGTTTAACTGGAGTACGCTTTTAGCTTCGTTCCTTCTTCTGCACCTGAACTCATCTCGCGTAGCTATTGCGTTAATTGCAATTTGAATTATTAAGGCAGATCAATGTAAAAAAATATATTGTAACCATAAGTCAATCTACACTTTCTTCTTCTTCTTGAAACTGAAAATCTTCTTCTCCATCACTGCAATTATGAATGTATGAAAAGGGGGTTTGTTGAAGAGATTGGTCAAATTAGTAGAATAATATGTACACCTCATAGTAATAGCTGAATCTTTTAAAGACAGATACACAACATAGTAAAAGAAATTGAAATATGATATTACATGATGAACACGTGAAGCACGAACAAACCAAAAAGTCGCATAAACCACAAATCAAGCTAATTAATTGCTAGGCCAAAGGCCTTTGATGCTAAAGAACATTTTTTACATCGTCCTTTTTGTAGGAGATGTTATGGAACAACTATTTTGAGTAGTTTTGAAGAAAATGCAGCAAGTCATCTACACACTTGTCCTGAACATCTCTGTCACCAAACAAAGCCATCATCTCTTTAGCCTTTTGTCTATACACTTTACCCTCTTCTTTCACCATCACAAGACTCAGTGAGTCAGCCACCGATTCGGGTTCAAATGAACCGTCTGTTTCGTCCCTGTGAACCATATATGCCATCTTTTTCTCCACCAAATAGCTTGCAATCATCCCTTGGTCAAACATGAATGGCAACAACACAAGTGGTTTACCGAGCTGAAACCCTTCCACCACGGAACTCATACCTGAGTGAATTAATAAGCCTCCCACTGAGTCATGATTCAGTATCTTAAATTGTGGTGCCCAAGTCCTACACACAACACCACGTCCACATGTCCGCTCCTCAAACCCATTTGGCAACTCAATAACTTCATCATCTGATGACCCACGTTGATCAATTAACACCCAGTAAAACGGTAAACCACAAAGCTCTAAACCTAATGCCAGCTGAGTTAACTCGTATTGATTAGGTTTAGTTTCGTTCAAAAGCGATATAAACAACAGAACCTTTCTCATGCTGATCTAACCACTCTTTTGCAAACTGCCAATTTGTATCATTCTCTGCAGCCGCCGTGGTTGTGGGTAAAAGCCCTGTTGGAATGACGGGCTTTTTGTAAAGTTGGTCAAGGAGGTTTAACCATTCTGGTTCGAAATCCAGACTAGTTCTAACAAACACTGCATCGCAGCCATGGATTGTGGCTCCAATGCGATACGAGTCTGAAACCTTTACAATATTACCATCATCGGAGCTTACATACCTCGAAAGCTGATAAAGACTCGCTCGAACATTGGTTTCAAACGTAACCCAACTCGGTTTCTTAGTAAAATCTCTTGGTATTGCATGTGCATGCATCATGTCCTCCGGGTAACCTGCACATCCGAGACCTACTGCTGGAAAAACACTAAAATAGGCCGTCCGAACGCCATGTTCTGCTGCTAATGGTCCCAACCAATACGTAACAAAATCATATATGATCCAATCTGGAGATGAGGTTGTAAGAAAATCCGTGACGGGTTCCTGGAACCCGTCACATGCAATTTTGAGGTACTTAACTTTGTTTAATGGTAAATCCTTAGTGGATTCGGCATTTTCAGGGAGATTTTCAACTTTTGGTAGATCGAGTTTGACGAATTTGATGGAAGACGTTAAGGATTTCGGTATTTGAGGGATGCGATCAATGTTTTTTGGAGTCGATAAGAAGGAAATCTTATGGCCTTTGATGGCCATATGCTTTGCAAGTTCAAGAAATGGAATAATGTGACCAAAGGCTAGCCATGGAAACATTGCAATGTGAAGATTACCATCTCCATTTTTGGCCATGACGACAAATGGTCCTTCTGATCGAGCAAATGGTTATTGAATTTGTTTGTGTTTTCTAACATTAATTAATATATACATGCAAATATTCAATCTACCTAGCCTTGCATTTAAGTACTCCATGTTCACTAACACAATAATTGATTAGAAAAATTAGATAGGACAAAGGGATTAGTAACAATATTAAATTCCCATGTGGCTTGATTAATTAATGGGCTTTCGTTTTAGAAAACTTTGCATTAAAGAAACTAGCGGGGTACACGCGAGCTGCGGCAGCGGATATCATGCAATACAAATTACGACGAAAATAACAGTTCAATTTTGTATTTTACATTACAATATCTTTATAGATAACAAGAAATTAAGTTTTGAGTAAATTATAGCAAACATGAAGAAATTCGTATAAAAATTGTAAAAATACTTGCACGATGTTGCACCAATTCAAAGGTGATTGTTGATAATATTATTGAGACATGAAGTCAAACTATGTTGAGAGTAGGTAGAATACTGTGTAATTTGGTTATATTTATACGGTATAAAAATCTACACATCCTAATCATTAAATGTAATATTTTATTTTAAATACTCTTCTCTTTTACTTTTACATATTAGTCACATTATTTTCATAATTTTTTTTTTGAAAAAATAGAACTATGTTTTTTATATGTAAATATTTATATATATAAAACATAGTTTTAAATGTTCGTAGCTAAAAGGTTGTCACAAGAAACTTGGCCAATATAGTCAAACTTCTAGCGACTAACGATTGTCACTACAAAAAGTCGTCACTCTAGAAATCGGACAATGAAAGTCCAACCTTTTAGTGACAACAGTTGTCACTAAAAGAGTGGTCACAAAAAAAATATGAGTCAACAAGTCAAACTTTTGGTTAAACCTGTTGTCGCGATCGGCAAAAAATGTTATCACAATAACTTATAGGGACGCGTTTATAGAGACAACACTTCTAGTGACAACATGTTGTCACAAATACACTTATAGTGATAACTTTCACACTTTTAGTGACAACAATTCATTGTCACTACATTCGCTGAATGGTGTAGTGAAATGGTGAAACTTTATATATTAAAGATATATTTTAGTTAAAATTGAGATGTTCAGTTAAATTTTTAGTTGGGCTAGGATCGAAATCGTTGAAAGCTTAATATCTCAACTAAAAAAAATACACCACCAAAAAAAAAAAAAAAAAAAAAAAAAGACACAATCTTTCTTTCTCTAAACCTAGTCTTTAGCCACCACAACTGCCATTATTAGTTATCACGAACACCAACCGCCAACCACAACATATACCATGCTATAACCACAACCTTAATCTCGAACCCTATAATCACAGAAAGTCACTCACTACACACAAACATAAGAAATATAGTTATTTCGATCCAAATGTTTTATATTTTAGGTCTATATTTTTTTTAGCTTTTTTCCTAGTAAACTTATTTGTTGTCTTGTCAAGTCTACAACTTTTTAGTGTTTGTTTTCGTAATACTAAAAGGTTTTTAATTTTGATATTGTTTGCTAGACGGATCTTCAAATGCATGTTATACTACATATTTTTCAATTAACATGTATTTTTTTTTTAGGTATCATGACAAACTAAATATTTGATTTGTAAGAGGGTACATGTATATACCCTGAATCTCTATTTAAACAAAATAAATATATATGTGATAATATTTTATATTGAGATAAAAGTCGTAAATGAAAATGTTGTTAAATGCGTTGAACTTGTTATTTTTTAGCGTGTTCTTTTAAGTTTTACAACAAGCAATAATATGTATACTTCTTAAAATATGTTCTTTTTTTATCTTCAAATAATTTTGGAGGGATGGGATTAATAGTTGTACAATGTGTTTATAGTTTCGTATTACTTAAGTTAGCAGTTTGCATGGCTTGTACTATGTAGTTAATTATTTGTATTTATCATTTAAAGGGTATTTTACGAATTTATATTAATTATGCATCAATTAGTTGTAAACATTGCATGAGTAGTTCTATTGCTTAATTTTTTTTATTTGTATTGTCTTAATGTATTTAAGAAGGAAAAGTCATGCCTCATTATATATATTATACATTATTAACAGGATAATAATATAGCTAACGAGTTTGATGTTAAATTTTGGGAGTCTCGTGAGCAGGTGTATGATCAAATTGCGTTTTCTTCTATATAAGATATTATCTTACTATTTTATAATGAAGGAATACTTTTTCTTACATTAAATGTCTTAAAATTAAGCAATAAAAATATTAATGCGATTTTTACAATTCATTGATACATAACGAATATTCATTATTAAAGCACTTATTTAATAATAAAATACAAGTATTAAAATACATAATACAATTAATGTAAGTTGCTAATTAGTTATACTTTAAAAACTCCATTTTAGTGAAAAATACAATTAAAAGAATACATTTTACAATAACTAAACAAGTTACTAAGCACAAAAAAACAAAAGAACAAAATAATATAAACTAAGCAAAGTTTTACAAACTTTTAAACTAATCAGTAAAGCAGTTGCCAAAAAACGTATAAATAAAATAAATTATTACCCGAAAAATTGAATTACAAAGTATCCACATCTGCATTGCGCGAGGAACTACTAAACTGCTAGTGGTCAAATGATGCATAACCATATTTCATCCTTAATACAAAATACAAATCAGTGGCATTGTTCTTCCGGTTGATATCAATCAGATTTGTTTGGATTTAATGATTGTGACATTTAACTTATATATGTTTGGGATTATCGGCAAACGAATAATTTTTATAATTCATTTCGTATTCTATAAATAATGTACTTCATTAAAAAAATAAAAAAAATATACGTGTTGATGATTGATCAACTAACATCTACCTAACCTGTTATTATATATCATAAGGAGCAAATAAAATATGTTATAAAAGTTATGAATTTCATAAGCAACTTAACTTCACCATTATTAATTCGACATAACACATTCATTCCATAATTTGTACCCGCTTAGTATGGATCGTAAATGTTACAGATATAAAGATAATGGGTTTGAATGACAATTGATGATTATCAAATCTCTAATGAGAATTAACTGTATAATTAATGTATGGTTAAATCTAACGACCAAGTTTAATTTGCGTTCACGAGCCACTAGTTTGATCATTAATTTGCTCGTTTTCTTTCATCACCATTTTTCTATATATTGAGAGATCTTCTCTCACCCCTATTCCTACTTTTTCTGGTCAATCTATCTTCTATTTTCGCCTCTCTACCTCTAAACAATCTTCTGATTCGTTTATTGGTATGCAATCGATTATAAAGGGTACTGTTTTTCTTGAATAGAGGCGGCTGGGTTGGTGGTTCTTTTCGAAACCCTGATTTTTATTGCTATCATTTTTTTATGGTTTCCGATTATTTGATTTTTAGATCGTATCCCAGTGTTCTTGGTACGATCTGTGTCGACCTTGGTTTATGATTGTAAAACCTTTTTGGTTTTCTATATGGTCGATTCTGGTTGAAGTGTTTTGATACGTGGGTTGTGAGAGATGGAAGTCAAGTTTTAAGGTACTCTTGTTCAAAAACCTTTGTATCGATCTCATGGACATGTGCGTATACTTTCAATCTTTGGTCTTGATTGTTGTTGCTGGAAGTTAGGGTGTGTTAGCCCTATTTTGTTGATTTATTGATTAGTAGTACTCGAGTCCTGGTGATCTTTGGCAATGTTTGAGTTTTGTGATTTAGGGTCGACTACTATATTAATGATGGTATTTTGGTACGCGTTGCAATGGGGTTTTGTTCTTATAAGGTTTCTTTTTAAGTGCCCGATTGTCACGTTGTACTAATGGTGTTTGGTAATAGCTTATGTTTATTACCTTGGCTGTTCGTCTATTGGGTTGGCTTGTAGACGACAGATGTGACGGTGGTTTGATTGGAAGTTGGTGGTGCACTCGTTGGTTATGCATTGAAGATTATTGAAGACGGAGTTGCTCACTATGGATGTGGTTCTTGGAACCTTGTTGTATTACATTTGAATTGTTTTATATGTAATTGTTAGGTTGCGTTGTTTAGCTTGGTTTGATTGTAAGTTGCACGTGTGTGTGCATTTTTGTCGCCCTGATCGGGCATAGATGGAGGATTCACCCTCATCCTTTGTACTTCAACGTTTTTTTTGTATATTGAATTTTACCAGGCGGAAGGCCTTTTACCAAAAAAAAGAGAGATCTTCTCTCATTTCTATTACACCTGAAAAACACAACTAGACCACTCTTCTCCTTTTGTTGCCATTCATTTTTTTTTGCGTATCCGTTCGTAATAGAGGAAAGGCACGTATTGGTTAACCTTGATAACTGGTTTGTGCTAACAACGTTATGCATTCTTATTGTATCCTAAAAGATAGACGTTCATGATTCTCAAGCACCGTGGAGAGGATGAATTTGTCTTAAAGAAACTGTGAGCATCACATGCCTGAAGATTATCCTTGTTTGTGTGTTTTGAGTTTCCACATTCAAAAGATTTAAAGTATCGTTTTTGCTACACTTTATCTTTTCTTGTTATTATCATCACATTGGTTGTTTATCTCTCGTAGCAATACTGTAGGATACTAACTAACATAAACACATACGGTCTTTGTGGTTTGGCCGTGTATATAGAGAGAAAGAGAGGAGAATGGGAGACTTCTAGTGAGAGAAAGTCACTACCACATTTACCAGTTTCCCCATCGTCGTTTTTCCCGGCGACAATTGTCGCTGGGGAATCCTCACTAAATGACAAAAATATATCCTACGTGGCACGAAGTCTCGAGAAAAGTCACTAAATTATCACACTTTTCCCGGAGACATGTCGTAGGGATTCAACGGTTATATTTTGACCGAATATTTCATGGAAACGTGGCGAATTTTTCCGCTTATTTTCCCTACATATGTCGGGGATTCATTTGTTTATTTAAAAATTCGTAATTAGTGTTAATCTCTCTTAACGTGACGTGGATAATAGTTTCCCCGACGACCCGGGGATTCGCTTTGACTTCGTTGACTTTAACAAAAACATGGCGCCA
Source organism: Chrysanthemum lavandulifolium (assembly GCA_022545495.1). NCBI lineage: Eukaryota > Viridiplantae > Streptophyta > Magnoliopsida > Asterales > Asteraceae > Chrysanthemum > Chrysanthemum lavandulifolium. The sequence continues at coordinate 279,740,985 of CM040238.1, forward strand.
AGAATTCCCACAAAAAACATGGCGCCAAAACTTCCCACCAAAAAGCTAACAGATCTGTTTTATATATCACAAAAATCTACCAGATCTTATCCTCAAAACCACTCAACCTTGAGATCTTATCCCACCAAAATCTAATAGATCTTATCCTCAAAACCACTCAACCTCACAACCTCTTATCTTCACACAAATTTTAAAACTTGAGATGGATCAATTTAATCCTTTTATGTGTTCTTGTGGAGCAGGAAATATAAAATTAAGAACATCACATAGAGAATATTCATCTGGACAACAATATTATTCATGTCCTCTGTCAAAGGTGAACAATCATACATTTCTTATTTATGTAAATATACAAATAATTGGGTTGTAAGCTCTTATAATTTTCTTATTATGTAACACCCGTAAAAGATAATGGATCACGGATATTTTATGTGGAAGGATGTATTTGATTTAGTACTTAAGAACAATCTACTCAACAGAGTGCTCGAAATGCCATGAAAAGATCTTAGGATAAGGTTCTTTGAAACACAAAAACATGTGCTAGAGACAAAAGTAAGGTTGCTGGAGGCCAAACTTGAAATGGCAAAGATTCCTGACGACCACGCATGTCAGTCGGGTGCATTACTTCGTGAGCTGTTATGTGACATGGAAAATCTTCGTATGTAGTAGTAGTAGTAGTAGTAGTTGTTGTTGTTGTTTTTGTTGTTGTTCTTGTTGTTCTTGTTCTTGTTGTTGCTGATCAAAGTAGTAGTTGTTCTTGTAGTTGTTGTTGTTGATGTTGTAACCATAACATAACTACTCATTCGTTGAACGTCTAATGTGTAACCATAACATATCGACTCATCCGTTGAACGTCTAATGTGTAACCATAAAATACCGACTCATTCGTTGAACGTCTAATGTGTAACCATAATATACCAACTCATCCGTTGAACGTCTAATGTGTAACCATAACATACCGACTCATCCATTGAACGTCTCATGTGTAACCATAACATACTGACTCATCCGTTGAACGTCTAATGTGTTACCATAACATACCGACTCATCCGTTGAACATCTAATGTGTGACCATAACATACCGACTCATTCGTTGAACGTCTAATGTGTAACCATAACATATCGACTCATCCGTTGAACGTCTAATGTGTAACCATAACATACCGACTCATCCGTTGAACGTCTAATGTGTTACCATAACATACCGACTCATCCGTTGAACGTCTAATGTGTGACCATAACATACCGACTCATTCGTTGAACGTCTAATGTGTAACCATAACATATCGACTCATCCGTTGAACGTCTAATGTGTAACCATAACATACCGACTCATCCGTTGAACGTTTAATGTGTAACCATAACATACCGACTCATCCGTTGAACGTCTAATGTGTAACCATAACATACCGACTCATTCATTGAACGTCTAATGTGTAACCATAACATATCGACTTATCCGTTGAACGTCTAATGTGTAACCATAACATACCGACTCATTCGTTGAACGTCTAATGTGTAACTATAACATACCGACTCATCCGTTGAACGTCTAATGTAACCATAACATACCGACTCATTCATTGAACGTCTAATGTAACCATAACATATCGACTCATCCGTTGAACGTCTAATGTGTAACCATAACATACCGACTCATTCGTTGAACGTCTAATGTGTAACCATAACATACCGACTCATCCTTTGAACGTCTAATGTGTAACCATAACATACCGACTCATTCATTGAACGTCTAATGTGTAACCATAACATATTGACTCATCCGTTGAACGTCTAATGTGTAACCATAACATACCGACTCATTCGTTGAACGTCTAATGTGTAACCATAACATACCGACTCATCCGTTGAACGTCTAATGTGTAACTATAACATACCGACTCATCCGTTGAACGTCTAATGTGTAACCATAACATACCGACTCATCCGTTGAACGTCTAATGTGTAACCATAACATACTGACTCATCCATTGAACGTCTAATGTGTGACCATAACATACCGACTCATCCGTTGAACATTTAATGTGTAACCATAACATACCAAATCATCCGTTGAACGTCTAATGTGTAACCATAACATACCGACTCATTCGTTGAACGTCTAATGTGTAACCATAACATACCGACTCATCCGTTGAACGTCTAATGTGTAACCATAACATACCGACTCATCCGTTGAACGTCTAATGTGTAACCATAACATACTGACTCATCCGTTGAACGTCTAATGTGTTACCATAACGTATCGACTCATTCGTTGAACGTCTAATGTGTGACCATAACATACCGACTCATCCGTTGAACGTTTAATGTGTAACCATAATATACCGAATCATCCGTTGAACGTCTAATGTGTAACCATAACATACCGACTCATTCGTTGAACGTCTAATGTGTAACCATAACATACCGAATCATCCGTTGAACATCTAATGTGTAACCATAACATACCGACTCATTCGTTTAACTCATCCGTTAAACAATTTCTTAGCAACATATATTTCTTGTAGCATTGATTGTTTTTATCGCTAAACATCAAGTAATAAAAGTTTTCCGACGGGGGTGTCATCGTGGTAGAGGACGATCCTGATATAATACATTTCGACAACTCATCTGATCTCCCACTTTCTACTAGTTTGAATGACTTGGATAATGCGACCTTGCATATAGATGGTCAATCAACGGTGGTTGACGACCGCCGATATCATTGATGTTCCGACGAAGACGATGATATTATTGCCGATGAAGACGCCTTCCTCATGATTTAGCGATTCGATGTTGAAGCCCTCATCAATGTTGATGATGATGGTGTTGAGAAAGTTTATTCTAGTGAAGAAGAAGATTGATCTTGAGTTGTAACTTGCAAAATACACTTATATATTTGAATGAATGAATGAAATTGTTGTGGATTGTTTAAATGTGTATATTTATTTGGATGTGTATGTATTTGGATGTGTGCATGCTTATATTATTTTGTTCATGAATTTCTATATCTTATGCTAATTGTACTTGTATAGATGTCGACGATGTTGCACGGTCCCACGGCGGTGACGGTGGCGGGAGGATCATCCCTCCAGCACGCGTACCCACCGGTGTTGGGTGCTTCATTAATGAGGTAAGAATTTCCGGATTATTGTAATACAAGCATAAATTTTATGACTTTATCACTAACTTGATTTTGCAGCAAAGGTAAACGAAAGCCCAATTTGGGTGGCAGGGAGGCGGGCGGTGAATACCCGCGACAAGACCCGGAACCTTTCGTCAAGGCGATCGCAGAAGAAAAAGGTCCGTCTCGATCAATTTTGAGGTGGGTGACAAACAAACCTTAAACCTCTCGGCCCCCATGCGGCTCATCGGGTCTAACTACATCGGGAGGTCGTTAGGAAGGTGCCGTTTACTACCCTCTCGGGAGAAGGTCCCAAAGGAGCGAAGGCGGCAATCATTTCGAGATATTGGGGTCGATTATCCTTTATTTTATTTCATTATCGTGTTCATTTATTTAATTGTGTATATTTATCTAAATTCGCTTATTTATTTATATCATATAAATAAATAAACAAATTTAAATAAATATATAAATTATAACTCTAACTCTGTTTCGTTTTGTTGTATATGATTGCAGACCTGTTTGACCTCAGCCGGAATCCCCACTGAACCAGATCTACGAAAGCATAAACTCGCACTTGTAGAAAGCCTACAATACAAACAAGGCTTCTTTCAAGGCCAAACATTGGAAGGTAGACCCCACCACCGGGGATTACGATGTGGAGGCGATTAGGCGGGCACGTCCCGATGAGATTACAGAGGGTGATTAGGATGAGTACATTAAGTTTTGAATGATCCTAAGAACCTTGCTCGAGCCGCTACAAATCGGCTAAACCGGCAAAGAGCAAGGTCATATCTCGGCAGGATCTCGGTCATTGTCTCGCCTTCGAATGATATGGTAATAAACATTATATTTATTTTACATGCATATATATATATATATATATATATATATATATATATATATATATATATATATATATATATATATATATATATATATCGATTATACACTTTGGTGTGTTGTGATTTGTCGTTTTAAAATTATTCATCTTATATGCGTGTATGTACAGAGGCGGGCATCGACACACTCAGAGTACCGTCACCATCGACACTTTTGGTGAACACATCTGTTGATGGGTATTCCTAACGATGAGGATCGCCGGATATATGTAAGTTTTGTTTCAAAACACACTTTAATGAATTATCGAGAAATAATGTAGCAACCCGACTAATATATTTACTATCTTGTGTTTTGTCACTACATAGGACGTGATGAAAAGGCTTGAGGCTACGGTCAAGACACGGAGGATCAAATCAATGCATTAGCAAGAGGGGTAAGCTTCGTGGGCATATTCCGGTGTGGGTGGGTATTGCCATCACGGGCCACATCCAGTTAGTATGCCCACCCCTGCAAGTCGCTCACCAAAGATGTAGGCTTTATCATGAGTCTCCTCGAGCGACGACGGATACGCGGACATGTTTAGGGAGTATGAGTCGGTGGTGCTAGCGGGAGTGGTGGGTGTGGTGATGACGAGGAGAATGGCGGTGATGAGGATACGACGACGAGAGGTAGTTGTGTTATATATTATTAGTATGTTACATTGGTACTAGCTTTAGGTAGTTGTGTTATATATTATTAGTATGCTACATTGGTACTTTAGGCGGTTGTGTTATATATTATTAGGTTCATCTTGGCGCCATTTAAACACTTGTTTCCTCTATCAATGCACATATTGACTTTTAAGTCGTGTTTATGTAAAAGTTGTGATCTATTTGTATTATGCTGATCCGTTATATTGTATTTGTGTTTTGGTACAAGTTGTGGTGAGTCTATCTGGGTTTTGGTACGTGTTTATTTGGTAGATTTTTAGGAAAAAATCTGAAATCGTCTTGCCGTGCAGTGCATTAAAAAATGCAGACCTTTCCCGGTGACAGTCACAGGGATAACACACACTAAACGTTGACAAGGCAACGAAGCGCGATTTCCCGGCGACATGTCGCGGGGATAGTATGCTCACTCGTTGACTTGTCAACAATAACCATAGTATCCCGGCGACATGTCGCCGGGATAGTTAAATATTATCGTTATCGTTAATTAGGCGTGTTAATCATTTAGCTTAATTCGATGATTCCCCGACATGTCGCCGGGGAAAATATGCCACCGTGGCACCGCTTTGATGAAAATTGAGTGGGACCCACGTCATCGCCGGGGATTGTCGTGGGGATACAATCCCTACGAGACTTCCCCAGTGACATGTCGCTGGGGATAGCTTTCCCCAGCGACATGTCGCTTGGGAAAGTCCCCATATGTCGCTGGGGTAGCAGGTCAATGTTGTAGTGAGTAAAGTATATTAGGTCGTAACCAAATGAAGTTCCAACCCTTTTTCTTGGTGGGAAGATGGTATTTATAGGCTTACACAAAACGCCCCTACGGGCTGTAGAACGGGCTGACAGTGGGTAAAGACCCAACCCGACTCCACGGTGATAATTTAAACTAAACGTTTACTAACAAGACTACGACCTAACTAGTGCGAGATGATACTTGGGGTGACCGCGGGGCGATCGAATCTTTAATATAGATTTTTATAATCCTAACAGTCTCCCCCTAAGGGTGGTCACATCAAAAATTACAATTTGAATTCTAGCATTCTATCACATGAATTTAATTTCCTAGCTCGTAGTCTTTAATTCTTCAAAGTCCGCAATCTTTGTACTTCCAGTAGTGATCTTTGATTGTTCCTTTGGCTTGGGTGATCTTTGAGATTTCTTCGAGATCATCAGCCACCGTAAATCTCTAAATTATCCTTTGTTGTATCGCCTCCATGTAATCTTGTGATTTTTGGACCGACATGCTCACACTTTTCTGGATCATGATATTTTGCATCAGAGTTGCGGAAGCATTGTTGTATGTCTTTCAATTATCATGATTTCTTTTATTGTGAGTGTGAAGTGTGAGCATGTGGTTATGAATTGACGTCTCATTTGCAACCAGCTTCAACCGTCAGGAATTCCTGCAACCAACAGTTAGTAATAAACACACGAAAGTGTCTTTGTTCACTTTCGTTGAATAGGGTTGCAAGAACCACGGTTCTCCATTGATCAATATAAATACTGCATGTGATCAGGTAGACTTCCTAAGAATCTCCTTGACAGGGTTTCGCAGTTGTACTAGCTGTTCTCAAACCGGAGCATCTCAAAGTAGAAAACACGGAGTGAGTGAACCAGCGAGTTGGGATTCACTGATTGATGAGAAATTGTTTTGAAAAACAATCGCGTATTGTTGAATAAAGAGTTTTTGCAATACGACGAAAGTTTTATGATCAAAATCACGTTTCAATCACAAATTATTTTGTTTGAAATTTATGCGCAGTCGATGTGCTTGAAAATAATTCTTGAGCATATCGAAGGGTTTTCCAAAAGTAAACGTCAATTCCTTCACTGGAACAAGGTTGATTAAAAAGCGAATCGCTCCATCGTTGTTTTCAAGTTGTCACAACTTTGATCCATGAAGGATCTCACAAGTCACCCACACAGAGCTTGTTTGATGTTGGCTCTAGCAGGATTTTCATCTTCATTGTGAATACTTTACGTATCACTCGGATATTCTGGAAATACCACAAGGATAATGCATAGGACTCTTAATATATATTTTCTTACTTTTCATGGTGTATGAAATAGTAAGCATATTGAAAGTGTGTCCTAATGAGATTTATAGATGATGTCTTGGCTCTAGACTCAATAGTGCACTTTGGTTTTCCTATAAGGAGACTAGGGAGAGGGTCTCCTGCTTCAATATCAACCATCTTTAAGAGAAAGTCGATATATTACACCGGTTCCTCGTGAGATCTGAAATATTTTGTAATTGGTAAATACCGTTGAAACAAATGTACGGCATGAATCTATGATGTTATGCAATGTGCCTTCTCATTTACATCTGGTGTTTCCGTCATTGACGAAGTGTGACATCCATCCTTCACTGGAGAAAAATATTTTATCACCTTTATAGATGATTTTTCACCTTGAGGTATTTGTAAATGAGGTTGAGAGGCAACTTGACAGAAAAGTGAAAATCGTTAGATCTGATAGAGGTGGTAAATATTTTGGAAATTATGATGAATCTGGACAATGTCCTGGTCCCTTTGCAAATTTCCTCGAAAATCGTGGCATATGTGCTCAATATACTATGTCGGGCACGCCACAACAAAATGTAAAAAGAAAGGCGAAACATAACATTAGTGGAGATGGTTAGGAGCATGATAAGTAAATCCTCTTTGCCCAAAAGTTTATGGATGTATGCATTTAGAATCGCAATATATCTGTTAAATAGGGTTCCTAGTAAGTCAGTTATAAAAACTCCTTTTGAGTTATGGACTGGAAGGAAACCTAGTATAAGACACCTACATGTTTGGGGTTGTCTAGCAGAAGCACGGCTTTATAATCTACAAGAAAAGAAATTGGATTCTCAAACCGTTAGCGGTTACTTGATTGGTTACACAAAGAAGTCCAAAGGGTATAGGTTTTATTGTCTAAACCAAAGTTCTAGAATTGTTAAAACAGGCAATGCCAAATTTATGAAAAATGGTGAAGTTAATGGGAGTGTTGAAAATCAAGTTGTGGATATTAAAAAAATAAGGTATGATGATCCATCACCCATGAATGTTCATAAATCCACAACTGCATCGAATGTTGTTCCTGTATTTCAAAATCTAGAACAACAATTGAATAATGAAAAATCACCCCATGAAGGAACTAATTTACCAAATCAAAGAAGTGAACCCGTTGGAATAGAATTAAACAAACCTGCAAGGGTTAGAAAGTCAGCTATTCGTGACGATTATATAGTTTACTTGCAAGAGACAGATTCTGATATTGGCATTGATAATGAGCCTGTAACTTTTTCACAAGCCATAGAAAGTGATAACTCTAAAATGTGAATTAATGCTATGAAAGAAGAGTTAAAATCAATGGCTCAAAATAATGTTCGGATCTCGTAAACTTGCCAGAAGGTTTTAAACTAGTTAGTTGTAAATGGGTCTTTAAGACCAAACCGACTTTAAAGGCAATGTTGAAAGATATAAAGCTAGACTTGTAGCCAAAGGTTCTACTCAGAAAGACGGCATTGATTACAACGAGACTGTGGAAAACTAGAAGGGGGGTTGAATAGTTTTACCAATTTAAAACTTCTTTTTAAATATTTAGATCAACTTATGTCATTCTATTTAGATGTGTGTTGGATGTTGATAAACAAACATATAGAATTACGTAATGAAAAGATAAGATTAAGAAGCACAAAACCACAACGTGAGTATTTATAGTGGTTCGGATACAAGGACACTGATCGGTGCTAAACAGTCAAGTCTAAAAGACTAAAAACTGCTCAAACACTAATGCAATTAAGATCAGAGGAGGATAGAGTCTCCCCGGGTCGTTATGTCCCAGCGAGCTATGCAATGGATAAATCAACGTCTAGTAATCGAGAAGTTTGAACAGAAAAAGGATTATGAATGATATTATAACTACGAGAAAAGGCAACAAATTAAAAACGCCTTAAATGCAAATTAAAGAAAATTAAAAAGATAAAACCTATTAAATAAACGCTATCACTATATTTAAAGTGATGAACGTTTAAAACCTAAAACGTACGTTTAAATTAAAATCTACGTGACGTACAAAATAAAAAGTGAAACTAAGTCAATATTAACCCTAAAAATATGAAAATGATGTTTTTACAAACCTAATGATATAAGAAAATTTATAGAAAAATAAAATTATTTTTAAAAACTAATTATCTAATTAAAAACTATTTTTAACTAATAATTAATTACCTAAAATACAAGAAAATAGGAAAATGAGCTAGAAAAATAAGATTAAGACTTGGAAAAGTCTAAAATATCAAAATAGACTTTTCAAAACTATTTTTGTATTTTGAGACTATTTTTCTATTTTCTATGGATTTTAAACTATTAAAACTAATTAAATTACTAAAATTACCAAATAAGCTATGAAAAATCTAGAAAATTACTTTTCTACTTTTTATATTTATCTAAGCCTAAGAAAATGAAAACTTATTTTTTGAACCTTTTCTAATTTTTGTATTAAAAGCTATTTAAAAGTATTAAAACTAATTAAAAATAGGAAAAATAGCAAAACGCTTATAAAAATCTGAAAATTCAGGAAACTCTAAAATAATGATAAGAAGCTATGAAAATTAGAAAAACAGGCACTTGTATACAAGATTATGGAGCTGAGGTGAGAGTGCTTATTGAAATAAGCACAAATAAGCCAAATGATTAAAACAGGCAACCCACTGATCACAGAAGCTCTAATATACCAAATTAACTAGATTTCAATTAAAAACAATAAGCTCTAAACACTGGATAGCAGATTAACACAGATTTGATGTTTTTAATATTAAGCTAAAAACAGATTTTGGTATCACTTTGCAGACCAAAAATAAGCAACCAAATAAGCTCTAAACTAAAAACCAATTATTGATGTCTCAACTAGACCTAAGTGACTAGCTCTATCCCAAAGACCAGCCCTTGAAAAGCTTAAACAAGCTCTGTGCAAGCTTGTGCACAAACTGAGAAACCACTCAGTATACACTGAGTGGTGCAGGGCAAATGGAGCTAGTTTTGAGCTTATGCATAAGCTCAACCAGAGAGCTTAAGGAAAAAACAGATATGAGAGCTTATAGACAACCAAGAGGACTACTTGTATCCCAAAATCAGAACCTAAAACCCTTCAATGAGTCCTGCATTGCTTTGCGCTTCTGCATAAAACAAGATTTTGACCATTTTGACTTTTGAAACAAAGACACGTTGACTTTCTTGAGATTTAATCCAATTTTATGACTGATTATGGTTTGTTATGATGTAATGAAGCTATAACAACATTTGTTAATGACTTTTAAACACAAAATGATGATTTGCTCAACCAAAATCTCAACAGTGAGACTGTGAGATGGATTTGAAAGTAATTTTGACTTTAATGATGTTGCAGTCCCAAACTAAGACTCAAATGAGTCTAATATGACTAGATAAACTTGAACCAACAAAAGTTATACACTGAATAAGTCCTGGACCTAATTAAATCAGCAATTCCAAACACCCTTGTTTGTGACTGTTGTGAGCTCAAACTACTCCAAACTTTAAACAAGCTTGCAAATACTATCAAACTAACTTACTATAACTTAATCACTACTGTTTGACCAGGTTTTAACAAGTTTACACTTACAAAAGCAGATTATGCATAAGAACATGAAAATCACTTACAATAGTCCACAACCACAATGGTTTGAATCCAAGTACCAAGAACCTCTAACCTATCCAAACCCCTAACCTAGCTCAATATCAACCCATATCCATAGCTGCTTCACCCTTTTCTATTTCCTTTGCCAATTTTTACCCTGTTTGACTTTCTTTGACCAAAGTCCAAATGTGTTTAAATCTTGAATGTGAGTTTGTAAAAAGCCATGATAAGCTTATTTAAGCTCAATGTAACTGAGAAACAAGTGATATGAAGCTTTTGAGTGTGATTTGGAATTGTAGAATTTCAACAGTGGACTTTAAACATGAATTAGGAACATAACTTGCATTAATCACTGGAAATAGTTTAGAATGATTACAAAACACTTAAGTTGATTTAAATAAACAGATTACAACAAGTTTTTCACTTATCTAGAACTTTTTAACATAAAACGACATTAAACTAAAAAAATAAAACTAGAACACCTCTGCACTTGCTTCCAATGCTTCTTTTTTATAACCCAAAGCCTTTTCCTCTCTCCTCTGAATCTTTCCCAACTCTTTCCTAGCCATTGGATGCCCTAGAAATGATCTTGGCCTTTGAATATGTTTTTGGCGCCAAAATCCTAAACTGCCAATTGGGGTGGTTTGAGTGAAATGGGGGAGAGGCATTTAATGCCTTTGGAGTTTGGTGAGGTGGGGGGGGACAGGAAGGTGAGAAGGTGAAGAAATGGTGGTTTGGTGGCTAGTCATGGTGGGCAGACAAAGGAGAGAGGGAAGCGGGGAGAAGGGTGTGGGTGTTTGGTCGGGTTGGTGGTCTTTGACCATGGGGTTAATATCAAAGGGGGTTCAATTTGCACTTTGACTGGGGTCCAAAGGGTTTGAAAGGGGTCCAAAATGGGTTTAAAGGTTTTAAATCACAATGGCCTTTCTTGACAAATCTGAAAATGCAAGGACTACTGCTGCCATTTTATAAAACTTGTTTCAAGGACTGAAAATGACAAGCTTCAAAAGTATAAGGACTAAAATTGCCATTTTGCAATTTTCAGGGCCATTTTGCCAATTTTGAAAGTTGAAGGACTATTTTGTAATTTCTCAAACTTTTGATATTTTTCACCAAAGGACTAAATTTGACAACTTTTGATTTAAAAGGACCTTTGGTGACTTTTCTTTGAAATTTGGGCTCGGGGACTATTTTGACAATTCTTGAAACTTGGGGGTGAAGCGCAATTTTGCAAAATTGATATGTTTTCATCGATTTTGATATTTTGAATTTAAAACACATAAAACACTGATTTGTGATATTTTGATCATTTTGATGTGTTTCTGAGTGTTTTCAGATGAATTCGCAGTTTATTTTGTACAAAAAATGATGAGTATTTACACACTCATCAGACACCTTCCTTGCCCTACTCCACTCCCCAAGTCAACTACTCGAGAGTTCGTAAACACTACACGACACCAACTCCTTATGGCGGAGAAGCCTTCACAATGTCGCCTACTCTTTTTCCGGTACTAGACTAACCACCGGGTTCTTTCACTCCAAGGTAAACCACACCTACCACAACGTCGCCTACCCTTTATTAGGTACTAGGCTAAGCACCTAGTTCCATTGCAATGGAGGAACTACTACCCAACACTACACCAACGACTAATCCCAAAGTAGACCAACTCCTTATTACAACATCATCAAGGATATTAATATCCTTCGATCTAATACTAATCTATCTTGTACATTGAAACACACAATATCGAATGTACATCCAAGGCACCTTTCACTAATGCCTTTAAATAGATCTTTAAGACACCCTTCACTAATGTCTTGCGTTTTGACTTCTAGGCACCCTTCACTAATGCCTATAATACGGACGATCGACATCTTTCACTAATGTCTTCGTCTTGACACTTGAGAAATCTTTCACTAATGTCTTCAACACTACACTTCTTAGAAGAAAGAAAAGAATCATCAACAAGAGGACTTCAGTAGTCTTGATGATGAGGAAGTATGGCAACTCATGGACTTGAGCTTGCTTGACTTCAAAGGTGGTGATCTCACCTTTAAAAGGAACCTAAAGAATCACACAAAAACAAAACTACAAACATAGATCACTTGGATCTGGGGTTAGAGATTTTTAAAATCAAGGAGAAAGTATGTGAGAAAGGGTTGAGAAACAATGAAGAAACGGCTCACTATTTATAGAGGAAAATGTCTACTGTTCCCCGGATCCCACGGATCCCTCCCACAAGGGATCCGGCTAACGTAAAGCTAGGGATCCGTGGGACGCTCCTCTTTACCCATGGGTATTTTGGTTATAGGTCATGGGTCATGGGTTATGGGTTGATCCATAGGTCTTTTACTAGATACAATGTATCTTAAGAGTGCAATGCACCTGGTCACATGGGTATGGGTCAATACCATGGGTTATGGATATTATCCATATATGATATAAGCATGATGTCATGCAATGGGTTATGTGTCAAGCTCCATGGGTCTTGGACTTTTGGTTGTACCCAACTACATTCAATGTATTTGGTCAATGGATTATGATACTTAAGTTTCTACACATTTATATTACCCAATATACTACATACTAGTTATGTGTATATTTTACCCAAATATGTAAACACTAGTTGTTGTACATATGTAATATTAAATCATAAAATCACTTATACTTGTTTTAGTATTTTATGTGAAAATGTGAATATGTTAGAAACTATTAGTTCAAACCATATACGTGTTTTATTTGTTTCGTTAAAATGATTTTACGTTTGTTATCGACAAAACATTAGAAGATCGTAAAATATAAATAAACATTTTTACGGTTTATTTGTATTAACAATCTCCCCCTTTTTGTTGATGACAAAACATAAAATTATTTAATGTAAAAGCTAAAATTTGTAAAGGTTTGAGTTTGTAGTTTTTACTTTCTTCTCCCCCGTTTTGTCGAAACAAAAAGAGCTTCGAAAGGAAACTAACACATTGTTTTTATGAAAAACATGTGAAGAATAGAAAAGAAAAACATAGAGAGCAAGTAACGGGACAGGATCTCGTCTTTTACTGCCCCTTGATGAGTCCATCCCTATGTGAGGGCCTCAAGAAAATAATACTAAGCTAGTTTATTTGCAATGCAACTAAGTTTGCAAGAGTTTTGGTCAATGTGCTCCCCCTTGATGATTGCAATTTTGCAAAGGGATGTTATGAAATGTAATCCTACTATTGCAAGTAATTTTGCAATGTATTGCTTTGGCACAAAGCTCCCCCTAGCTTTAGGGTGTCAAAGTCTTCATGTGTGATGTGCCCGGTTGGTGCAAGTTTTAAATTTATAAAGGTGAATTACCAATATTACCAATAACACATACGAGCAAGTATACTCATCCGTTATAGCAAGATTATGAAGGTAAGTCGGGATCGTTCGCAGGGATTTGAGTGAATCTAAACACAAGTTTGAATTAACGGAGTCTATCCAAAACATATAACAAAGCAAGTAGGTATAATGCAATTCAGATGATTAAAAACTACACTTGCTTAAACTAGTTTCATATCATAGATTAATGTGATTGTGTTAACTACTTAACATGTTGGTTATGATCATTAGTTTGAAAACTAATCTATTGTTCTTACAAGTTAAACCTTCGTCAAGATTTTAGTTCATAAAAACAAGCATTAAGTTTAACCAATCAATTCAAGATCAATTCAAGTTTTATAAGTCTACATACATAAACTTAAACACAAAAACATCCGCTTGTTCATCAAATTGCTTAAGAAATGGTCAATACAAAAGGTAACCGATCATAGACAAAAGGCTACAATTGATTCTCAACAACTAATCTTACGACCATTTAGATGTTTCCAACCAATCCAATTTGATAATCAAAAAGCGTTTCTATTACAACCACACCTTAGTTCCTTTGTATAATCAAGAATAATGGGTAAAAACAATCATCCATAGACAAAATGATTATGACTAGTTGAATAACACGAAGTTCTTTCGACCCCAACGATTATTATCAATTAGCCAAACTTGATTAACAAATGTCACTATGAAACTTTAGCACAATTGGATCTTAGAATTAACTTGAAATTGAATTAAAACATGTTAACACAACCACTAACTAATCATATGATAATCAACATCATTTAAGCAAGTGTATAAAGAAACTAGCCACTCATAGCAAAGATGAACATAAACTCATAACTTTGATCATTAGAAAACATGATTAAAAGTCTTACAATGCTTGGAATAAGATTACAAATGGTGAAGTAATGATTCCCAAAGGATCGTGGTGGACTTCTTGGTGTTTTGGCCTCCAAATGTGGAACTTCTGGAACCCCAAACTTCTTTGGATTTCTAAGGACGAATTTTAAGAGCTTAAGGCTTGGTTTGATGAGTAGAGAGATTTGTAATTGAGGTGTGTCTCATATGCTCACAATTAGCCTCTATTTATACTAATTCCAAGGCCTAGGGTGTTAAATGCTTAACTTGGCCTCCAAGGAGTAAGGAAGGGACTAGAATACACCAAGAGAAGGACCTAGAATCGTTCAAGTCGGTAAATTCATTTTTCCCGTGGATTTTATGATCTTGGAAATGGAAGAAGATAATAAAGTTCCACTCATTCTAGGAAGACCTTTCCTAAATACCGCCGATGCAATCATCAAAGTGAAAGGAAAAGAACTCAACCTTGGAGTTGGGGATGATCGAATCACTTTTCTAATCACAAGATCACAAAATCCACTGCAGTTGTCAAATCTTCATCACTAAGCTTCCCCTTTGCATCCAAACGATTCTAGGTCCTTCCCTTGGTGTATTCTAGTCCCTTCCTCACTCCTTGGAGGCCAAGTTAAGCATTTAACACCCTAGGCCATGGAAATAGTATAAATAGAGGCTAATTGTGAGCATATGAGACACACCTTAATTACAAATCTCTCTACTCATCAAACCAAGCCTTAACCTCTTAAAATTCGTCCTTAGAAATCCAGAGAAGTTTGGAGTTCCAGAAGTTCCACCTTTGGAGGCCAAAACACCAAGAAGTCCACCATGATCCTTTGGGAATCATTACTTCATCATTTGTAATCTTATTCCAAGCATTGTAAGACTTTTAATCATGTTTTCTAATGATCAAAGTTATGAGTTTATGTTCATGTTTGCTATGAGTGGCTAGTTTCTTTATACACTTGCTTAAATGATGTTGATTATCATATGATTAGTTAGTGATTGTGTTAACATATTTTAATTCAATTTCAAGTTAATTCTACAATCCAATTGTGCTAAAGTTTCATAGTGACATTTGTTAATCAAGTTTGGCTAATTGGTAGTAATCGTTGGGGTCGAAAGAACTTCGTGTTATTCAACTAGTCATAATCATTTTGTCTATGGATGATTGTTTTTACCCATTATTCTTGATTATACAAAGGAACTAAGGTGTGGTTGTAATAGAAACGCTTTTGATTATCAAATTGGATTGGTTGGAAACATCTAAATGGCCGTAAGATTAGTTGTTGAGAATCAATTGTAGCCTTTGTCTATGATCGGTTACCTTTGTATTGACCATTTCTTAAGCAATTTGATGAACAAGTGGATGTTTTTGTGTTTAAGTTTAGTGATATAGACTTATGAAACTTGAATTGATCTTGAATTGATTGGTTAAACTTAAAGCTTGTTTTATGAACTAAAATCTTGACGAAGGTTTAACTTGTAAGAACAATAGATTAGTTTTCAACTAATTATCACAACCAACATGTTAAGTAGTTAACACAATCACATTAATCTATGTTATGATACTAGTTTAAGTAAGTGTAGTTTTAATCATCGAATTTCATTATATCTATTTGCTTTGTTATATGTTTTGATAGACTCGTTAATTCAAACTTGTACTCTGATTCACTCAAATCCCTGCGAACGATCCCGACTTACCTTCATAACCTTGCTATAACGGACGAGTATACTTGCTCGTATGTGTTATTGGTAATATTGGTAATTCACCTTTTATAAATTTAAAACTTGCACCAACCGGGCACATCAACTGGCCAACTGATCCGGTTATGGGTTGCGACAGATCGGTTGGCGATGGTAAAAACACATATTCTGACCGAATTCCAACCGATCCGGTTGCGGGTGTAACCGGATCTGGTTGGATCTTCTGAGTTATGAAAACTTGATCTTTTTCTTCACTATGTCTTGTAGAACTTGGTTCTTCAATCACTAAGGTCTTCAAAGGTCCTTTAGATCTTGATTTAGATTTCTTGAAGCGGGAATCTTTGATTTCTTTGCATATTTCTTCATTTTCCATCCGTTTCCACTTGGTTATAAACACTAGACAAACATCGTTCGATGTGTTTAAGCATTATACTGACGCAAATATAACCAAATAACAGACATAAAAGCACACATAACGCTACTAAAAACATGCACAATCTGAGCGTTATCAATGTGTAAATTGAATAACTACAAAACAAAGGTTAGAAAACAAGTATAATGCATAATTTCCTGCAAATATGATCCAAGTTAGTAGAAAAATAGTTTTTTGTATCACGGATCCCACGGTTCCCTCCTAGTAGGGATCCGTCTAGGCAAATATAAGGGATCCGTCTGGCTGATGATCAATTTCAGCAATGATGATATAACATATTATGTTAATATCAAAGTGAGATATGTATTATACAACATACTCATATTCTCAGAAATATAGCAAGTAGCATGTATTTTCATTTAATAAAACTAGAGATATGATATACATGACTCTAAAAACTAAGAAAATGATCGATACATGACTTGGAATTACTAGACTTATCTAAGTAACGCTTGAAACTAGGACACCACTAAAATCCTCTAGCTCAAGTTTGTTTAGGTTTAATCTCGTTGAAACGTTCGATGAGGTGATAGAACATGAAACGTTGGTCTTCTCGTACTTCATGTATCAAACTTACAACATGTTGAAAATGATAACAATCTTTGTCATGGCTAGGTAGTGGTGGTGGAAGAAATGAAATTTCTTGATGCGAAGCATCAAGTGAAGCGGCTTGTGGAGCCTCAAACGACGGAGGGATTGGTGGAGGCGCATTTGAAAATGACTCGACCAAGAATGATGGTGGTGGTAGAGAATTGTCAACTTCCATATGGTCGGGTGGTTAACTTTAATGATTTCTCATAATCCAAATGGTATTATATGATGGTAACGGCACGAAAAGGAAGCCGGGGCTAATGTTGACTCAACACCTTGATTTTGTACCATTATTCCTCCTAAGGAGGAGAATGTTGTCGACGGAGGAGGATGAGACGGCCTAGTAGGCAAATCCTCTAAATTGTAGAGGTGTGGTGATGATAGTGGTGTTGTAAATGAGATAGCTCTAGGAACCATTGGTGATGGTTTAGTGGAGATGATATTGTTTGGCCTAGGAAGTATGGTGGTGTTTGGCATAGGTAGTTTTGTGGGTACTATTCTTCTAAGAATTGGTTTGATTGGTTGAGAAGAAATCCTTGCATTTGTTGGCTTGATCGGAGATGATTCGGTTGAAGAGATTTCGTGTATAACACGAGCAATTTTCTTGGGTGGTTCTTTGGTGGATAAGTTGGTACTTGGAGTTTTCCTCATAATGAGATGATTTCAAGAGGTTTGTAAAGGTTTCTTAAGTTCAGAAAATGAGGGTGAAGATGATGACTTTATAAGTCCTAACGATGTGGTTTATAAAGCAAGAGTTTTGGTAAGTGCATTCAAGACTTAAGCCATTAAACTTTATTGGAATGTGATGATTATCATGCACAAGAGTCAACTTCAGAGTTTGTACTGATTTAGGAACTCATTTAAGATGAGATGGAGTGTTTGAGTTAGAAAGATGAGCTTGAAATGATTGTTTTAGCTAGAGTTGACATAATATGTCACCCGGATCCCACGGTTCCCTCCTCAGAGGGATCCGTCTAGGCTAATCCTAGGGATCCGGATCTCAACAGCTATGAAAGGATAAAAATGATGTTTCTAAGGTCTAAGATCTATATCATCTTGAGTGTTTCAGTCCTCCTAAGTGTCTTAAATGAAGGGGTGCTTAAGTACTTGAGGGTAATGAGTGATGTAACTAATGATTGCCTTTTATGGAAGAAATTGGAACTTTCATGAGTACCAATGAATGAGCAAGGATGACACTAGAGATTTTGAGAGTGTCAAGTGAAGCTAAATGACCCTAGAGATCATATAGTGACTTAGAGTAATGCTTTGGAGAATATCTTAAAGGCTTAAGATGGAAAAAACTAGAATTTGACCAATTTTGACGTAAGGATGATTATGATCAATTTTGTTATAAAATATTTCCAAAGTTAGATATAAGGGATCATGTGAGAAATGATGTGTGAGCTTGAGAGCGGAAGAGTAATGGATTTAAGTGAAACGATAGATCTACAAGTGTCTTTGAGTGTGATCTAGGTGAGTCATGTGTGAGTAGGAAAGATGTACTTAACCTGATAAGGACTTAATTTGCCTTAAGACACTATGTTTAGCTTAGTGTGAGGTGTTCTAAGGATATGTTTGAAATACAATGTTTGTAATTGCATTTTCTGTTTGCCGGATCCCACGGTTCCCTAAGATTAGGGATCCGTCTAGCACAACTTTTGGGATCCGTCTATCTACTAAGCAGAACCTTTACTAAAGGTATGCAATGATCTTGACAATGCATTATATTCCAAGGTTAGTTTAAGAGGTTCTAACACTAAGATATCAAATGTAAGATGTTTTATTTCATGAAGGAAATTGCATTACATTGATAAAGCACGAGTACAAAAGGATTGATCATATTTGAAATACTACTAAGTTCCTTGAGCATTTTCGCTAGAAGGATCATCAAGTGGTTGATGAGTGTTGGTGGAATCAAGAGTGAAGAAAATATTCATTAGTGATGTGTTCAACGGTTCCATCATCTTGTTCACAAGTACGTACAACGGACTTTGAAATTGAGGATGAAAATGCATGACGTTATGATAGAGGCGCGTCAAGAACATTCTATAAGGGATGAGTTTATTCTTGGAGCCTTGAAGATTTACAATTCGCCTTGCGAAAAAGTAGGCAAGATTGTATGGTTGGTGTGTTAGAAAACAATATATTATGTGAGCACAACAAGCGGGAAGGATTTCTCGATTTTCCCTAAGACTCCACACATTTTCACGTAGGATGAGTGCAAGGGGCTTGTACTCTTCTCGGATGTCCCGTGTAAAAATAATGTTTGGATCGGAGTAATATGGTCGAGGTTTGCATATTATGCGATTTAAATCCTCCGGGGAAGGTATATGTGAACAATATGGAATATTTTCTTCCCGAAAGTTGAAGAGAGAATCAAGAGACCAATCTTTGGTGAAGGCACATTGTCCATGATTTGGAATCCAGAGGATGTGAGCAAAATGCCCAAGGGTTAAAACAAACTTTTGGTTTTTGATATAAAACCAAAGAGATAGAGAGCAATCCTCGTTACGAAGCGAGTTCAACTTGCGGAAGAATTCCATTATGAACCTTGGACATATCTTCTCGTTGATTTAGAAGACATTATAGTCCTATAGCTCGGAAGGAGGTATTGATACCTTCTTGAATTGTAGAAGGTGTCTACAATACGTCCTTCGTGAAAGTGACGGTTTCGAGATTTTGAACCCACGGACATGATTGCGGTGTGTTGGTCTCAGGGAGATGTTCGGAGTGTAGACGCTCGTGAGTGAAAAATCAAACTCATATTCATGTGTCATAGTTGAACCTATAGAAATGATGAGTTAATAAAAAGTGATGTTTGTGGTCAATCAATGATTATCTTAACATTTTTACTAGATTTTTATTAACAATGGTTTTTAACAACAATGACACTTAAATCACTTATGGTTTTGACATTCTAGTGGAATATTACTTTTAAAAAGAAAGTGGTTTTTATTTTGCATGAAAAATTGTTCTCCAGTAGTATGGTTCTCACGGTTCCCTTTCATAAGGGATCCGGCTAGTCAAACTTTCGGGATCCGTGGATCTGGAGAAACAGAAACAGATTTCTTGATAAAAACATAGGTTTTTAGATCATACAGTTTTTATACCCAGATATGTGTTTTAGCCTATATTTTCTTTTAGCATGCATACATGGCTTTCTAATGTATAACGATAGAATGACATAAATCACAAAGAAATGATAAACACATTATGATAATAATAACCCAGACAACTAGACTATTAGTAATATTTCATTTCAATGCTAAGAATGATACAAAGGATTGGCTATATAACCCCAATGTAGATTAACAACACAAAGTATATGTCTCTGTATGTGAACTTCATCATAGGGAACACAAGTGCATTGAGTGTTAAGGCGATGAGCACGAAGGAGATGTAAACCAGGTTGATGACGAATCTTCTTGGTTTTGATTTAAGATGAAATGAGATGAGAGGAAGATGAAGTTTTGAATGAGAGGTAATTTTTGAAAATGAAAGATTTGAAAAAGTGGGGATTTGATAAAGTGGGCGTCGGATGGTTTATTTATGGGGAAGGATGAATTTTTGAAATTTGTGTTTTGTTTTATTATTGGTAAGATGTGATTTTTGGATTAAATGAAATAAAACACACGTTTTATATACCACGACTTTAGACGAAAAAATAACACGTATGTGAGAAAAGGCTTCCTAATGAAGCTTCATGTAATACATGTATATGCACAAAAGATAATCATATAAATACCTATGTAGGCATACTTACTTATCAAGCTAATGTCATTTTAGAGATAAGTAGAAAATCATACCTTTAACGTACTTAGGAATGTCTTTACAAATGACACAACAAATGTCACTAGACAATTCCGGCTCCTTTGGGTTCAAGATACCTTCTTAAGGAAGGTATTCTTGTTACCAAGCGATTCCTATAGCTTGGTAGGTATGAGCTTTGACTAATCAATATGACAAAGAAGATCAGTGCATTTAAATAGAAAATAAACAAATAAATAAAAATGTTGTCATCAAATCAACATCCAAACAAAGAGTTTTAAAAGACATGATGTTTATTTTTATGAGAAACCTTCTTTGTAGTTTTCAATTAACCATGGATCGTATCAAGTTTTTAAAGTATAATATACTTCAAGAAACTTGGTAACGAAGCTCTGATGCCAATTGTGGAAAAATATAAGGGGGAGGGGGGGGGTTGAATAGTTTTACCAATTTAAAACTTTTTTTTAAATATTTAGATCAACTTATGTCAATCTATTTAGATGTGTGTTGGATGTTGATAAACAAACATATAGAAGTATGTAATGAAAAGATAAGAATAAGAAGCACAAAACCACAACGCGAGTATTTATAGTAGTTCGGCCCTACTCCACTCCCCGAGTTACCTACTCGAGAGTTCGTAAATACTACACGACACCAACTCCTTATTGCGGAGAAGCCTTCATAACGTCGCCTACTCTTTTTCGAGTACTAGGCTAACCACCGGGTTCTTTCACTCCAAGGTGAACCACACCTTCCACAACGTCGCCTACCCTTTATTAGGTACTAGGCTAAGCACCTAGTTCCATTGGAATAGAGGAACTACTAACCAACACTACACCAAGGACTAATCCCAAAGGAGACCAACTCCTTATTACAACATCATCAAGGATATCAATAGCCTTGGATCTAATACTAATCTATCTTGTACATCGAAACACACCATATCGAAAGTACATCTAAGGCACCTTTCACTAATGCCTTTAAATAGATCTTTAAGACACCCTTCACTAATGTGTTGCGTCTTGACTTCTAGGCACCCTTCACTAATGCCTATAATACGGACGATCGACACCTTTCACTAATGTCTTCGTCTTGACACTTGAGACATCTTTGACTAATGTGTTCAATACTACACTTCCTAGAAGAAATAAAAGAATCATCAACAAGAGGACTTCAGTAGTCTTGATGATGAGGAAGTATGGCAACTCATGGACTTGAGCTTGCTTGACTTTAAAGGTGCTGATCTCGCCTTTAAGAGGAACCTAGAGAATCACACAAAAACAAAACTACAAGCATAGATCACTTGGATCTAGGGTTAGAGAGTTTTAAACTCAAGGAGAAAGTATGTGAGAAAGGGTTGAGAAACAATGAAGAAATGGCTCACTATTTATAGAAGAAAATGTCTATTGTTCCCCGGACCCCACGGATCCCTCCCACAAGGGATCCGGCTAGCGTAAAGCTAGGGATCCGTGGGACGCTCCTCTTTACCCATGGGTATGTTGGTTATGGGTCATGAGTCATGGGTTATGGGTTGATCCATGGGTCTTTTACTAGATACAATGTATCTTAAGAGTGCAATGCACCTAGTCACATGGGTATGGGTCAATACCATAGGTTATGGATATTATCCATATATGATATAAGCATGATGTCATGCAATGGGTTATGGTTCAAGCTCCATGGGTTATGGACTTTGGGTTGTACCCAACTACATTCAATGTATTTGGTCTACGGGTTATGATACTTAAGTTTCTACCCATTTATATTACCCAATATACTACATACTAGTTATGTGTATATTTTACTCAAATATGTAA
This sequence comes from Chrysanthemum lavandulifolium, assembly GCA_022545495.1. Taxonomy (NCBI): domain Eukaryota; kingdom Viridiplantae; phylum Streptophyta; class Magnoliopsida; order Asterales; family Asteraceae; genus Chrysanthemum; species Chrysanthemum lavandulifolium. Next base: position 279,763,825 of record CM040238.1, read on the forward strand.
ACACTAGTTGTTGTACATATGTAATATTAAATCATAAAATCACTTATAATTGTTTTAGTATTTTATGTGAAAATGTGAATATGTTATAAACTCTTAGTTCAAACCATTTACGTATTTTATTTGTTTCGTTAAAATGATTTTACGTTTGTTATCGACAAAACATTAGAAGATCGTAAAATATAAATAAACGTTTTTACGGCTTATTTGTATTAAAACAGAGACTTTTCACCCATCTCAAAGAAAGACTCGTTGAGAATAATATTGGCATTAGTAGCTCATTTTGACTTAAGTCAAATGGATGTGAAAACCGCCTTTCAGAATGGAAAACTTGAGGTGGAAGTTAATATGAAACAACCTGAAGGGTTTTTCATTGATGATAAAGAAAAGATGGTGTGTAAATTGAAGAAATCAATATATGGACTTAAACAAGATTCTAGGCAATGGTATATTAAGTTCAATGATACCATTAAATCTTTCGGTTTTGAAAAAATCATCGTTGATTGATGTATATACAACAAGATCAGCGGGAGCAAGTTTACATTTTTTTGTTCTATATGTTGATGATATTTTACTTGCGACTAGTGACTTTGGTTTATTGAATAAGACTAAAGAAATCTCTCTAAAATTTTGAAATGAAAGATATGGGTGAGGTATCTTATGTGATCGGAATTTGAATATTCCGTGATAGATCTGAAGGTCTATTAGGAGTCTCAAAAAGCGTATATCAATAAGATTCTTGAGAGATTCAATATGAGCAAGTGCTCGGATGGTATAGTCCCTATTCAGAAGGGAGATAAATTTAGTCTTAAACAATGTCCAAAGAATGACGTGGAACGAAAGGAAATGGAAAACATTCCATATGCTTTTGTTGTGGGCAGTTTAATGTATCTAAGTGTTTGATGCTGTCAGACACCTTATGGAATATTGTGTGTTAAGAGATAATTGTAAGCACACAAACAAGAACTTCACGAATTGAATTCTTAAAATAAGTATTCTCAAAATTTCGATAGATCAAAACTAGTTGAATTTTATGCCTTGTCAACAAGTATGACTGTCATGTCTTGAGGCATAATTCATCAAACTAGGGTTATCATGCATTGATCTATTTAGTATTTGGATAAGGAATGTTAAAATAATTATTATTTATGTAATGAATCCAAGTACTAGGTATGTTTGATTTTATTCAATAATAACTTGTGTCCTATATTTGCATGTTAAAATCCGTGAACGATTTATATTATTCTAAAATGTCCATTATCGATCAACTATATGAGAAAATAGTTGAATTAAGACAAATATGATAGATTGGTAATATTCTTTGAATATTAAGGAGGAGTCCCGCCAAACTCACTTGGTACTCAATAGTTTGCATATCGGACTTTTCCCAACTAACAAGATTTTTACTTTATAGATCGGCATCATCAAGTGAATCTTGTAAATGATTTCTTTATATATCCTTAGACTTGAGGCGCAAGCTGGAAGGGAGTGTGTGGATCCCATTTCTTGATTTTAGTCTAACGTTATCCGTAACTGGTAGTTATAAGGGCTATTTTCAGAAGTGTTGTGAAACATGCGGATGACGCTTTTGTTAATACAAGATTTTTTCCTTCAATTAATTTTGAAGTATGATACTACTGGGCCCCTCGTGGGGTTGGTCATATGCTTGTGTGGCCGCACCCAAAGGAGATCTCGATATGTCCAGATGAATTTGGTAATCTTGATCATCGATGAAACGAGAAACAAAATCGTTAAATTATGGAATGACCTAGATCCATATTCATATTTAACATGGTATCTGAAATAAAATGATAGTAAATGATTAAATCCTTTATCTGAGACTTCACGAAGCTACACTCAAGTATTTATGGGAACATTGGCGTGTTGATAGATGCTTACCAATGTTATATTTATGGGAACATTGGCGTGTTGATGGATGCTTACCAATGTTATATTTATTTAACACATGTCCAAGTGGGAGCTGTTGGGATACGTCCATATCATAAATAAATATACAGTTAGAAATACGTGAGCCTATTGGGGGCACACACGTATACACATAAAGAACGTTTTACTTTAATGTAATTAATATATGAGATGTTCTGATAATGAGATGTTTTAATTATATTAAATAATGTTTGTGAAATAATAAAACGGCCCTTAATTATATCGTTAGATGTTGTAATTAATTATAGCCTTTATTTATTATCGCGTGACGTAGTAAATAAAATGTAACCCGAACAATATGGTAAAGCCATAATAGTTGTAGGGGGCTGGTTGGAACAAGGGCGGAGAGTGTCGATTTATGAAACTTGAGGAGGTGTTATACTTAAACTTGAAGAACAAGTTTAGAGGTTTTATATAATCTCGTTCCTCTCATAATCATGTGATGATAATAAGATAATATGACCCTATCTATACTACCTTATAATGTATTTAGGACTTTTTATTAAATAAAATCATAAAAAAAATAATCCTACACACTTACTATAAAAAGAAGTCTCGCATTTCAAAATACGTCATACTACAAAAATTGTATTAGTTTTGCTATTAACTCAATACATAACTTTAAAATTCTGCTATTTTCCTGGAAATTTAATACACAACATTGTAACATAACCAATTCAAAACATTGTAACAGGACACACCAATTCATTCATTCGTATAATTAATTTGAAAAAAACATATAACCGAATACCATTTGCTCGCCACAAAATATAATCACAGCAGACTGCCGTCATTCTGCGAGTACCTACCGGTATTCCTAATGCATACCATGGACATGCGACATACATGCAAAACCTTTTGCATGGTTTTTCATAAAAGTATATGTATGCTTGCATGATAAATCCATACGTAAGCTTTCATGCAAATCCAATTGCATGAATGATTACTTTTTCTCATTGTGATAACCACTTGTCTGTTATGTCACTTTGAGGGGTTTTGTTCGATCGTGTGTTTTCAAGAACACCAAAACACTTGTGTTTTCGTGTTGTTTATTTGTAGACAAGGACTAGCATCTTAGTGTTCTCGGCTAACGTGTATTGTGAGCAATCGTAGTGAGATCATACTTTGATCTTGGTGGTTTCGTGTGTGTTAGCTTTATTCACATGCGAATATTCAAGATGTTAGTTTGTTTGCTTTTACTTGCTAAAAGATACGCTATGTTAATTACATTACATTATAATTGATCTTTATCTTTGGTTGCTTAACTTGTGATTATGTGTTTTAATATTAACGTGTTAATATGATTAAATATTCTAACAAAAGTAGTTTGATGAGTCAAGACAGGTTTGACCTCGACTTGTTAATGAAATGGGTCTTAACGGGTTGGATCAAGTCAACCTGTTTAATATTAGGTCAAATTTGAGTTCACATTACTACAAATATAATTGATCATTTGAAACGACGTTGTTGCATCGCCTAAGTTGTCGGGTTTTTAGATGGGCTTATTTTGGCCCAAGCTGCAATTTTTGTCCTGGTATAGTGTTGGTTGCGTTTTCTTTTATGGCTATGATAAAGATTTGTTTTACTACATTAATCCAGAACATTCAAGTCGAACTCAGGTATGAAGTTGAATATCGGCTTTATGTAAGGAAAAATAGGGGTTTTCATTTTTAGGTATTGATTAGTCGGAAATTAATTTAGCTGTATCATTTATGAGTTGTACTTTTGATTTTCAGTATGCTTAATTACACTGTGTTCTCCAGTTTTCTCATTAAAGAAAAGGGAAGTAAAGTGGGAGTAAACACTTTACTTCCTTTTCCGCCCACTTTTGGAAGGAAACCATTTACTTCCAAAATCACACAAATAAGCCTAACTTTACTTCCATTTCATTTTCTTTTCCTCCTTAAGTAAAACTCAAAAACACAATGTGGAAGTAAATATCTTCACTTTACTTCCCTTTCATTTTCTTTTCTTTAATAATCCGACTCGAGAACACAGCGTTAAACTCCCCTTTGTATGCCACGACCTGTATCTTGGCGGGGTAGACTTTCTCAGTTTGGTGAGTTTGCAGCCATGGCAGTGTCGCGTGTCTTTGAGGTCAGTGTCAGATATTGTTGCTAAGCCGGAGGTTCTTGTAACAGCCTATATTATCACAGCAGAAGATATTGTCATTGGGGTGTTACCTCATAGTACAACAATCATAATAATATAAAGCGACTCTTAATGAGATATTTTGAAAAGGTTTATCATTCGATTACAATAAAACATCAGAGTTTAGAGAGGTCCTAAACATTTCATAATACATAATAAACACTTCACAAAGTTTTTAAAATGTTTCATCGAATGATAACAAATGCATCCTTCCAAAAATCCGTTCTACTCCGTGCCAGTCAAGTACCTCAAGAACCTGAGATAAAACATGCTAAAAAGGTTAACACAAATGTTGAGCAAAATTCATAGGTTTATAACTAAAACAGTCAATCACAAGATATCAGTTTAATAAATAATTAGTTACGTGTTATACACCCATAATGATAAATTGTGGGTTATGTTGTTATACATCCAAGTAATGTAGGTGGTTACGCACCCATACAAAGTAGGTAGTTACGTACCCAACTAAAGTAGGTGGTTACGCACCCAAGCAAAGTATTTAGCGTACAAAAGTAAAGTAGGTGGTTACGCACCCATGCAAAGTACGTAGTTACGTACCTAAGTAAAGCAGGTGGTTACGCACCCAAGCAAAGTAGGTGGTTACGTACCCCAAGTAATGTAGGTGTTTAGGCACCCAAGCAAAGTAGATAGATACGTACCCAAGTAAAGTAGGTGGTTACACACCCATGCAAAGTAGGTAGTTACGTACTCAAGTAAAGTAGGTGGTTACACACCCAAGCAAAGTAGGTAGTTACGTATCCAAGAAATGTAGGTGGTTACGCACCCATGCAAAGTAGGTAATTCCAAATATTAATAAAGATAGATATAGTACAAAATACGTACCCAAGTAAAGTAGGTGCTTACGCACCCAAGGAAAGTAGGTAGTTACGTACCCAAGAAATGTAGGTGGTTACGCACTCATGCAAAGTAGGTAATTCCAAATATTAATAAATATTGGTATAGTACAAAATACAGTTTTCAAGTAGTTGTGATCGTTATAAAAGTAGTTAAGCATGTATCTCACCCCAAAGTAATTCAAAACGAATAAAAGCAGGGGCTATGAACTCACCGTTAGGAAAAGTGAACAATCAAAGTGATACTAGTAAATGAATAAACCGCAATGTCCTACGAGCAACCTAAACATATACGCGTATCTTAGTTTCTAAAATAATAATGTAATTATGTCTATATGCTTTATAGGTTATTATTTTAGTTATGTTTGGTACATAACACTTGTAATATATAAAAAAGTGTTAAGACTTAGTTTTGACACTTCAAAAATAATTACAAGTCCGAATTATGTAAGTTATCACAAAAATTAAGTCTTACGTCAATTTTAGTCCATAAATCCAAGATAAGTCATAAGAGTTCAATTGAAGTCCAAAAGTTCAAATTTAGTCAAAGGGTTCAAATTAATTCAAAAAGTTCAAATTAAGTCAAAGAGTTTTAATTATATCAAAGTGTTCAAAAAATTAAACTCAAAGGTCCCAAAATGAGTCATAAGTCCAACTTTAGTCATTTTTAGTTTCTTTAGTCTACGGGAGGATTCACGGATCTATTTCTGATAGTGCGTTCTACCACTTTAGTTTTATGTAAAAATGGTCAAGTAGTGTTAATTGACAACTTTCCAATAGTCCAAGGGTCAATTTTCATAAGTTAATAACTTTTGACAAATCTCAAGTCCATTGATGTTAGAAATTTTATAACAATGTCCATGTTCGAAAATTCATTACTCGTAAACCGTAAGTTGAAAAATTATGATCTTTACATCCCTGAAAAGTTATCAATCTCTAGTTTTCAAAAATGTAGGTCTCACTTTCCCGTAAACTTTATAACCAAGGACAAATGACTATTTCACCCCTGAGTCCCAATGTAGAAAGTACCCAGGTTACTTTTGTCTCACCAAAAGACTAGAACTTTTGATCTATATACCCTATTGACCTCAAACAAACGAGAAAAGTTTTATTTTGGTCTTGGTTACATTTCATTCAAAAGGGCCAAGTAATGAAAATGATCATATCTATGAGTTATGCAAATCTAGACACCTTTTAGCAAAACTTTTCTTGAAAAATCATCAAAATGTTTTAGGACGCGAAGCTTTCGGAAAAATGACCCTGAGACATAGGGCTATATCTTTATATTTTTAGTTTAGGTCTAAAGTCCACTGATAAATTTATTTAATTATATTTTTACCTCTGATTCAGAAATGTTTTGCATGTCAAGTCCTCTAATGATTTCTAGTGATTCAAAGCATGTACCAAGTATAACCAAGCATAATAACCATATGAAACATATAAAATACATAATCGTAGTCGTCATAGGTGCACAACAATGTAGCTTCCCTGTTACGACCGTTACAACCTTTTTATCTATTTCTCCATGTGAACCACGATCTTCTTCGGCATCCTGCCAAGAAGATTCATCGCTATCATAGCAATCATCAAATTCAATTTCCTACGTATGACAAAAATATGAAGGAGCCTCATGGGTAAAAATATCGTTAGAAATGTCAAATAAATTTTCCGGTTCCTCCTTAATTACTAAGTCAGCCATGCATGAACTTACTACTTCTTCAGGTTCTTGGCAAAGAACATTGTTCATTTTAAACACACCTATCATTAATAAATCCCAACGAAATCTCTTTTTCAAAAACCTGAATTCGGGCATGTGAAGTAGCAAGGAAAGGTCTCCCAAGGATTAAGTGTTCCCTAGGGATGTTGGCCATATCAATAACAACGAAATATGTAGGGAAGAAAAACCTATCGACCTTTAGTAATACATTACCCGCAATCCCAACCGGAGTCGCCTTAGTCATATCCGCCATTTCAATTACCATATTCATTTTCCAAAGATTAGTTAACTTAAGGTTTAGAAATAGCAAAAGTGGCATAACGTACACGCTAGACCCAAGATCGGCTAACGCAGATAAATCATGATTACCAATAGAGCAAGGAAGAGCGAAGCTATCCATGCTAACTTCCTTATTTGGTAATTGGCTCAGCATCGTATCATTAGCACTAGTGTTGCCCTGCAAAAAGAAACTCCATGCATATGATTAGAATTATGAAAATTATCGTTAGAGTCATTAACCACATCGTCTGTAAAAACAGCCTTGCAAGCCACCATAGGTTTACTGCCTTGCATTTCAGGCATTTCATTTCTTCTTTGCACCTCTTCACTAAGCTTTCCAATCATTGCCTCCAGGTTCTTTAAAAACTCGTCATGACTAATGAGGACCTTGTTTATACTCTCTTGAAAGCTCTTCAACCAATCGTCTTGTTCTTTTGCCTTTTGGTTGAGTCTTCTAGGTATTTGTTGATAGTTTCCTCGAGGATAGACCTTCTTTCTCCATAAGGTGCACGATTGTAGTGCCCCGGTAGTCCTACACGGTATCCATTACCATTGCCATTGGATCCTTAGAAAGGTCTATTAATTTCTCCATATTTGACTTCTTCTATCTTCTCATTTCCATCATAAGAGGGCAGTCTTTGGCAAGGTGAGCTCCTCCACATGTCTCGCACCCAACTTGTATAGCGTGCACACTTTCCTTAAGATTCATCATATCACGGCCAAGAGTATCAAGTTTTTTGGTGAGCGGTAATACCATCTAAACTTCCGCCTATGCTTCTACGGCTCCCTCCGCCATGCCACTTTTGAGAGTGGTTAGCCATTTTTTGATAGCTTCCAATGCTAGAATAGGAGTCATTCCAGGGATCGACCCCTGAGAGTCGAACATCTGTCTCCTTGCAATGCCAAGACCTTTATAGAAAATGTTGACCTTTTGCTGATTTTTGAGATCATGAGTAGGGAATTTGTAGAGGAGGTCATTATACCTATCCCAAGCTTGGTATAATGTTTCACCGTCTTCTTGTCTAAAATTTTGAATCTCCTTTAATTGTTTTTCCATTCTTGAGGGAGGGCAAAATCTTTGAATGAAATCTCTTTTAAGAAGATTCCATGTGTCAATGGTTCCACTGGATAGTCTATCCACCCATCGTTTAGCCATTCCTGTTAGTGTCATAGGAAATACCCGAAGCATAACCGCGTCTTGAGAGACACCAGGGATGTTGAAGAGGCTCACGATGTATAAAACATTTTCAATATGCTCGTAAGCATCTTCATTCTTACTTCTAGAAAAAGGATTTGCACTCAACTCCCTCATAAATTGGTTCTTGATCTCGAATCGGACCTCTGCTCCAATTATCGGCCTAACAAGCCCCGGCCCTTGCTCATCTCGAGTCATTGCGAGGTATTCCTCGATAGTGAGGTTATCAATATCCACAACTGCCATAGTATCTGAAACTAAAAGTAAATCGTAAGAAAAACAAAAACAATAAAACAAAAATAAAAGACTTAAACAAAAATCCTAATATAGCTCCTCGGCAGCGGCGCCAAAATTCTGTTGCAAGATTTCTGACCAAGATTTAAATTTCTAGAGTCTCGTCTCGTAAGGTCTACCTATTGCACTAACGAGCAGTGAATCTGGTCATGCGTAGTATAGAGAGTGGTAAAGCCGAGGTTGTTCCCAAGAGCTATGTAGTTTTAGATCCTATTTAAGTCTAGTGTCACGGTTTTTAAAATGTTTTGAAAGATTAATAAAACTAATAAGCAAGAAATGAAATGTGTAGATTAACCAAAGTTGTAAACAATAAGGAGAAAGTGTGCTAACCTAATTAATCATCCTATCATGTTATGTCTATGTTTTCTAATTATTACTTCCTATCACTTCAAGTGGGGTTTAAATTCGCTAGACTCCTTTGTTCAATTCGTATTAGCCTATTACACATAGATCCCTACATGAAATCAAAGGCATTACCCTTTGAATTGACGAGGTTCTCGGTAATCTATGCTTAAGTAATTAAGTGCCCACATGCAAGATTTGAAACAATGTATGCCCAGGTGCTAACATCTTAGACACACATCCCTAACTTCTTAAGTTCCGCCTTCCAGAAGGTGATCCTTTAGTCAATTCGCACGAGAGGGATTGATAGTCCTTTGGTCAATTCTTATCAAACCTCGCAACCTACTTCCCTATGGTCCTTTGGTCAATTCTCCTAAGCAAGCAAATACAACCAGGCTTAAAAACTACCAAAGCAAAGGTGGCTACCGACGAACTATGCGTGCATACTCTAGAAGTAATAATAGAAGTGTGAAAATATAGACAAAACAATCAAGTAATCATAACTAGGCTAGCACCAAAGGTGCTTAGCTGATTATATTAAAATGAACTCTCAATTCAATGTTTAACATGGTAAATGAAGATATGAATCAAAATGTAATGAAATAGGAATCGCTAAAGCTTATCGATGATAAGTTGTGACTTCTTCCTTGGAAATAGCTCCGTATGCTGAATAAGATCTGCCTTGTGGACCCACTTCACGTTCTCTGACTTTTTGTGGTGAGTGAATGATGTCAAATGCAGAATTTAGGGGTTGAATTTATAGGCCTGATAACGTTACGGCGTAATCTTTTAATTTGGTTACGCCATAACTTAAATATCCTCCTTTATCAAATCTCGGTGTAATGGTTACGACGTAACCTTAAGGATGGTTACACCGTAATCCCTTCAGCTCCGTCGTAAACTCAACAAGTGGCTACGCCGTAATCTTCAAAGATCCCATTAAGACATTCGTAGTGCTGGTTACGCCGTAACTAATGTTGGGGGTTACGACGTAACTGATGGAGGCGCGAAATTCATTATGACCGAGATGGTTATGGCATAACTTGAGTTGATAGTTACGCCATAACTGATGTTGACTTGGTCTTCATATTCGAATTCCGAGCTACGGCGTAAATGAGAGTGTGAGTTACGTCGTAGCTTCTTCCATGAGAGCATACTAAGGTATAAATCATTAAAGTATATCTCCAAAACCGCGTCTCTTTAGCTCTTATGCTCATAACCTCGAAACGAAATATAAAGAAATAAGAGTGTATATCCATATAAACAATATAAAATATGAGCATAATCGGGGATAATTGACACTTCAAAAACAAGATTATTTGATGTTATCAGGTATCCTTACAATCGATGATGAACAAGAAAGATTTAGAACCAATGGACACTAAACCTAGATTACCCAGCAATACTTGCACCTTTTCTTTTACCCAAATCAACCCAATCTTTGATCACCAAAACCCTTTAAACCTTGCAAGAATACTTTATAAGCCCTTCGAAAAACCTTGAAATCACAGCCTCTAAACCCAAGAAAAGTTGATGTTGATGATGATGATGTTTGCTGGTGATTATGAAGAAACAAACCCAAGGACTAGCTAGGAACTACAACACCTTCAATCTAATACCAATATACTTGGTAAAAATTAAATGGTGTTTGGAGCTGCTCTTGGTCGTTCATATAGAGAGAGGGAGGAGAAATGTGAAACTTTGGTAACAAAAACAAGAATGAGGTGAAAGGTATTAAGATAAGTGATTTAAGGTTTAGTGGGGAGCATAGCTAGAAAATATTGAACACATGTCCAAGTTTTGAAAAAGGAAAGAGTGTGTGTCATTTGAATGGAGAGTGAGGGGAGTTAGTGGGTTTTGTTTTGTATATACTTGAGCTACAATGTATAGTTTGATCCTAGTAATTGATAATGAGGTTTTTAAGACGCGTAACGTAAAACCGGATAGTGTAAAATTATAAAACTTGTAAAAATGTGAAAACTTGCTATCATAACCTATTTTAGTAATTTAGATGAGTGGTGAGTTCATCAGAGGGTTTAAACGTTGTTAAAACCTTAAAACATAGATTTAAATAGCGTAAAACGTAAAAGGTGCAAGGTTTATGTAAAACTGGAAAAAGTAAATTTTGACTTTTAAAATAGGATTGTAAGGAACCAAAAATGCATATAATGTGTAGTATGGGCATAGTCTAGTGCTGGTTTGAGTTAATTGTACGTTAATCTATATACGCGATTAAACTAATTCGGCTGCTTGTAAAAACAATTTATTTAAAAAAAATAAAAGGTTAAGTAAATTAAATAATATAAATAATCAAATAATGACGTCATAAATTGAGAATTGTGACAGTTTAATCATGGTTGGCTAATTTTCTAACTATGCTTAAGAATGAATGCTTATAGTTTGAAGCAATTTTTATGCGTTCAGAGAACGACAGATGGGAATGGAATTTTTATGGTATTGGATTTTGTGTTAATGCTGATAATGTTTTTCGATTGGGCTGTCATGATTGTTATAGTGAAAGAAAAAGGCCGGTTCCGGGACAGGGCTATAAGATTTCAAAGGCAAGGCTGATACTCCTCCTATTTTGAGAGCGTCGTGTTTACATATGACAATGGGCTGTGATGATTGTTATAATTTGACTGAAATGAAAGGCAATGACCGGATTGTATAGTATTTATGATTTGTGAAAAATATGTGTGTATGTTAAATGTGTTAGATTTGTGAAAATACGTGAGTCTGTTGAATGTGTTAGATTTGTGTAGAATATGTGTGTTTATTATCGAGCCTGGACTGAGTGCGCAGATTGATATTCTAATATAGCAATGGGCTGTGATGATTAGCTGTTGTTCTCTGAGTTAAATGATATGGGTCATTGGAGGTCTGATAAGTAACTTGGCGGGGCAATGACCGGATGGCATGATACCATGGTTGTTATTATGCAACTGCGTTTCTTTGCAGCCATGGCGGAACTTGGACCTTATTGACCCTTTTCCATTTCAAATATGAGCCTAATGATTTATTGTATCAGTTTTATTGTTTCTCAGTTTTGGGTTAATTGTTTATAATTTTCTGGTTTAAGCTGTGTATAAGTTGTCATCGTAAGTTGAGTATAAGCTGTAGCTATAAGTTAGTCGATGTAGAGTTGTTGAAGTTATGTCCTGGATTTGAAGCAACGAATGGTCTCTGAAGGTTGAAGGTCTAAACTTGAGCATCGGTCCAGGGCAAAGCAGCAAAGGGTGATTTTGTTTTGTTACCCGCTTTTATTTTAGCTTTTGGCGCTTTTTCCTATTGCTTAAAGTTTTTTTATTTGATCTTAATTCAATGAATTAGAAATCCAATATATGATGGAGAGATATGAGCTGAATGTTGACATCAGGTAAAGAGATGAATAGTTTTAGCGAATGTTTCGGAATGTTAAATATATGGGAGTTTTACTAAAATTTTTGCCTTGAAAAACCAACCAATATATAATAGTATGGTTTATCTGATTTTGGCTGCTAACTTTTTTTAGTATCGTGTAGGCTTAAATTATCCGATTTTCCAGAACTGTCAACAATGGGCGGTTGGCCACGTTCGACACCGTTCTTAAAGGTGGACATGCTGTTGCAGATACCTCAGAAACCTTTTTAGATGCTGCTGATTAGTGTTGCACAGTTGAATGTCGTGTAACTGGAGGTGATGTCTGTTAATATTTTAGAATACATGGATTCTTATATCGTTCAAATTTATTTCCGTGTGTTTAAGTTTTGGTCATATGTTGTTGCATAATTTAACAGGTGTAAATATACGAACCACTGGTGTACATGATCGAGCGGTTTTAAACAATGATAGACCACATGCAGCGGATGCAGGTATGTTGATCATTGTACTGATTTAGTACATTTTCATAGTTCAATCTGATTTTGGAGTTGCAGCACATGGTGCAGATGCAACAAACGTGGAAGTTTTTTACTAGACTGAAAATGGGTCGGTTGGGTTTGAATTTAGCGCAACGAAACTTGAACCAAAGTTGTTTCGTTAGTCGCCGCTTAATATCATTATGGCATAAGTTTTAGGAGATCTGTTTAATAGTTCCAGCTTCTTGATATTTGTTAGCTTTGTTATTTGGCAATCTCACCCAGTGTCTTGCGGGCAGTTTGTCCATCTTTTTTGAATGGGTACATGATGTTAGTTTTATGTTTGAAACTTATTAATCTACCCATAAAAAGCTTACATAATCCAATAAAGTTAAAACTAAGCTGGCAAATGGGCTTATGAAAATATGAGTTGAAACCACATAAGCCCATAAATACACTAAAACAAGCACCATTTAACTGATAGTATTACATACTTAGGATACGAAATTTGAGTTCAACTGATTTTAGCTTATTCAATTTTATTTCACTTGATTTTAGCTTATCTCACTTGTAGCTTTTCTTGAATGAGTTTCTATTCTAAGAAACCTTATAGTTCTCTTTCGTTTCAGTTTGTTTTGATGCCAAGTTAAACGCTCACAGCAGCTGCAAATGATGCCATCAATTGATAATCACACCAACAGACTTGAAGCTTACTTGGATGTTGGCAAGATTACACACGAGCCTCTTACCTCTCCATTTCCCTTAAACTATTTGTTGCGATGTATATTCTTGACGGCCGATATACATAATCTCAAATTCTCAAGCACATTCTCAACCCGGCCTTCTCACTTTTCTTTAACTAACATGACTCTCTTAGGAACAGGACCACCCCATCACAATCACAATGCGGTTTCACAATCACAAAAGCACATGCAAACAGGACCACCCTTCTCAATCTCATACTCAGACAGGCATATAAAGACCGAGTCAATGTTCTTTTCTCATTTGCCAAGTTTCGCATATATAATTTTTGCTTGGTGATTTTACATTCTTTATTCTAAAGAAAAAGATAACAAAGTCTTTTACTAAATTAACCAACAATCTTTTTTCGTTAAAGCAAGGAAAAGTAAAAAATCACTGAGCAAAATAAATATATTCAAAACTTTGCAAATGAGTGAAGAATATATACTCATAAACTCAGGGGTAAGCCTGGCCTATAAAACCAACCAACCATGCACATTGACATTCAGAGACCACAAAACCTCATCTAGTTCCCCATTCTTAACTAGAACAATGAGACTATTATCGAGTCTTCTTGTTCTTCTCGCTGCAATTAACCTTCACCTTGGAGGTGTTCAGACATCAGATACTAAAGATGACAAGAATATTTTCTATTACAACAACGGATACAGTCCCAACATTGAAGCCTATGTAAAGCTTTTAGAAGAACTACGAAGTCGACTAGCAAGCGGAACAGACGCTCATGGAATTGCGGTAACACGGCCACCCACGAATGTCCCTGCTCAAGAACGTTTCGTCCAGGTTCAACTTGAGAACAGCGGTGGCGAGGTTATCACTGCAATAATCGACATAGTGAATGTCTATGTGGTGGGTTATCTTGTTGGCAGTGCTGTTCGCCCAACTTTACACTATTTAGATGACATTCCAAGAGAAGCATTATTTCAGGCTTTCCCCAGCCCACAATATACTCATCGTCCGCTAGGTTTCGCTGGCAACTATGACAGTCTTCGAATAGAGAGACTCATGAACTTGGACACGGTGCCTAAATGACGCCATCAGAAATTTATTTTACGGACACTCTCAACCCAGCGCTGTTGGTGATCATTCAAATGGTGTCAGAAGCAGTAAGGATAAGGTACATTGAACATCTTATCCGACGAAACATGTTGGGGAGAATCTAAACTTCATACCAGACCCCAGGGCCATAAGCATGGAGAGCGAATGGTCGGATCTATCCGAGCAGATCCAGTGGTCAGGTGAGTCTGGAGTCTTTCTTAGGACCATTCTAGTTCGAAGTGTGTTAAACGCAGTTGTCCCAATCAGAAGTGTAGTAGGTGTCATGCGTCAAGCAGCGCTGGCTCTAATGTTGTACCGATGTAACCCCAAAGCTATAAGAATGCCAGTTCCAGTTGCTGTTGGGGCTGACGAGCAGTGTCCGACTGGTGAGCCGAGCACAAATATCATCGGAAGGGATGGGCAATGCATGGATGTGAAAGATGAGCGATACCATAATGGGAATCCCATTATTTTGTGGGCATGCGGAAATGCAAAACCTAACCAGCTCTGGACATTCAAATCTGATGGCACCATCCGGTCCAATCGAAAATGCTTGACAACCTATGGTTATGCCTCTGGAAACTATATCATGATATACGATTGTGATTCAGCTGTGCGTGAAGCCACCCTGTGGATTCTTTATAATGCTGGTACCATCATGAATCCTAAATCAGGCCTTGTCATAGCAGTTGAGGCCTCCACTCAGGGGATTGTGCTGACGGTAGCTGAGGATAACAATTCTTCTAGGCAAGTTTGGAGTGCTGAAAACTATATTCAACCCACCATAAATTATATCAGTGGGTTTCTTGAAATGTGCTTGCAGGCCAACGGTGCCAATGCCCGTGTTTGGCTAGCAAATTGTGTTATTAATGGCACCGAGCCCAGGCAACAGTGGGCACTCTATGGTGACAGCACTATTCGGCTCTACAGTGACCGCTCTCTCTGTGTGACATCAGAGGGTCATGACAGCTTGGATAGCATCATCCTCCTTAAATGCCAAGGCTGGGGAAATCAGCGGTGGACTTTCATGGCTGACGGCTCCATCTTAAACCCTAATGCTCGGCTAGTTATGGATGTCCGGGGTAGTGACGTGTCTCTTCAAGATATCATTCTGTATCAGCCTACAGGGAGACCTAACCAAAACTGGTTGGCATTCTAAAGTATATGGCTTCCATTGCATGCATCTAAGTGCGTATGTATGTCTACGAAGAATAAGACACATAGATGCAATCTAATAATGAATATCGATCTAAATAAGTGTGGGACTTTGTTTAGTTCCTTAACACTCCATGCGGCTTACTGCATCCTACAATTCTAGCTAGTATGGTTTAGTGTCCATGTGCATTTGTATAATTGTTTTGAAGTTAATCAAGTTGTATTAATACTTACATGAGTAGTCGTTACTGTTTTTATATGAATTTCTTATATGAGAAACCCTTAAGCAGGAAATAGCCAATTGATCGAAACATTATTTGGTTTTAGGCTTATGTTTCGTAAGCTCACTTTTTGTGGCTCATTTTGAAACTGTTCGGCCAATTGAAACATTATTTTTATGAGCTGATTTGTGAACCCTTTCGAATTTTAACATAACCTATAGAATGCTACTTGTCCAGTATTTTCGAAAATATATACTGAAACATGTATGAAAGAGGCTGTCAGCAAAGGGAGCTTAACCGGCCTTCATTTCATTTCACTTCATAATCACACAGGAGCTAATTAGTACACGATAACTCCACTTCTCACCAGTGTGCTCACACTAACACATTCACGGTATCTAATTCTCACCTATGTAATTTAAATTTTAACCGCCTTATCGAAATGATAATATTTTAAATTTGCTGTTTATAATATCTGTTCTTTATGGATAACACTACCACATTTACCACTTTCCCCATATTTGTTTTCGGTGACAATTGTCATTGGGAAAAACGACAAAATATATCCTACGTGGCACGAAGTCTCGTAGAAAAGTCGACAAAATTATCGCTCACTTTTTTCGCGACATGTCGCCGGATTCAACGATAATATTTTGACCGAATATTTCATGGAAAGCGTGGCGGACATTTTCCGCTTACGTTTCCCCGGCGACATGTCGCCGGGGATTCTTTTGTTTATTAAAAAATTCGTAATTAGTGTTAATCTATCTTAACGTGACGTGAACAATAGTTTCCCCGGCGACATGTCGCCGGGGATTCTCTTGTTTATTAAAAAATTCGTAATTTTGCATGCCATATTTAATTGGATCAAGAAGCCAAACGATGCATAGTTGAATGTGTTTTATAAATCTATGATTCACCAAAATTACTCTCCCAATATTTTTCTTAAATTGGGATGAAATGGAGTGATAAAATCGTATTCTTTTGACGTCGTTAACAACATAAAGTAATTAAATTGAACGTCCAATGTGTAACCATAACATATCGACTCATCCGTTGAGCGTCTAATGTGTAACCATAACATACCGACTCATTCGTTGAGCGTCTAATGTGTAACCATAACATATCGACTCATCCGTTGAGCGTCCAATGTGTAACCATAACATATCGACTCATCCGTTGACGCGTCTAATGTGTAACCATAACATACCGACTCATTCGTTGAGCGTCTAATGTGTAACCATAACATACCGACTCATCCGTTGAGCGTCTAATGTGTAACCATAACATACCGACTCATTCGTTGAGCGTCTAATGTGTAACCATAACATACCGACTCATCCGTTGAGCGTCTAATGTGTAACCATAACATACCGACTCATTCGTTGAACATCCAATGTGTAACCATAACATACCGACTCATCCGTTGAGCGTCTAATGTGTAACCATAACATACCGACTCATTCGTTGAGCGTCTAATGTAACCATAACATATCGACTCATCCGTTGAACGTCTAATGTGTAACCATAACATACCGACTCATTCGTTGAACGTCTAATGTGTAAGCATAACATACCGACTCATCCGTTGAACGTCTAATGTGTAACCATAACATACCGACTCATTCGTTGAACGTCTAATGTGTAACCCTAACATACCGACTCATCCGTTGAACATCTAATGTGTAACCATAACATACCGACTCATCTGACTCATCCGTTGAACGTCTAATGTGTAACCCTAACATACCGACTCATCCGTTGAACGTCTAATGTGTAACCATAACATACCGACTCATCCGTTGAATGTGTAATGTGTAACCCTAACATACCGACTCATCCGTTGAACGTCTAATGTGTAACCATAACATACCGACTCATCCGTTGAACGTCTAATGTGTAACCATAACATACCGACTCATCCGTTGAACGTCTAATGTGTAACTATAACATACCGACTCATCCGTTGAACGTCTAATGTGTAACCATAACATACCGACTCATTCGTTGAACATCCAATGTATAACCATAACATATCGACTCATCCGTTGAACGTCTAATGTGTAACTATAACATACCGACTCATTCGTTGAACGTCTAATGTGTAACCATAACATATCGACTCATCCGTTGAACGTCTAATGTGTAACCATAACATACCGACTCATCCGTTGAACGTCTAATGTGTAAGCATAACATACCAACTCATCAGTTGAACATCTAATGTGTAACCATAACCGACTCATCCGTTGAACGTCTAATGTGTAACCCTAACATACTGACTCATCCGTTGAACGTCTAATGTGTAAGCATAACATACCGACTCATCCGTTGAACGTCTAATGTGTAACCATAACATACCGACTCATCCGTTAAACGTCTAATGTGTAACCCTAACATACGGACTCATCCGTTGAACGTCTAATGTGTAACCCTAACATACGGACTCATCTGTTGAACGTCTATTGTGTAACCATAACATACCGACTCATCCGTTGAACGTCTAATGTGTAATCATAACATACCGACTCATTCGTTGAAAGTCTAATGTGTAACCATAACATACCGACTCATTCGTTGAACGTCTAAGGTGTAACCATAATTATTCTTTGGTGAATCATAGATTTATAAAACACATTCAACTATGCATCGTTTGGCTTCTTGATCCAATTAAATATTGCATGCAAAATTTTGATGTAATATGTTCTTGTTCCTCTAGCCCGTTACTAGATTGTAAATCTAACTCTCATATAAGAATATAAAGATGCCGAATGGTAACTTTTTGTTCCCGAGTTTATATTAAAAGAAAGGGAAATATTTAGGATTATAATAAAATAAAAGAAAAATCGATTTATGAGAGCTTTTAGGAGGGATAATAAAATAAAGATAGTAAGCTACACCAAAATTACTCTCCCAATATTTTTCTTAAATTGTGATGAAATGGAGTGATAAAATCGTATTCTTTTGAAGTCGTTAACAACATAAAGTAATTAAATTTAACCAAAAAAAAAAAAAAAAAAAAAAAAAGCAGTTTTCCCGGCGACATGTTGTTGGGGATTATTTAATTATAACGAAAAAATAAATAAATAGTTTTCCTACGACATGTCGCCGGGGATACCTACCCACCAAAATTTTCGTTATCGCGCCATTTACGCTAAACGACAAAAACTATATATTTCCCAAATGACATGTCGCCGGGATTGTCGCCGGGGAAAAGTTTGATGATAAAGTAGATCTGGTCAATTTTATCACTTCACAAAATGAAATAAACATTATCTTCTTCCTGGGAAAAGTTCGATGACTTATTCTAATACCATGAACGTTTTCGATTATTTCCTAACAAAGACATGCAAGAAGAATTTCGATCGGTTTGGGTCGTGAGTAAACTTAAGACTTATTTGGTCTACTTAAGCAAAAATAACAATATCATATTTTGTGTTCTCTATCTAGCTAATCCTGTCTTCTTCATAGATCCGTCAACGTCACATAGACAATGACCAAGACTCGAGAGGTTAGCACAACCGGTGAGTTATTCGCTTTGGCTAATGGACCATCATGGACTCCAATCTCAAGAAACTCTTGCGTAGTCAACGGTGTGAGGTATGTCGTGCACAACCGTGATGAACGCCGCACAACTCAAAACAAGTGACATTTGTTCGCCGGCCATGACGGAGAAATGTATTATGGTCACTTCAAGAAATCCTCGAGTTTAAGTATTTGTTGTTCAAAGTTGCGTTGTTCCGAAAGTTAAGTTGTTCGACACTAGCAACAAAGGACGTAAAGTCAAAAACTTGTCTTTAGAAACAACATGACACAAATCGTCGATTGTGACTGAGGCATTTAAAGATGATCAATACATTCTCGCAACACAAGTCAAACAAGTCTTCTACCTTGAAGATAAGACCAAACCCCACCGGAAGGTCGTCGAACATGTTAATCATAAAAGTTTTCCGGACGGGGTGTCATCGTGGTAGAGGACGATCCCGATATTATACATTTCGACAACTCATCCGATCTCCCACTTTCTACTAGTTTGAATGACTTGGATAATGCGACCTTGCATATAGATGGTCAATCAACGGTGGTTGACGACCGCCGATATCATTGATGTTCCCGACGAAGACGATGATATTATTGCCGATGAAGACGCCTTCCTCATGATTTAGCGATTCGATGTTGAAGCCCTCATCAATGTTGATGATGATGGTGTTGAGAAAGTTTATTCTAGTGAAGAAGAAGATTGATCTTGAGTTGTAACTTGCAAAATACACTTATATATTTGAATGAATGAATGAAATTGTTGTGGATTGTTTAAATGTGTATATTTATTTGGATGTGTATGTATTTGGATGTGTGTATGCTTATATTATTTTGTTCATGAATTTCTATATCTTATGCTAATTGTACTTGTACAGATGTCGACAGATGTTGCACGGTCCCACGGTGGCGGTGGCGGGAGGATCGTCCCCTCCGCATCGCTGCACCACCGGTTGTTGGGCAAGCTTCATTAACAAAGGTAAGAATTTCCGGATTATTGTAATACAAGCATAAATTTGATACATATTTATGACTTTATCACTAACTTGATTTTGCGGTGCAAAGGTAAACGAAAGCCCAATTTGGGCGGCGAGGCGTGGCGGTGAATACCGCGACAAGACCCGGAACCTTTCAACAAGGCAATCGCAGACGAAAAAGGTCCGTGTCGATCACTTTTGAGGTGGGTGACAAACAAACCTTAAACCTCTCGGCCCCATGCGGCTCATTGGTCTAACTACATCGGGAGGTCGTTAGGAAGGTGCCGTTTACTACCCCTCTTGGGAGAAGGTCCCGAAGGAGAAGAAGCGGGAATCATTTCGAGATATTGGGGTCGATTATCCTTTATGTTTATTTCATTATCGTGTTCATTTATTTAATTGTGTATATTTATCTAAATTCGCTTATTTATTTATATCATATAAATAAATAAACAAATTTAAATAAATATATAAATTATATCTCTAACTCATTTTCGTTTTGTTGTATATGATTACAGACCTGTTTGACCTCAGCCCACATGGACTCCTCCGCTGGCCCCGGATCTACGAAGGCATAAACTCGCACCGCAAAAGCCTACAATACTAACAAGGCTTCTTTCAAGGCCAAACATTGAAGGTAGACCCCACCACCGGAGATTACGATGTGGAGGCGATTAGGCGGGCACGTCCCGAGGAAATTACAATGGTGATTGGGATGAGTACATTAAGTTTTGAATGATCCCAAGAACATTGCTCGAGCCGCTACAAATCGGCTTAACCGGCAAAAGAGCAAGGTCATATCTCGGCGGGGATCCCGTCATTGTCTCGCTTCGAGATGATATGGTAATAAACATTATAATTATTTTACATGCATAAATACATATATATATATATATATATATATATATATATATATATATATATATATATATATATATATATATATATCCGATTATACGCTTTGGTGTGTTGTGATTTGTCGCTTTTGAAATTATTCATCTTATATGCGTGTGTATGTACAGATGCGGAGCATCGAGACTCAGAATACCGTCACTCATCGACACTTTTTGGCGAACACATACGTTGATGGGGTATTCCTAACGATGAGGACCACGGATATATGTAAGTTTTTTCAAAACACACTTTAATGAATTATCGAGAAATAATGTAGCAACCCGACTAATATATTTACTATCTTGTGTTTTGTCACTACATAGGACGAGATGAAAAGCTTGAGGCTACGGGTCAATACACGGAGGATCAAATCAATGCGCTAGCAAGAGGGGTAAGCTTCGTGGGCATATTCCGGTGTGGGTATTGCCATCACGGGCCACATCAGTTAAGTATGCACCGCCCTATGAGTCGGTCACCAAAGATGTAGGCTTTATCATGAGTCTCCTCGAGCGGCACGCATGATCTGCGGATATGTTTAGGGAGTATGAGTCGGTAGTGCTAGCGGGAGTGGTGGGTGTGGTGATGACGAGGAGAATGGCGGTGATGAGGATAACACGACGACGGTGGTTGTGTTATATGTTATTAGTATGTTACATTGGTACTAGCTTTAGGTAGTTGTGTTATATATTATTAGTATGCTACATTGGTACTTTAGGTAGTTGTGTTATATATTATTAGGTTCATCTTGGCGCCATTTAAACACTTGTTTCCCTATCTATCAATGCACATATTGACTTTTGAGTCGTGTTTATGTAAAAGTTGTGATCTATTTGTATTGCGTTGATCCGTTATATGGTATTTGTGTTTTGGTACAAGTTGTGGCGAGTCTATCTGTGTTTTGGTGCAGGTTTATTTGGTAGATTTTTCCGGAAAATTCGGAAAAACTGAAATCGCCTCAGCGGTGCAGTGCATTAAAAAATGGAGATTTTCGCGACGGTCGCCGGATAACATATACTAAACGCTGACAAGTCAACGAAAAGCTAAGTTTCCCAGCGACATGTCACCGGGATAGTAGGCTAACTCGTTGACTTGTCAACAAGTAACCATAGTATCCCAATGACATGTCGCCGGGATAGTTAATCTCGATAATTGCCGCCTTAATCATTTTGCTTAATTCGATTATTCCCAAATGACATGTCATTTGGGGATAATGTGCCACCGTGTAATCGCTTTGACCGAAAATCGAGTGAGACCCACGCCGTCGTTGGGATTGTCGCCGGGGATACAATCCTCACGAGACTTCCCGCTTAGATTCCCAAATGACATGTCGCCGGGTAGCAAATGAATGTTGTAGTGTAAGTAGTTCAATTACCAGACACTTTTTTTGGGTAACGGACAGTGGCGGAACCAGGATTAAAAATGACCGGGTGCACAACTATCTTTCTTTTTAAACTATAGGAGGTGTTTGTTTCGACTTATAAGCTCGCTTATCGCTTATTTGGTTTTGGGCTTATGTTTCGTAAGCTCACTTTTTGTGGCTCATTTTGAAACTTTTTGGCTAAGTTTATTATGAATTCATAAACTTATATAAGCAGAAAAGTTTCAAATTAAGCCACAAAAAGTGAGCTTGTGAAACATAACCCAAAACCAAATAAGCCATAAGCCGGCTACTATCAACGAACATGGCTGTTGTTGGTTGTTTCTGCTAATATTTTAGAACCAAAAAAAATATATATATGGAATCTTGGACTGCATGCGGTCATGAGACAACTCTTAAAAAAAAAAAAAAAAAAAAAAAAATATATATATATCCCAAATAATTATGGTATACATATTTGACATTACGCCGTGAATATTCGCAAAATATATGTTTTCGAACTATGCTTCAAATCAAGTCTCCGGGACATTTTAACAAACCTACCAAACGAAGATATGATGATGAAGGCTTTAGAACCTTAATATAGAACGGTGAAACGATGGATGCGTTAGAGGGAAAGAGGAAAAAGAAGCCAAACGAAAAAATGAATAAAAAATAAAAAGACGGAGAAAATAAAAAAGAAAAAAAAATGTAAGTTGGCATAATTTATTTTTTTTCCCTCCCCACGGCTCTACCTAAGAGCAATGGGTATCATAACGCTTGATTGGGCGTTATGCTGAATTGGACGGCGTTGAACTCGCGTTATAATACCGGATGGCTTGCGTTTTGCCCGGCGTTGCCACAACAGCGTGAGAAGCAACGGACTAGAAGACAAATGAAATACACAAAATTTACATTTCGCCTATGAAACGAGTATAATTGGGTTTCAAATTCAGAAAAAAAAAGAAAAAAGATTTACGATCGCCCGGACGTTATGCAACGATAACTTTATAAAAATAATAATAAAAAATAAAAATAAAGAATTTCAAAACTTTTAATAACTCAATATAAATACTCACTTAATACACAACTTTTTTTTTCTCACACTTCCATAACTCAAACTCAAATTCATATACTTCCATTTTCTAAAAAAATGTTGGGATTTCTAATAATAATGAGAGTTTCTTGAACCTCACTGGGTCTTCTTCTTCAATTCCTTTCCTAACCCACTCGGCTTGTCTTCCGAGCAACTTTACCAACAACAACAACAATTTATTTGGTGGCAAACACACCAAGCATTGTTAAACCAAAAATTCTAAAATCTACAATTCGATCAACAATCACAACCACCATCCCAATTTTCACGTACACAAATCGAAACACATGAAGAATCGGAAGCACCTACGTCTCCCCAAAAGCCCAAAATTCGAGGTAAACGAAAGGCAAAAAAATCCAAAGAACCCGAACCAATTTCTGAAAGAAATCCCGACGTGATCGATACTATATTACGTTGGCAACCAAATAAGGAAACACTACTTACATCGTGTTACGTTGCGCTTCCAAGGATGAAACTGCCGGACTTTCACAACCACTACTACAAAACTTGGCAAATGCTATGGAAATTTGTAACGGAAATTTTCCGTTGCAAATAGGCAACGGGTTTACAACATATTTTCAACGGATTAGCAATGACACAGAAACCCGTTGCAAATCCGTTGCAATAAATATTCCATTGCAAATCATCAAGTTTAGTTGAAGTTTGTAACGGATTTGGAACGGAGTATTAAAAATATATAAAAGAAACCATTATTGGCTTCCATTGCAAAACCGCTGCAATTTAAATAATTGTTATGGATTTGCAACGGAATAACTATAATAATTTAATTTCAATTTATATTTAATAATCCTTGCAAATCCATTGCAAAATCTTTAGGGATTTGAAACAAAATATTTAAAGTAAATATAAAAGAAAATATTATTTGTTTCGTAGCAAAATCATTTCAACTTTTGTATAATTGCTACCGCTTTTACAATGAAACATGATCATAATTTATTTTTATTTATTTTAATATTTCATTTTAATCCGCTTGCAATTTATAAAATAATTACGGATTTGCAATAACCAATAAAATCTTGTTTCCAATTTGTTTTCAATATTTCGTTGGAATTTCCGTTGTAAAGTTTGAAATAATTGTTGCGGTCATGTAACATATAATATTATTAGTTTCTTTTATAATTCTCACCGAAAAGTTCTTGGTAATTTGCTATGGAATTGCAACGGATTTGAAAAGTTTAATCATTCCTAACTATTTAGTGTCAATCAGTTTAGTATTGTATTATGTTGCAGTGAGTTGTATTGGTTGTCTATGTGTTGCAATGAGTTAGTATTATGTATTCATTGGTTGTTAAGTTATATGTTGTAATAAGAAGCTATATTATAACTAGCATATTGGGTTGTATTGAGCCCGCATTGGTTGAAAATGGGTTGTACTATGTTGCTTAACGTAATGTGATTCGTATTAGTTATATTTAGTCTTTATTTGTTGAAATTGGTTGTATTGTTCTAAATGTCTAATCAGATAAATAAGAAAGATGGCAAGTCAACTTGTGTTTTGAATTCGTCAGAGTGTGATTCTTGTATTGAATATCACCATGCATGGAAGCAAAAGAAAGAATGTCATAGACTATGTTTTGAAAAAAAGGGAAAATGAATACATTTGTTAGATGGCGAAAATATTGAATATGATCACATTTGTTCACGAAACCATTAGACAATCATACATTTGTTTCTACTAATACATAAAAAAAAATAAGGGGGAATTGCGTATATATCTTTCTAAAGACTTAAAATTGTATATATATCCAACCAAAACTTCTAATTACATATATATCCTTTCAAACCTTTAAAAATGTCAAATATATCAAAATAATTATTTTTTATATATTTAACTACCCAAAATACATTATAGCTACTAGCAGGGTACCCCGCGCGTTGAGGTGGCGGGTACCCTGAAATAAAATTTTCCGGTGAATCATGTATTTTAGTTTATTATGTTCTTTTTTACAATAAATTTACAGATATCAAGAATTTTGTTTAGCCTCTGCCCGTTCGGGCTCGAGCCCGTTGGCCCGTGCCTATTTGGCCCATGCCCGTTCGGGCTCGAGCATGTTTGGCCCGCACCATTTCGGGCTTAAGCACATTTTGCCCGTTGACCGTTCCGGCTTGAATATCTGTATAATGTGCTTTATTATTTGTATTATTGACATTTAATGCAGGGTTCCGGCGTGTTGAGGCGGCGGATACCCAGAAATAAAATTTTTTGGTGAATCATGTATTTTAGTTTATTATGTTCTTTTTGATAATAAATTTACGGATTTCAAAATTTCGTTTTGCTCGTGCTGCTCGCTCGAGCCCGTTTAACCGTGCTCACTCGGGCTCGACCCCGTTGGCCGTACCCATTTGGATCGCACCGTTCGGGTCGGGCCCATTTGGACCGTTGCCCGTTCGGGCTTGAATATTTGTATAATGTTCTTTATTATTTATATTAGTGACATTTTAATGTAGGAATTGTATTTAAGTTGGTTGTACAATATGCTTGATAATTTGTATTAATAACTGCATTAATTGTATTTATTGACCAGTTAATTAATTAACTACATTAAATATCTTGACCACATTAATAGTGCTTTGTATTTTGTACATTAAGCTTTAAGACTTGTAAGTCATAAAATTAAGATTGATGAGAAAGATCATTAATAGTGCATTATATCGGTGGAGTTGACAGATAGGAGGGACAAGTGGTTCTGGCTCGGTGACAAGTCGGGGGCCTTCAGTGTGAGCTCGGTTAGGCGCTTGATATATAGCGAGTCAGATTTTAGCAATAAGTACGTACTTAAGTGGTGTAAATGGATCCAGGCTAAATGTAATGTTTTTGTTTGGCGCGCGGAGATGTCAAAGATCCCTACAACCGATGAGCTTAGAAGAAGGAATATGTTGGGAGTGGAGGCAACATGTTCTGTTTGCGGTGACGACAATGAATCAGTTGAGCATTTGTTCACTTCCTGTCGGGTTGCCATGCTCGTGTGGAACCACATATGTTGTTGGACCCGGGTGCATAGGTTTTTTTCCTTTTCGTTCAGGGATCTGATTGAAGTCCATGAGCATGTAGGTTTGAGAGGAAAAGCGAAAAAGGTTTTCCAAGGTATTATCTTTCTTAGCTGTTGGGCTATTTGGAGAGCGAGGAACAAGTCGAAGTTTGAAGGTATTACGGTGAAGATTGAAGAGATTATTAGTGAAATTAAGACCCTTGGTTTCCTTTGGGTTAGAACTAGAGCTAAGTTATCAAATTTGTCATGGGGTGAGTGGTGTAAATATGTTATAGTGTAGTTGGTTGTTGTTGTTGCCTCCCGGTCTTCGGGTTGGGCTGTTTTGTTTAATGAAGTATACCTTTCAAAAAAAAATTAATAGTGCATTATGTATTGTACAATAAGCTTTGTATTTTGTAAGTCTTAATTTTAAGACCATGAGAAGAGAGATTCATTCCTCTATTATAAGTAGTATAGATAATACAATTTGAAAACGTCTATTTTACCCTTGTTCTTATCATTTCTCATAACTACAAGTATATCAACATCAAAAAATGTAACCGATCCTTAAACCTTGTCAACTGCTTCAATGCATCAACATGCTGCATCATCGTTGCTAAAATCACACTTCTTTTCTAGACTACCTTATAATGTATTTAGGACTTTCTAAAAAAGCAAGTCTTAATTTTTTAAGCATACACATCTTACTATAATTGGTAATTCATATAATTAAATTCTACACTATAATAATTACATTATAATGTATACTAAAGACACATTAAATTTTAGTATTAAAATGGATGTTACAAACTTACAATAATACAAATTTATAGTTGTAATTTTTATTATAAATATTCAAGTTATACAAAGTTCAAATGAGTATAAGTATGAATATCTATATTTGTATTGATATACTTTACGGAAATTCAAATACGCATCTACTCTTTTCGAACTATCAAACGGGTAAAACGTCAAATATTAACTCTCATTGCATACCGTTTAAAAATCAAGATACGAGAAAAACGGACATTTTAAATACCGCCGCTTCTTTACGTGTGTATTGTACTAGTACATTCATATGTGGCCTGAATTCATTCTTAAACTAATTAATATTATTTAATGTATGCTTAGACTGCAATATAAAGATCTCATTAATAACTCACTAGTGGCAACAAATCAATAAGTGAAACACAAAAAAATAACGAAAAACATTATTTTAAACAAATTGATACAATCAATATTAATGAAAATATAGTTTAAGAGAGTATATCAGTTAGCCGAGTCATTGTTTGAGTTTACGGAAAAGTAAAAGTCGGTCTATGAGAAGGAATGATCACATAATATGGGATGATAATGATCAACCACAAGGATATAATGGACATTTAAGATTTATATTATGATTATAATGTATTTTGAAGTTGAAAGTATATAAATTGATTATTTGAATACATATGCCATTCTTAAATGTTTGGAAAGATATATATGTAATTATAAATTTTGGTTGGATATATACGTAATTTTAATCATTTGCAGAGATATATATACAATTCTCCTAAAAAAGGAATAATATGAACATACCAACACACGTTGGAAGCCAAATTATGAACCAATCGATTGTGTACATCCAATACTTATTCCCTGATAACGTATTTTTGTAACAGGATCATTTCGTTGACACTTCGTTGAAAACTCATCACAATTTTACTCCGTTTCATATCCGTTACAATTGCATACCGTTGCAAAAATCCATTGCTACTTTATGCCATTACAAATCAATTGCAAAGTTATACCGTTGCAATTTTCTTGCAATATGTACCGTAACAAAACCGTAGAAAATCTGTTGGAATATGATCCGTTGCAAAAACGGTAGCTAATTTAGAACGAACTTTTCTTGGTTGGAAAATCGTTGGAATATTTTTAACCCCGTTAGAAATCCGTTGCAATTAAAATTTTTATGGAGCATCAACGCTACGGTAGGTATCCGTTGCAAATGGCCATTTGCAACTGATTCCTACCGTAGCATTAGGCCACTTGTATTGTAGTGAACTGGGCAACACGTTTTGGTATCGGGTTTTGAACGAGTTTAATAAGAATAAAATTTCAACCTCGCAACAAGGCTATGCTAACAAGCAAGTAACATAGTTCACATTTTGTTCGTGACTTGATTGCTGCTGGTCAAGTTCTGGTTCTTCATATTCCTTCGCGCTATCATTATGCTACCCTAGCGAGTAAAGTGCTTACGCCCCTTTAGAGAGAGGGACGTGCTAGCGCTTGACTAATAGAATAGGGGGCTGAGAAGCTCTTGCTTGTTGTCTACTTCGCGAGATATATTTACTAAAGGGCTACCTACTGCGTTGTTTGAGGAGTTTCGTACCATCTTGAATGTTCGGTCAACTTACGCTCAAACTGCGAGGGAGTGTTAAACGTTATCTTTTATATGTTTGGGCTTAGCCCATGTTTAGTGGGTTGTAAAATAATCTTATAGTGACTATATATTGTATTTGACAATTAATGGAATGCAAGACAAATTATACTTCCAACAATTTTCATCTCGGATGATGATAAAGATGAATAAGACATGGCAACGTCAATTGTTGAGAATCAAGTTTTGGTATTTGAATGGAAAATGATTTACAATCTAATTGATGAAAGTTAAAGTTATGAAGATATATAGTGAATCATATTGATATTTATTTTTCTTATCAAGGTTCATGTTACACGAAACACTTAATTATAATATCAAAAGTATAGTTGTTTACCGATAAAAAAATCTAGTTACCATGCACAAGTATTCGTCTAGTAAGTTGTAAAGCAAAACTCGTAATATCTATTTAAAGTAAATGTAGATTGTCTAGTGATATTTCACCAAAGTAGAAAACCATCAACACTTGAGAAATGGGCTAGCTAGATCGAAAGCCCATGTTGAAAATCCATTACGTAAACTAATTAGTTGCCGACTTGTCGTTGTCGTGTGGCACCGTCCATACAAACTTACAGTAGTTAACTTTATATATAATGACCATCCTTAAGGAAGAGTAATATATAATCAATCCGCATTAATAATAATATCCTTATCCTAATCAAATGGCCGAGATAACCAAGAAACGTTCAAACAAAGGTGATGATATAGATGATCATTTGGTTGTAGATATCTATCCACTTAGCAACTATTACTTCACCTCAAAACCAGCTTCTTCTGATGTTGCTTTTAAGGATGATCAAACACTAGCTGATCATGCACTACGTTTGAAATCAAAGTACGTACGTAAATAGTACTATTGTTATTTGTATAGTATGTGGTGAAAATGATTTGTTGTTTGTATGATTTTGAAGGTAATTATTTTGTGTTTGATGTTTAGTTATGATGCTCGTGGCATGAGGACTTGTGTACAAGCAGTTCTTTTGGTAACTCTTTTTAGTATTTTGTGATAATTATTAAGCTACCATTCAGTTTTTGAGATCATTTACTCTTTGTTTGTGAATTAGCTAGCTTACAAGAGCTTTTTTAGATATAACATATATAAGATTCGAGAACCGGATTGACCTGGGTCACTTAAAACCCGGCGGGTCTAACTGGGTTTCGAGATTTGAAAACCTGGTTTAAAATCCGCCGGGTCAAACTAGGTTTCAAAACATTGCTAAAAACGATCTCTTAAAATTAAAAGGTACTTCAGCTAGTTTTTAAGAATGACACCTATAGCTCCAAGTACGTCGCTCGACTACATGAGTATGGAGTAGTTAGTATAGTAGAAGAATAGAATATTAACCTCAAGGCTTCTGTTCATAAAAAAGTTGTGCTGAGTTGAATTCTCGTTAAAAGCATTTGTGAAATATTATGTCTGAGATGAGATGTTTGGTGGGTAAAAAATTGCGGTTCTATTTCTATAAAACGAACAACATATTTCAAATAAAGCAGTTTCTAGAAAGTAATAGCCAAATGAGCAAATTTTATTTTTCAAACTGTATAATCAGGTTGAATTGTTCAAACATCCTCATTTGCTGTTGCTACAAGCTAATAACAACGTATATAAGCTTCCTGGTGGACGTTTGAGACCCGGTGAATCAGGTAACAAATAATCTTCTTGCCCTTTAAAATCAATGTTTAATACAACATATATAAGAATTGTTATGCCTTAGATAGTTGATGGTTCACAGTTAATGTATTGATTATATAGATGTTGATGGGTTGAAACGTAAGCTTTTAAGCAAGCTATCTGCTGATGACGATAACCACCGAACCAAATGGGAGGTATATATATGTTGTTTTTAAGTTGCATTTCCTGGTCTATGTGACTATGTTTGATGTCGAGAAACATATAATCAACTTGCCTTACTTGATTAGGTTGGTGAGTGCCTTGGAACATGGTGGAAATCCGATTTTGAGACATTGCCTTATCCATATTTGCCTTCAAGTGGCAAAGCCCCCAAGGTAGACTTGGTTTATTAGTTATGTTATCATGCCGTTTCTAGTGGGCATGATGATACAAGTATCTTTTTATGGTATGCAGGAGTGTACTAAGCTATACCTTGTGAAGTTGCCATCAAGTCGAGATTTCATAGTGCCAAAAAATTTCAAGTTACTAGCTGTTCCAATGTGCCAACTTCACGAAAGTCGCAAGGTATACTTCTTTTTCACCATCAAAAGTTGCATTAACTTGTTATTTTGAAATGCTTAGATTGTTTCACATTTCGACAAGTGAAGTAAATCTTGATTGTGATATGCACAAACATGTATAGCAACATTATTAATTGTCATTTCTTTATATGTACGTTTTAGTTTGATCAATGTGTCGGTGTTGTGATTAATTTGCAGACATATGGGTCGATAATATCAGGGATCCCACAGCTGCTTTCAAGGTTCTCTATCAACACAGTACATACTTAAAAATACTACACGGGCTTGTTTTATGTAAGGCTTTAAGTCGAACATCCCTTTCAGAACAGAACATACGTCATACAGAAGCGTTTGGTTTTTTCTACACGCTCCCCTTACGGTATCTTTAAACCAGTAGCTAATAGTTGAAAGTAGTTTTGTTGGTTTTTTGCTTATATTTTGTGTAAGATATACAAAATTTCGCACACATCAGTAAGTACATACGTATATGTACATCGATATATGTATTAATGTGCTAATACTAATTGCTATGTATATCTATCTATGGTTTATTTGGACACAAAACTAGGACATTTAGATCCTACGAAAGAATCCTAATTAAAGAACCGATAATGTGTCCAGATACAAGGTTTCATGCCCTTCTTGCACTAGATGTATATTACTTCATCTCGTTATTTCTTTCGACAAGTATGTAACTAGAGTTAGTTTGGAAAGGGTGATCAAGACAACTTGATATCATAGATCTTTATCGTAGTAATTACAGTAGCTTAAAGCACAACAAAACAATTATCGATGACTCGCTAGTGTTTTAGGTAATCTATACTGCTAAAAGATCGAAGTGCTTAATTTAATGTGCAAGAGTTTTTGTGTGCACAAAATTAAGTACGGTACAATCTATCTAAAGCCACACAAAAACTATATCAATTATATCAAGTTATGAATATACCAAATTCAATTCATACGCACAAAATGTTTCCTTCAATGCAGTCACCCAAAAGTCCTATAGTTTATCAGTTTTGCAACCTAAAAAATACAAGAACAACCTTCAATGCAGGCATATAGAAGGGATACAGTTTTGCAACATCAAATAATACAAAACGACCTGCAATTATTGTTGGAATTATATAATACGACTAATAATAAATATAAACAAGAAACATCAAGACACACGCCAAGTCAGATAAACATATAATGAATAATTAATTAACTAAAACATATAAGTATATGCACTTTGATTCTAGCTAAACAAGAATCAATTCCAATAGCAACTCTTCAATTAAGATGAACCCTAATTAGGGTTTATAAGGATTATTGTAATTACCCTTACCGCTTTGTAATTCAATCCAATATATAATCAATAGTGTGATTATATCACGTTCTTGTACACACGTACTATTAACGAATTAAAGTAAATGATAGTTTAAAGGAAAACACAAAACAATTTGTTTTAACAAAACAAAAATCGAAACCCTTATTTATAATGAATCCTTTGTTTTGTATTTATAGGATTTGAAAAACTTAGGGAACAAGTTAGGTTGGGTTTGGGCTTCCCCTTACCCATGGCCGGTCGATCCTTAACCCACAAGGGTTTCAATCCATATACAATACTTTCCTTTTATTCGTCTAACAATCGTTAGTCATTATTCCGTTAAATACTAACGGTCGTTATGTTTTGTGTTTATTTAATAATTAACATAACATTTTATATTAATTATCAATCTTTAATTCCCATACGTAAAGTGTGCAATCTCGTGATCTCGAGTTCGATCCTAACACACATCTATTAATTTTTGTCCATTAAACCAATAGCTCCCACTTGAACATATCTTAATAGTATGATCACATCGGTTAGCGTCTAGCAACACTTCAATGCCTCTAGTACAACTCGAGTAAGGTCTCCTGGAAAAACCGTTTAATGATTCATCATTATTATTATCCTTTTGTTTCTAATACCATGTTAAATAAAGATATGGGTCTAAGTCATTCTTTATTCAACTATTATGTTTCTCGTTATTAGTGATTAAGCAAGATTACCAAATCTTCCGAACATATTCGGGGAGATCTTGGCATGGCCACAAAACATCTTGTCAATCCCACGAGGGCCCAAAGAAGATTAAACTCCAAAATAAATTTGAATGAACAAATTATATCTTGACTACAAGAATAACTTACAAACTTTGTAACATTTCTGGAAACAACCCGTATGACTACCAATTACGTATAGCGTTAAGTTGTTCCACAGAAGTGCACTACATTCATGACACTTATCTGGTATCTCAAGTCTGAGGATAACTATTCATGATTTACTTAATAACAATATCCATAAAGTAAAATCATGTAGATGGGATAAGTCTTATATTCTATTCATTGAATATCATCTGAAAATTGGTATGCTTTCTCAACAATATACTTTTAAGTATATTCTTCCAAATCACTTAGATTTGTCTTAGTTTAATGATACTCTCATATCATTAATTGACAACGGACGATTTAGAATAAATAAATTATTCACTGATTAAACATGCAAATATAGGATACAATATATTATAAAATCAAACATATCAAGTATTTGATTTATTATAACAATTGTTTAACAATCCTTATCCAAATACTAAATAGATCAATGCATGAAAATTTCAGTTGATGAATTATGCCTCAAGTAATGACAATCATACTTGTTGACAAGGCATAAATCAACCAACTTGATCTATCATAATTTTGAGAATACTTATTTCAAGAATTCAATTAGTGAAGTTCTTGTATATGTGCATTCAACAATCCACATAATAATTCATAAAGTGTGTGACATCCTCTATCACCAATTTAGGACAATTTAAACTTTCAAACATTTTTAAAGTTTTAAAGTATTCTTATTCTTTAATGTATAATGCAATTGTGCTCTTAGTAGCACAAGTAGTTCACATGGCCATTAACAAGGATGAAACCCTACCATGACTAGTATTGAGTGTCACCTCAATTAAAACCAGCAACATTGTATACATACAACAATATGCTCATTCCTGTATTCAGTCATGGACAACTTTATGTGGCATTATCTATAGTTACCAGCCCCGATGGCCTTAAAATACTAATGATCGAAGACAAGGACCCAGAGCTTGCAAACTGCACGCGTAACATTGTTTTCAAGGAAACTTTCAACAACCTATCTTAGCAGAAATTACGTTTTCAACCAGAAGATTTTAAAATATTGGACCTAAGAAAGAGAGGTCAGTCCATCTCATTTTCAGCAGCTTGAATTCAAGTTATTGGTTATAGTCACTGGCAACGCTCATATGATATAATCTACCTTTTATGTTCTATAAATTAATGTTCTCTGCATAAACTTTAGACAAACATGCAAATACATACCTAATATAGCATAGTATTACAACGGTTTTCTATCGCATAATTTTGAATAAACCACACCACACAATATTTTGCAAGCTATGAATATTACTATAATGGTTTTCTACATTTATATTTTCATAGGCTGTATTGTAAACATACATACAAACATCTAACAACCACTTATAATACACATAACCTCCTGAAATACGTTGATTCCAACATTGGAGTACCTTGAACACTTTTCTTACAGATGCCTAAATGAAGGTCTAAAAAGCAATACCAAAATGTTAATTACCCACCATGGTTGCAACCTTAACAAGCTGCCAAGCAAGATATGGGCAATCTCTTTTTTAAAACTACCCGTTAGAATTCATCAAAGCCTTGATTGTGTTGGTAAGCTTAACAAACAGAAAAGCCATTTCCCACAAAAGACCAGCTCAGATAGGGTAGCATTTTGCAAAAAAAATTGATTGCCTACCATGGTCGCGAACCTTAACATGTCGCTAATCCAAGATATGGGCAATCTCTTTTAAAACTACCATCATAATTCATCAAAGCCTTGATGGTGTTGGTAAGTTTAACAAACAGAAACCCATTTGTCGAAAAGACAGCTCGATAGGGTAGCGGTTTGTAAAATGGATTGCCCACCATGGCTGCAACCTTAACATGCTGCCAAGCCAAGATATGGGCAATCTCATTTTTTAAATTACCCGTCAGAATTCATCATAGCCTTGATGGTGTTGGTAAGCTTAACAAACAGAAAAGCCATTTCTCACAAAAGACCGGCTAAGATAGGGTAGCATTTAGCAAAAATTGGATTGCCCACCATGGCTGCAACCTTAACATGCTGCCAAGCTAAGATATTGGCAATCTCTTTTTTAAAACTACTTGTCATAATTCATCAAAGCCTTGATGGTGTTGGTAAGCTTAACAAACAGAAAACCCATTTGTCAGAAAAGACAGGCTCAGATAGGGTAGTAGTTTCCAAAAAATGGATTGCCCACCATGGCTGCAAGCTTAACATGCTGCCAAGCCAAGATATGGGCAATCTCATTTTTTAAATTACCCGTCAGAATTCATCATAGCCTTGATGTTATTGGTAAGCTTACACCTTGAAAAAGTAATATGGATTGGATCCGGATCATACATAAGGTGCTTCACGACCGTGAACGAGCTCCCATCCGACATCGCAAGATATATAGTGATCTTTGAAGTGCCAATTTTTTTAACTATAGCAAGATAATAAATTTTGATCCACAAAATATATTTATAACATTTTATATAAATAAGAACTAAAACATGTAATCGTCGAACACGAAGTTGCATAAATAAAACGCAGTAGTCATGTAACATCCTAACGAATATAATTTGTGCTAATCGGTTCTTCAACTCCGTTGTCTAAAATAGTTAAATCTTGAACCATATTTGGTATTACTTATTTGAGAGTACAAAAAGTATGTTAAAGTTGCTTATTCAAAAGTGCTTAAAGCAATAAGCAAATATTCATTTTTAACATTCAAACTGAACCAAAGTCACGATGTGCAAACTAATTCTCCATCTAATCACATAACCTTCACCAAATCACACTAAAAACGTCATATAACACATTTCCAATCACAAATCATCGATTTCATTAACATTCAAGACTTCATTTGTAAATATTGACATACGATGTTGAACATATCTCAAGATTCGATTTTCTCCTTGAATTTATTTTGATATCTTAACGGTCTAGTAAAATGTCTCGTGCAGACCTTTGCACAAAGCCTGTTTAGATAGAAAAAAGGATCAGAGAGGGATATCCGATGTCCCATCTACGTTAATAGTTTTCTCTTACAACTTCCTAAATAAACTAAACAATAAGTGTTTAAGTTTAATGTTTGCATTATAAGCTGATAATGGAGGTGCAAGATCTGATTGGACCAAGCATAAAATAATTGCAACTTTATGGCACTTTCAGTCAAAGTATTATTATTCGATGTCAAATTCTAGCCCATTCTACTACGACTATATACATAGATGCTTAACATCTTCGAGCCAATCATGGTTCATTGGGACGGGCGTCTGCTAGGGACCAATGATTATATCTTCTCATAGAAAATATATATTCATGTGACACCAACGGATGCCAGCCACAATGAAACATGATTGACTTGAAGAAATTTACCAACTTTTTATAAAATTGTGTTGACATTCATTAACCATTATACTATTATGCATATAAAATAAAATGGTAACGAACATGCAACATAATCCTCTATACATTGCTATAAACCAGGTCAAGATATGGGCAATCTCAATTTTCAAACTACCCGTCAGAATTCATCAAAGCCTTGATGGTGTTAGTAAGCTTAACAAACTGAAAAGCCATTTGTCAAAAAAAACAGGCTCAGATAGGGTAGCAGTTTGCAAATATTGGATTGCCCACCATGGCTGCAACCTTAACATGTTGCCAAGCCAAGATATGGGCATTCTCATTTTTTAAAATTACCCGTCAGAATTCATCATAGCCTTGATGTTGTTGGTAAGCTTACACCGTGGTTAAAGCAATAAGCAAATAATCAATTTTAACATTCAATTTGAACCAAAGTCACGATGTGCAAACTAATTGTTCATCTAATCACATAACCTTCACCAAATCACACTAAAATCATCATATAACACATTTCCAATCACAAGTCATCGTGATTTCATAAAACCAAAAAAAAAAAAAAAAAAAAAAAAAAAAAAAAAACTAACTTGATATTCATTAATCAAAATCAATAACACAAATCCCAGATTGTAACAAGCTTAGATTTTGACAACTGGGTCATCATTAAAACATAAAATATTGGTCAAACAAGTATCAATTTATCAAAATTAAACATAAAAATCAGAGATTTACCTTTATAATTCTTTGATGAACATGTATTCATCGCTTCACAATTCAACCCCAACACAACCATACGATTATCAACTATATATGATCATTTCATCAAAATTGAATCAACAATTTCAATACACAAACACCGGATGAGTTAAATTTATGTTTTAATTTGATAAATATGTTGTATATTAGAAAACCCTAATTTCATTTGGAAACCTTATTTCGTTTTTGCAAGTTTTCATGATTGTGTGTTTGACCCATGTGTGTGTGAGAGAAAACTAAATATCCTTTATAGTTTAAACTATAAAAGAAAAATTGCAAACACTTAAATAAACAAAACATATAAACATATGCTAAACTATTATATATAATTATATATACGCATCACCATTGTCATTGTTAATACCTACAAGAACCTAACATCACCACCCATAACCATCTCGCACCATCACTCAAATAGTACCCCAAAAGACAACCATAATGCATCACCAAGATGACAAAACACAATACACATACATAAACAACATAAACATAAACATGTGACCTAATCATAAAAATCCATGATGTCCATATGCTCCTCCTTCTCAGTCAAACCTTCACGGACTTCAACCAACAAGCCCCTCAAAACCTCCAGCCTCCTGCGCATCCTGATCATCTGCAACCTCAAGCACTCATAGACATACCCACCAGCTTCTTCATCATCATGGTTAAGAGACCACACCTCAACCATCCTTTCAGTTTACACATCTATCTTCCTCTGCAACTCATTGCAGCTCTCCCCAATAAACCTCAGCAATGCTTCATCCTCTATGTGATCTTGAATGAAAAGAAACTTGAAGCTTTGATGTAGCATTTCGATCCGACATGTCTTTCACTCATTGATATAAAGAGTGTTCGCCATTGAAATTATTGGTGGTGGGTGAAAGTCTTGGTCTTGATAGTCGAGATTAAGGAGAAAATTAACTATATATTCTAAGTATATGTAACTAAACCAAAGGTTCAACTAACTCTCTAACTAAAGCGCTAATGAACCCAACGTGTTTCATCATTGCAATTGTTAATTAAACTATTAATTCACATCTTTGTTTTCCCATGCATAAATATCAATTACGTTTTGGACAATATAAACTTTGTAGTAACACATAAAACAAAGTATTGATAAAAATATTTACAAAATGTACACATGAATTTGACAATATAACATAACTCACCTTGGACATTTGACAATTATGATAAAGATAACACAAATACAATTACAAAATATTATCATACCAAAACAACTATGATATTAAATAAATATATAACAAAGATCAGAAAATGTTAATAAAATGAAAACGCTATTCACTCCAACTTCTCGAAAAAATTCATCAAAACGAATACATATATATCTATTCTTGAGCAATAACAAGATGAACATTTATATCAAGTCCGTGTGCATCAAAGAAAATCGACACGTATATTTATTTCACCTATCATCAACCCAAAACAAACACAACATTGAAATTATTAGAACCAACAAAAGTACCTAAACCAAACAACTACTTAAACTCATTCATCTTAATAGCATTAGCTTCTTCCTCAATCCTCACGGGCACCGCTTTTCGCTTCATCTAACAAATGGTTTAACTTTGCGAGCAATAACCGATGTCTCTCTTGGGTTTTTCTTAAATCTTCAAGTGACTCCAAAAGCAACCCCGTTAGCACCATAAGCTTCCATGTTTGCCATCATGGTATGGTTCTTCGCTATTACCCGCCTCAAATGTAGGCAACAACAAAAAAACATTTTGGATAATCCATCATCTTCACTTGCCTGTTGCACAAACCACAAACGCATGCAATTATGCAATTTTGAAGAACAAGCAACGTTCGATAAATTCACTATCAACTCGAAATTTGCAATTAAAAATAAAATATATAAAAAAACAAATGGTTCTATAACTCACTATGAAAAAGTACCAAATAAATAGACAAACATAATTTATGTAACCTACTAATATTAAAGTATTACATATGAAAAGTCTCATCTAAATATAACATATTAGAAGAAACCCTTCACATGTACTCTTATAAGGTTAAGTAACTATCTAAAATAATATTAGAGCCTAATAACCAAACATTTAGTTATGAAATATTAGTCATAATCTGCATCGCACGGGTTGTATAAAGCCTCATTTTGATTAATGATGTAACCAATTAACAATAAGTATACCCCACCCCACCTTAAGAAGTCAGAGTTTCAGGTTTCCCGGATTTTTGCCATCCTTACCGCCGCACCTTAAAGAGTCCGAGTTTCGGGTTTCCCCGTCAAGACTGGATTTTTGCCATCCTTACCGCGAATACCAGCAAACCGTAAGAATTAAATAAGTTAGTAGGTTGTAACTTTTAAGTAAATTATTGTTTTTCACGTACAACTATTCTTTAGTTTTATGAGATCGACAACTAATTATTTCACAATATATATACATAAATTTATCTCGCATGTTTTGAGCATAAGTATTTGATTGTGTAGCTTTTTATACTGCATGAGATACTATTAGACAAAAGTTCTTTGATTCACGTGAAAATAAAAGTTTATAAAATAATCAAGAGTAAATTACATGGATGGTCCCTGTGGTATGTCAAAAGTAACAACTTTCGTCTCTGGAAGTTTGAAGTTGCACTGGTAGTCCCTAAGTTGTTAAACAAATAACACCACTGATCCTTTGGTTTAATCGGCGTTAAGTAAGTTCGTTATAATTTACACGCTAGCCCCTTTGGTTAAAGATCGTTGCATCGCCTATCCTTAATAATAACGACCGCTTATAATTTAAAATTTTTTCATGCTTTTAACCGCTTTTGTCAATTTTATACATTTTCGTCCGCTTTTTTTACGCTTTATACGCCGCCTGCTTTCATACATTATGATACGCTTTTGTCCCTTTTCCCGCTTTCTTACATTCTCATACAATTTTGTTCGCTTTTTTGCGTTTCCCGCTTTTCATTTTCTTAAGTTTTGTCCCTTTTACGTTTCACCGCTTTCTTACATTTTCACACGCTTTTTTACGCTTGCTTTCTTTCATTTTCATAAGTTTTGTCCCTTTTACGCTTTGGCCTGCTTTCTTATACTTTCACACGTTTTTACGCCGCCTGCTTTCTTTCATTTTCTTATGTTTTGTCATTTTTTTCGTCGCCGCTTTCTTAAAATTTCACACGCTTTGTCCCTTTTACGCTGCACGCTTTCTTTCATTTTCATACGCTATTGTCCATTTTTTACGTTCCGCACTTTTTCTTACACTTCATATGGTTTTATATTTTCACCGCTTTCTTTTATTCTCACACACTATTTTCCTTTTTACGCTACCGCTTTTACATTTTCGTCCGCTTTTTATGTTTCCTACCGCTTTGTTTCATTTCAGACGCTTTTGTCCATTTTTATTTCCCGCTTTCACATTTCACACGCTTTGTCCGCTTTACGCCGCCCGTTTTCTTACATCGCTTTTGTCTATTTTTACGCTTTTCCCGCTTTCATTTTCACACGCTTTTGTCCGCTTTTGTTACCGTTTTCTTATGTTTTTATTCATTTTCGCTCGGATTAAAACGTATACAATTAATGACGAAAATGTACGAAGTTGGATAAAAACATAAGAAAACGGATAAAAACGGAAGAAAATTGGTAAAAACGTAAGAATACGTATAAAAACGGACGAAAACGTATACAGATGGATTAAAACATAAGAAAATGGATAAAAATGTAAGAATGCGATAAAAAATGTATTAAAACATATAAAGATGGATAAAACGTAATAAACGAATAAAAACGATGAAACGAATAAAACGTAAGAAAATATACAAAACGTATGAAAATGAAAGAAGACGGCGATAACGTAAAAGGGGACAAAACGTATGGAAATGTAAGAAACGGGCGAAACGAAAACCGACAAAACGTATGAAAGTGTAAGAAAACGAGCGAAAAAGACGAAAACGGATAAAACGTATTAAAACGTGAAGTTATAAACAAATTACATTATTAAGGATAGACGATGCAACGATCTTCAACTAATGGGGCTAACGTGTAATCTATAACGAACTTACTTAACGGCAGTTAAACCAAAGGACCGGTAGTGTTATTTGTTTACCGACTTAGGGACTACCAGTGCAACTTCAAACTTCCAAGGACGAAAGTTGTTACTTTTGACATACCACAGGGACCATCCATGTAATTTACTCAATAATCAACGAATTAACCTTTGAGGAGGGTTATTTTACATATCAAATTTTTCTCACATACTAAGTGACTCATCTCCACCATTCATTTAAAAAGAAATCAATCACGAGATTAAAAGATTTTATTATTTCACATATTTTTATAATTTAAATATCTCTTAAACCATTAATCGTTAAGCGAAATATTTACACCGTCGCGACGAAAGATTTAATTATCTTCTATGACCAAGACTTTGATATACTTTCAAAAAAAAAAATTGTATTTTCACTTTTTTCGTTTTTATGTTACTAAATTTCAGATAAAAATCATCTATGATTAAACACTAAATCAATATCACACGCGATATTAATGTTAAATCATATATGATATGTAATATCACATATGATATGACATGTATATCATATGTGATTTTACGCTAATATCACGTGTGATATTACATATCATATACGATTTAACACTAATATCACGTGCGATATTCAAATTAGTGCTTAATCATATACGATTTTTAACGCAAATTTCAAGAACGTAAAAAGGAAAAACTTTAAAAAAAGTGAAAAATATGAAGAAAAAAATTTGTCGAAACGATATATATTTAA
Organism: Chrysanthemum lavandulifolium; assembly: GCA_022545495.1. Lineage (NCBI taxonomy): Eukaryota > Viridiplantae > Streptophyta > Magnoliopsida > Asterales > Asteraceae > Chrysanthemum > Chrysanthemum lavandulifolium. Next base: position 279,806,090 of record CM040238.1, read on the forward strand.
ACGTCACGTGACGATATATTTTTTTTGCCATGATTAATGGTTTGAAAAATATTAATATTTGAAAAAAAAATGGTGAATGTGGGTTTTAAAATTTTTGGTATTAGTCTCACCCATTAGATCAAATAAAAATTGAGGGTGAAGATTAAATCTTTTGTGCTCAAATAATCTTAAATCTCAACCTTTTCCTAATTTTGTTTGTTTTTATGCTATACTTTATAGCAATAATTCTTTTTTTTTTTTTGAACAATTTATAGCAATAATTCAAGCTGGCCCGGCAAGGTAGATATTTTCGCATGTCACCTTTTTATTTATTTGTTTGTTTTTTTTTCCTTTTTAACCTTTTCATGTCTCCTGTGGGACAAACCTTTTAGTCACACAATGACAAACGGTCATTCGGAGCTAGCTCCAAAAGTGGCACTTTCCTTCTTCAATAACAATTCCAAAAAATTGTTATAATTAAAAATGAAAATGTGTTTAGCGAGTTATATATACCAACTGTATTTAAGAAAATCAAGTTATCAACATAAATAGATATATTATGCTACGTTCATTAAGCCCGAGCTTATCCCTCAAGAGTTTCTATGTAATTTATCACTATTAATATTTAATATAACATTGAGGGGAATTTTATCAGTTTACATTATATAAGGAGTGTCAAAGTTCTCGACCCGATCGTAACCCGATTAAGTTTATTCGGTCCGGTTATTCAGTCAATAATTTTATTCTACCAAACCGACTAACTCGAATACTAAACAGTACGATCGGGTTGAAAATATTTTGTTAACTTCTGGTTTCGTAAACCCGATTGACTCAATAAATTTTATCTTTCTAAATATTACATGTATAAATTATCTCAGAAAAATATATGCAATTCTATTACATTTTAGGGTGCTACCGAATATACGAATAAACTTTCTCAAATTTGCTAATATACGCTAACATACTTATTTTAATCTCAGACACGTAATATACTTTCAAATCTTTACCAATATACGTAATATCGACAGTGTTATCACTTTAAAAGTTATAATAATGGTCCCCGCCGTTATGCGTTGGCTTTCACCATTAGTCCTTCGACATTTTTTCACTTAAAAAGTTATAATAATTGTCCCTTTGGTTTGATTCGACTTTTACCGTTAGTCTTTGACTTTCATCTGTTTACACACATTTTTACACATTTTATACATGATTTTACATGTTTTATACACGCTTTTATACACCTTACACACGTTTTATATATGTTTTTACACGATTTTATGCACGTTTTATACACAATTTTATATACTTTATTTTACACGTTATTTACACATTTTATACACATTTTCACACACATTTTATACATGTTTTATACACGTGAAAACGTGTATAAAAACGTATATATAATCGCGTATAAAAACGCATATATTCATGTAAAAACGATATAAAGACGTGTAAATACGTATAAAACGTAAAAACTTGTATTAAAACGTAAAGGCGATATAAAATCGTATAAAACGTGCATAAAATCGTAAAACGATATAAAACGTTTTTAAAATATGTATAAAATGTGCAAAAAGGTACATAAAACCGTGTATAAAAATGCATAAAACGTATAAAATCATGTAAAATGTATATAAAAATGTAAAGAACGTGTATAAAACATGTAAAACGCGTGAAAACGATATACAACCGTATATAAAACGTGTATAGAATTGTAAAAACGATATAAAATGTTTTGAAAAGCGTATAAAATGTGTAAAATATATATAAAATGTGTAAAGAACGTGTATAAAACATGTAAAAACCCCGTATAAAACGTGTGAAAACGATATACAACCGTATATAAAAACGCATAGAATTGTGTAAAAATATATAAAAACGCTTTTTAAAAAGCGTGTATAAAACGTAAAAGGTACATAAAACCGTGTATAAAAACGTAAAAAGTGTAAAATGTGTAAAAAATGTATATAAAACGTGTGTAAAACATGTATAAAACGTATAAAAAGATGAAACCAAAGGACTAACGGTGAAAGTCAAAGAAACCACATGGACCATTATCAGAACTTTTTAAGTGAAAAATGTCAAAGCGACTAGCGGTGAAAGCCAATGCAAACGGCAGGACCATTATTGTAACTTTTAAAGTGGTAACTCGTCAATATTACGATATTGGTAAAGATTTGAAAGTATATTACGATGCGAGATTAAAATAAGTTTATTACGATATTGGGTAATTTGAGAGAAGTTTGTTACGTATATTCAGCCTTCACTCTACATTTTATTCATATTCAGGTTGACCCGAACCCGAATTGACTCGGACCCGACTAACCCGAATTCAAATAAGGTCTGGTTTGGGTATGTTATTTATAGCTTTGACCCGACCCGAATTGACCCGAACCCGACCAACCCGACTCGATTAACACCCCTAGTTGCATGTATGTCACATCGTCAAATCCTAACCGTCACATTTATCCCTTCTAAAAAACTAGAACAAAACAAAAATGCAGCCTACTATTTTGGCCATAAGTGCCAAACCGTTTGGAGTTAACTGACGTCATCGTCGCCATTACCTTCGTATTAAGATTCCACATCAAACCCACTAAAATCACAGCCATCTTTGGCTTGGCGCACCGCCATGTGCCGCAGAAGTCATTATCTCGTATTGATTTAGATAAAACGTTTGCATTTTGTGGAAATAACAAAAGTATTTATGTAAAACTTTTAAAAAGGGTCAACAATGTCCAACAACAATCAACACTTGGTCAACTCGATTCCTTGTCAAAGAGCCATTGTTACCGGCCATCGGCATAAAGTGTTATTCTGCTTCCTCATTCCTTTCCCCGTAGTCGAGCGGCTTCGGCTCCTATAAGCTAGTTCTCATCTCGCAATTTAAAGATTTATATCGGCTTGCTATCCCTATAACAACAAATTAACTATTGTTCTAATGCTCTTCGTTTTGCTACTGTTTGAATATTTGTCTTCACTTGTTATCGGATGTCTTCGTTAACAAGTTTATTATTGACTTAATGTTATCAAATTTTTAATTCAATTTGAGCTCTCGCGATTTCATCGCTCAAATTACGAGAGAATGTTAGATGAAATATTATGTTAGGTTTATTAGGTATGATCCCGTCTATGGTCTTAAGTACATTAAAACTACTCTGTAGTTTTGCATTATAAATAGTTATCAATAAAGACATTTGGGAGTGTTTTACTTCTCAATTTACTACCAAAATGTCTCAACAAAACAATCCCCGCAACACAAAACGTCAACAAAGACACACTACCGAAACACTCCCCCGACACCCGAAAGAACAATCAATCTTGGAAATACTCCATCGTCAAACCAACAAATTAACTTATGACCACAATCGCCTTTTATAACCAACCTTACTAAATTCAACCATACCAAACCCACACCTCAACAAAAGCTTTTAGCCAATTCTCCCAACAAAACGCTTACCCATTCTCACAACAAAATGCGTTCCCATTCGACAACCCCAACTAAAACTTATATGGGCGGTTCGTTATCACATCCAAATGTGAACCAACCTATTTCTCCCATTCCTCAACTTAATCTCAACGAAATGTACTGACCTCAATTTTCGGAGACCATGGCTCTCGTTCGTGAGGAGTCTCCCGTCGAAGAAGCCCCCTTAGTTCAGACGAAAAAGGTGATAAGAAGATGCCAAAAGAAGGTAGTTCGAAATAACGAAGAAGTAAGGTCTACTCCATGGACACCTGAAGAGAAAATGCATTGTGCAAAGCTTGGGCTTGTATATTCGAAGATAGGGTTGTTGGTAATGTCAGAAAGGATGCAGGATTTTGGAATGGGTTTTAGACCACATGCATATAGATAGTCCTATAACCCAACGTCGTGCCTACGATATGATAAACAGGAAATGGAAGACGGTGCATCCAAAAGTTTCTCAAATTTATGGTGTGTACGGTAACGTCTTTCGGACGGCGGTGAGTGGAGCCGGAGATGATGATTACATCCAAAAAGCACTTGTGGAATATCAAGTTAAATATGTAACCGCGTTTACACTTCTTCATTGTTGGGAGGTATTGAAGGAATGTCCGAAATGGAGACATGTTAGTTTCAAACTTTGAAGCAATGCAACACGAAAAGTGCAAGAAATACAAGTCTTCAGGCTCTAGTTCAGATTCAACACATCGCAGCCTATGCAGGTGGTTTTAATTTGAATACGCAGTCAAGACGACGAGGATAAAGAACTTATGGAAGTTCGACGTCCAATGGTCGTAGAGATGAGCAAAGGCGCTGGATAAGAAAGTGGTCGACGCCATCGGCAAGTTCAAGGTTTTGAATGAGGAAGCGTTGGATAGGTTGATGGTCAACGAATATACAAGTGCCAACGAGCCGCATTTCACGCCAAAAAGTCGAGACCTTACGCCGCTTATAGACATCAAAAGAAAGGAGTCGGAATTTAAGCAACAAGTCTTAAAATCCGAGAAATAGAATAACGTAAAAAGATGAAGCGTTATATTTCCAAATTTACTAATCACTTGACTCTAGAAGAACGCGAACATGTCAAGTTGCAAAGGTGGGTGATCTAGGCGAGATGGAATTTACCAATTTAGTTTGCGCCTTTAATTATATATGTAATGTTTACGTTATTCATTTCGTGCGTTTACGATTTTAATTATCTATGTAACGTTTTTATTAATTTAATGAATAAACGTTATAGATTTTTAAAAAATAGGTTGAAAGGTGAAGATGCGTGAGTTACTGGGATGAAAAATGAGAGGGTGTGAAATGAGAGAGAAAACTGATGTGACAATGAGATGGAAGATGCAATGGTGTTATTGATGAGAGTAGCTTTAGGTGCAAATAAGCTCTTTGATGTGTGGTGTTTGCCATATATTGCAACTTGATGTTTGAATAATTCTATCTTTATGTTGTGTTTTAAGAAGTCATAAAACATTAATTGAATCAAGTGGTTTTGAGAGTTTTACGCTGTGTTCTTGAGTTTTTTCATTAAAGAAAAAGGAAGTAAAGCCAAGTAAACACTTTACTCCATTTCCCACCATTTTGGGAGGAAACACTTTCCTTCCAAAATCACCCAAATAAGCCTAATTTTACTTCCATTTCATTTCCTTTTCCTCCTTAAGAAAACTCAAGAACACAATTTGGAAGTAAATATCTTCACTTTACTTCCCTTTCATTTTCTTTTCTTTAATGATCCGACTCGAGAACACAGCGTTAGCCTAATAGCAATGATGACTCTTCAAGAAAATAGAAACAAGTGGACTAAATTTTTGCAAAAAAAAGGATGAAGTCTTTTAGAATAGAGTGATGATTTGTACACATTTAGTTTTGATTTGCACACTCATATGTACAAGTAGTTAAAGCCGAATATATAAACAGTACAACCGGTTAATGCACAAGTTGGAGTGTCCCAATCAAAACATTGAGTGTACAAATCATTTCCCTTTAGAATAAGGTCTAATATGTACTTAGCATATAACTTTGTTAATTATTGACCACTAAGGTGGTATTATGATAAAAAGTAGAAGATAAATAAAAAAAATATGATTGTCACCGGACACTAAGGTTGTCAATCGGATAAACTCGACCTGAATGGCTTATTCGGGTCGAGTTAATCGGGTTTTCAAGAAAAATATCATACCCGTACTCGACGCTAATACGGTTAAGGTTTTGTGTTATTTAAGTACGGTTATTCGGATTCAGGTTATTCGGTTAAACCGAAACCATATTTTACATTAAAAAAAAGTGTGTTAGTTTTCTTTAGAAACTCGATAAATATGTGAAAAAGTTTAAAATCTCTTTGCGAGTTATTGGGTTAACCCGAACTAAAAGTTTCACAACTCTCACCCGCAACCCGACCATAATTAAAGTTCAGTTAATCGGGTTAACTTGAATAACCCGCATAAGGGTTTTCAACCCGTTTAACCAGACTTGAATAAGCTTATTCGGGTACAAGTTAGGTCGGTTAGTTGGATTCGGTTATGGTTATTTTTAACAACCCTAATGTCACCATTAATCAACTAATATGTTAAGTGCAAACAATTTTAAAGTGATCACTTCAACTTTATGTCAAAAAGAGAAGACTTTACCTGCTTTTTTTTACATTAGTTAGTCAGCCAAAATTTAGGAAGGATCCATACAAAGCGGTTACAAATTATGGAACGCATGTGTTGAGTCGAATTAATAATGGTGAAGTTAAGTTGCTTATGAAATCTACAACTTTTATAAAATATTTTATTTGCTCCTTAGGATATATAATAATAACAGGTTTGGTAGATGTTGGTTGATCAATGATCAACACGTTTATTTTTTTAATGAAGTACATTATTTAAATCCAACAAATCTGATTGGTTCCATGGGAATATATATCAATGCCCTACTGATTTGTAATTTTGTATTGAGGATGAAATATATATGGCTATGCATCATTTGAACATAATATCATATATAGAAGAACACGCAAATAATGAGGCCTGACTTTTCTTTAGTTAAATGCACTAGGACAATACAAATATAAAAAACTAAGCAATACAATCTTGAGTATTGCATTAATAGGTGTATTACTTAATATTTGTTTACAATTAAGTGATGCATGATTAATGTATATTTTTAAAATATCTTTTTATTGATAAAGATTCAGATCTTCTCATGTTCCATTTAAACATGAGATGTCATGTTGGTTTTGTTTTGAATGAAAGCTTATTTTTTTTAATAAAATAGAGGTCTCACAATAAATGATTTTTTTTTCTCTCTACTCACATAAATCTCAACATAACGCCTCATGCTCAAATTAAAGCATGAGATGATCTCAATCCTAATGATAAATACAAATAATTAAAACATTGTACAAGCCATGAAAGTCGCTAACTTAAGTAATACAAAACTATAAGCTCATTTTACAACTATTAATCCCATCGCCCAAAATTATTTTAAGATAAAAAGAACAAATTTTAAGTAGCACATATACACAATTAAGGTTCTAAAAGGCGTGTCATAGAGGCGCAAAGGCTCCGCCAAAACGCGAGGCTTGACAGATTATTGCTTGTTGTAAACTTATAAAAACACACTAAAAAATAGCAGTCTAACAACATTTTCATTTACGACTTTTATCTCAATATAAAATATTAAGTTATCAATACATATATTTAATTTGTTTAAATAGAGATTCAGGGTATTATACATGCATCTTCTTACAAAGCAAATATATAGGCCTGTTGGAAAGGAATTTTTTAGAGGAATTTTTGTTATAAAATAATCTCTTATAAACCAAGAATTTCGTTTGGACGATTAACTATAAGTTTTATTTCAAACAAATAGCTCCAAAACGAAAAGTTCGATTCACGAAGTTTTAAATACGTTGAATGTTAAAAGTTTAAATTACTAATATACCTCCAAACATTTATTTACAATTATAGATTTGTCCTCATATGTCATTTTACATCTTATAATTAAATTTAATAATTAATTTACCAAACACTTTTATTGAAAAAGAATACAACTTAGAATTTCGTGTTATGTTTTCATAGCTTCTATTTTACAAAGATATATTTGGCCACTAAACATACCCATAGTTTGTCATGCTAAGCTAAAAATAGAAAAATTGCATATTAACTGAAAAATATGTAGTATAACATGCATTTGAATATCAATCTAGCAAACAATATCAAAATGTTAAACCTTTTGATATTACGAAAACGAACACTAAAAGTTGTAGATTTGACAACAAATAAGTTTACTAGCAAAAATAAAATAAAATAAATAAAATAAAAGAAAAATAAAAAATCTAGATCTATAATATAAATCATTTGAATCGAAATAATTATATGTCGTATGTTTTTGTGTAATGAGTGACTTTCGGTGGTTATAAGGTTCCAAATTAAGGTGGTGGTTATAGGATGGTATATGTTGTGGTTGGCGGCAGGTGTTTGTGATGGCTAATAATGGTAGTTCTGGTGACTAAAGACTAGGTTTAGAGAAAGAGAAAGATAATAATAATTATTATTATTATTATTTTATTTTGTGAAATTATCGCTGGCGCCTCGCAGAGCCTCCGTGTCTGCAGAGACCTCTTTTGCTATATCAAAAAGGCCACCATTTCGCTACCAACCGGTGAGAACGCTTAAAGGACACGTGTCGCTACCCCTTAAATTAACGCATGAATTAAAAAAAAATAAAAATAAAAAATAAAAAATCTCACATATATGTTGTAGCAAAATATGACACATGTGTGACACCACCGACACATAGTTGAAAAGCAACCATTTCACATATAATTAGAATAAATGCCTCTCCTCACCTAGGGAAGGAGCAAAATTGAACCTCGCAACTATTTTGAAACGACTATTCGACTATCCGAATTATTAGAGTTTGATTCAAGTGTTTGATCTTCATTTCGAGAGATAAAGGAGTAGGGTTTTGTGTTCGCTTTCTCCTTCCGAAACTTGAAAAAATTTGCTTTTTTTTTTTTTTTTTTTTTTTTCGTTGTGTTGTTGTTGTGTTGAAGCGCGTTGGTGGTGTTGGTGTTGGTGGTGTCAAGGCAATTGTTGGTGGTGGTGTTGGTGGTGGTGGTGAAGGCAGTTGGTGGTGTTGCTGGTGGTGGTGCCAGCTGGTGGTGGTACCAGAGGTCGTGGTTCTCATTCTGGGTGGTTCGGTGGTGGTAGTGGTAGGTGTTAACGTGGTTGTTTGTTAATATGGCACTTGTTGTTCCGGTAAATATTTATTTTCTTCCGATATCATTATTTGGTGTTTTATGCTTATTGTGTAGTTAATAATATAGTGTTATTAATTGTTATTTTGGATTTTGCCGCCGACCCCACCCGTAAGTAAGCTTTGATTGGTTCATTACCTTAAAAAATTGCTAATACCAATAAGGAAGTATTGTTTAGGCGCACGATTCGGATGGATGTTTGACATAGAAAAATGCGAGAGTCATGTATTTTATTACATTATATGAGTTTATGTCAACTTGACCTCGAACCGGAGACACGGAAGTTGTTCCATTGAGGTATCGTGTAGGAGATTTTGAGTTGAGATTTGGTAGAGAGGAGTTTTGTTTAGTAACTAGCTTGAGATTTGGTGTTGATTTTCAAGACAATATAAAGATCAACCTACTCCTCTTGAGACGTGTTTTGACTCACGTTATGATAGATGTTCGATAACCGCCTGAGTGTTGAATGAATTTATTTCTAGCGATGCTTTTGATAAGCTTGTCGATATCGATGCCGCTCGTGTCGGTTGCTAGGGTTGTTGGAGATGGTGTTGTTAGGCCACGAGGTTAAGAACGTAGTTCCCCATGGTGCATGGCTTTAGTAGATAATCTTGATGCTTGGAACATATATCCTTGGGGTTCGTGACGCAGGTCGACATTGTGCCGCTAGTTGGTGCGAGATTCACGGCTTGAAGCTTTTTTTTGTGAACCCACGACCACCGCCCGACGCCGACAGAAGGTAAAGAACCTTAAGTATACCGACGGCTTTACATGGGCCTTTAATATATATATATATATATATATATATATATATATATATATATATATATATATATATATATATATATATATATATATATATATATATATATATATATATATATATATATATATATATATAGAGTTAGATCAAATAAGAAGAAAATTAAAATGGAAGGATAAGAAACCACAACCACACATTTTGACGCACCTATTAAAATAGATGATCTCCCTCAAAATCTCTCCCTTATTTGAAATGCGCTGTAAATTCTTCTTATTCTTCTTATTTTAGTTTTTTCTTCACTCGATCCTTCCCTATATATATATATATATATATATATATATATATATATATATATATATATATATATATATATATATATTTTAGTTTTGTTGTTTATGTATATATATAATGTTAAAGTAATTAACCAATTATTTTTTTTATAGACGTGGATTTTAGAGACTTATCTAGACACGCCACTAGATTTTTTAATCGCCACGAGCTCCATCCGAGAGTGTGTGCATGGCGTTACAAGCGCCATTTAAACGCTGTTACCGGATAGTTTATTGGTGAGTTGTTATTTAATCATGCCATTCGCTTTTAGTGATTCATAACAATATTCGTATTTGTTGTTATATAAATTTTAGGTAGCGGAATCTACATTAAGACTTGTACCCGATGCATATGAGTCTGAAAAGGGTTGGTTCCGTGATAGCATGGCATTTTTTGAGGGGCGTAGTATTGAACCACCACCAATACCCCCACTTTCAGACCAATATAGCCGTGACGATGTTCCAGAATTCGTTTATCGTCATTTGACGAAACTAGAGGATTTGACAAAGGCTCAGGCTGCCGAGATTAAGGAACACGACACAATGTTCCAAAAAATATTTGGTTTCTTTAGTGGATTTAGTGGTTTCCCGAACGCGCAGGTATGTTTTATTTGCATATTTTTTTGTTGCTACTTATTGGTTTTAAAAATTACTAAACATTATAATATTGTATTTAGGCTTTCGCGCCGGCTGGAACTGGAAGTAATTGGAACCCGAACGCGCAGGTATGTTTTATTTGCATATTTTTTTGTTGCTACTTATTGGTTTTAAAAATTACTAAACATTATAATATTGTATTTAGGCTTTCGCGCCGGCTGGAGCTGGAAGTAATTGGAACCCGAACGCGCAGGTATGTTTTATTTGCATATTTTTTTGTTGCTACTTATTTGTTTTAAAAATTACTAAACATTATAATATTGTATTTAGGCTGCTACCTACCGGAACCGAAGTAATTGGAACCGTAACGCTGCAGGTATGTTTCATTTGCATATTTTTTGTTGCTACTTATTTGTTTTAAAATTACTAAACATTATAATATTGTATTTAGGCTTCGCTACCTACCGAACCGAAGTAATTGGAACCCCGAACACGCAGGTATGTTTTATTTGCATATTTTTTTGTTGCTACTTATTTGTCCCAGATCCACCTAACCGCAAGGGTAAACAAAAGCAAGGGGAATTTCCAATTAATGAGCAACAAGACACTGCACCTTTTTATGACCAACATCACCCGTTCGATCAAACTTTTATGGGAAACAATCAATTCTCATGGCAACCATTTGGCCAAAACACATACACTAATCAACCATTTTGGCAACCATATGGTGACAACACATACCACACAAACCAATACGCTTCACAAACTTACCACCACAACCCATACCCATCTCAACAATATGTCGAAAACACACACATCACAAACATATGATCAACATAACACACAACAAGATTTCAACCTATCTCAAAGAAACCAAACGCAACCACTTGAAAATGATCTTCAATACCGGCCTCAGTGTATCAACAATACACTTCCCAAAGAACACAACTCTCAACATCTAGATGATCAACAAATGCAGATTCAAATAGTTGGTTTAATCGGTTTGGTTTTAATAAGGTAGAAGTCGTATGTGACTAGTTAACAACTAGTAGTATGTTTTGTTTTTTCCTGCATCATGCTTTTCTTTCTCAATTATCTAAGTGATGTCCAGTCCTGCTCATGATTTGAATTTTACAAGTGATGTTTGTATTGAATAGACATTATTTGAGCATGTGTTTTGTGTAAAAATAGTTTAAACTAAGAAATTTACAAGTATATGAGGCAATAATAACATAACGCTTTTTATAACGACAATATCTCGATACATTTTGCTTTTCCATGACATCTCTAACTTTATACACCATCATAAACACAAAAATAAGTTCATTGCATTTTTATAACAAAATTAAATTACATTTTATAAAAAAAATTATAACAAAAATAAGTCCAAATATATTGTAGCAAAATATTGGTAGCATCAAATACAAAGAAAATTTTGGTAGCATACAAAATATTGGGGACACCTGAGAACGTCTCATTTTATCAAGAATCGAATTACATCTCACCCTTTCTATAAATTTATACTTACATTTATGCTATTCTAGCTTATTAAAATGTATTGTGTCATGTTGATTTGCAAACGAAAAAAAAAAGAATTTTGTCAAAATTACTGGGCCACTTGTCGATCTCACGCAGCGAGAGGCGAGAAGTTATTTTCTCTCTCGTGGCCCGCCCCACACTTTGTCGATCTCGCCGCAAGTTAGAGGCGAGGCTTTTTTTTTTTTTTTTTTTTTTTTTCCTCACGCACGTTAATTTAAAGGGGCAGAATGACATGTGTTTCAAGATTTCTTCACCAATGAGAAGCGAACTACTACTTTTTTAATATAAGATAAAGACGTCCTCTGCAGGACACATAGGTCTCTGCAGAGCCTTCCAAGTAATTTTCACTTTTATTTTTACTTGAGATAATAAGCTTTCAACGATTTCAGTACTAGCCCAACTAAAACTTTAACTGAACATCTCAATTTTAACTGAAGCTATATATGTTTAATATTACATATAAAAAGTATAGTTCTATGTTTTCAACGAAAAAAATTATAAAAATAATGTGAATAATATGTAAAAGCAAAAGAGTCGAGTATTTAAAATAAAATATCAATTTAATGATTAGGATTGTAGAGTTTTATACCGTCTAAATATAACCAAGTTACACGGTATTTTACCTACTTTTAACATATTTTGACTTCATGTCTCAATGATATTATATACGGACAAATCACATTTGCATTGCTGCAACATTTTTATACGAATTTCTTCAATATTGCTTAAGTTACTTAAAAATAAAATTTTTGTTATCCATAAAAATATTTTAATAAAAAAATACAAAACTAAACAATTATCTTCATCGTAATTTGTATTGCATGATATACGTTGCTGCAATACGTGAATATCCTGCTAGTTAATCTGATGCAAAGTTTTCCAAAATGAAGGCCCATTAATTAATTAAGCCACATGGGAATTTAATATCATAGTCAACGGTTGGGAGAGTGTGAACTTAAATGCAAAGCTAGGTAAATTGAATATTTGCTGCATCTATCATATTTCTTTTTTTTATTTGCACATTTAGAGCACACGGTGTGGGAAAATAGTAGCTCGTTCAGAAATTACGCGGACCTCGCCGCCGTCCGTCATGATATCACCGCCGTACTCGTCATAGGGTAAGCTTCGTCGTCTGCACGACGAGGTAGTAGGTTTCAGTACTTTTTTTTCCTCTTTTTTTTTTTTTTTTTTTTATATTTGTTGAGTTTTAGCCAGAGCCATGAATCCCAAACGGAAGAGGCTGGCGTTTGTTTTGAGTGAAGAGGGTTTCATTGCTAATGCGAGAGGTGGGACTTGACGACGACTGGCGCCAAGACCGACGAAGAGGAGAGGCCTTATCGTGACACCTAGTGCTCTTATTATACAAATAATTAAAGCAGTGTGTAAATTTGATAATTGTTGTGTCCAAATCAAAAATAAAAATGTGCAAATCATTCTCATATATTAATGTTAGCAAATTCAATAACCATTTGCTCAGAAGCACCATTTGTAGTCATGGCAAAAAATGGAGATGGTAATCTTCACATTGCAATGCTTCCATGGCTAGCCTTTGGTCACATTATTCCATTTCTTGAACTTGCAAAGCTTATGGCCAGCAAAGGCCATAAGATTTCCTTCTTATCGACTCCAAAAAACATCGATCGCGTCCCTCAAATACCGAAATCCTTAATGTCTTCCATCAAATTCGTCAAACTCGATCTTCCGAAAGTTGAAAATCTTCCTGAAAATGCCGAATCCACTAAGGATTTACCATTAAACAAAGTTAAGTACCTCAAAATTGCATGTGACGGGTTCCAGGAACCCGTCACGGATTTTCTTAAAACCTCATCTCCAGATTGGATCATATATGATTTTGTTACGTATTGGTTGGGGCCATTAGCAGCAGAACATGGCGTTCAGACGGCCTTTTTTAGTGTTTTTCCAGCAGTATTTCTCGGACATACAGGTAACCCGGAGGTCTTGATGCATGCAGATGCAACACTAGAAGATCTTACTAACAAACGGAGCTGGGTTACGTTTGAAACTGATGTTCGAGCGAGTCTTTATCAACTTACGAACTATCTTAGCTCCGATGATGGTAATATTGTAAAGGTTTCAGACTCGTATCGCCTTGGAGCCACAATCCACGGCTGCGATGCGATGTTTGTTAGAACTAGTCTGGATTTCGAACCAGAATGGTTAAACCTCCTTGACCAACTTTACAAAAAACCCGTCATTCCAACGGGGCTTTTACCCTCAACCACAACGGCTGCAGAGAATGATACAAGTTGGCAGTTTGCAAAAGAGTGGTTAGATCAGCATGAGAAAGGTTCTGTTGTGTATATCGCTTTTGGTACCGAAACTAAACCTAATCAATACGAGTTAACTCAGCTGGCATTAGGTTTAGAGCTTTGTGGTTTACCGTTTTACTGGGTGTTAATCGATCAACGTGGGTCATCAGATAATGAAGTTATTGAGCTGCCAAATGGGTTTGAGGAGCGGACACGTGGACGTGGTGTGGTGTGTAGGACTTGGGCACCACAATTTAAGATACTGAATCATGACTCAGTGGGCGGGTTATTAATTCACTCGGGTATGAGTTCAGTGGTGGAAGGGTTTCAGCTCGGGAAACCACTTGTGTTGTTGCCATTCATGTTTGACCAAGGGATGATTGCAAGCTATTTGGTGGAGAAAAAGATCGCATATATGGTTCACAGGGACGAAACGGACGGTTCATTTGAACCCGAATCGGTGGCTGACTCACTGAGTCTTGTGATGGTGAAAGAAGAGGGTAAAGTGTATAGAGAAAAGGCTAAAGAGATGATGGCTTTGTTTGGGGACAGAGATGTTCAGGACAAGTGTGTAGATGACTTACTGCATTTTCTTCAAAACTACTCAAAATAGTTGTTCCATAACATCTCCTACAAAAAGGACGATGTAAAAAATGTTCTTTAGTATCAAAGGCCTTTGGCCTAGCAATCAGTTTGATTTTTGGTTTATGCGACTTTCGGTTTGTTAGTGCTTCAAGTGTTCATCATGTAATATCATATTTCAGTTTCGTTTACTATGTTGTGTATCTGTCTTTAAAAGATTCAGCTATTACTATGAGGTGTACATATTAGACTATTAGTTTAAGACCCGTGAGACTTATAGCGTATTTACGTGATTATTTATTTATTTAATTTTTTTAGAACGACAACTAATTATTTCTCAATATACAACCATGAACTATCTCACATGTCCTAAGCAGGACTTGAACCCACAACCATTTGGTTGGGGAGCTTCTCACACAACAAGAGGTACCATTGGGGCACAAGCCCTTCGGTGTATTTACGTGATTATTGAACTGGAATGCTTGAGTCGGTAAGTTAACCGAACGCCTGTTCGGGGGTGTTTGTTTTTGGTGTCAAAAGTTATTTGAAGAGTTATTAGAGGAGTGGGAGAATACATTAAATTTAGTGAAGACATAAGAGTTTGGTTATTTGCAGTTTAGGCAGTGTTTGGATTGGGAGGATAGAGTTATAATACTTGAAGTGGAGTTTCCAAAGCATGTTTTACCATTTAGCTTAGTATATTTTTTATCTGTTCCAAGTGTCCTGAGAGAATGGCGAGAACATGTTACACTGAACTACTGTAAGAAGGCGTACACGCTTTGTCGTTTTTACTTTAGGCCAGGTCCAATTGGTTAAAAGAATGGGTTATATCTCAAGGATATATCCCCTTCCACTCCACAAACTTTCGTCTTTAACCTTGCTGCCTTTACAAACCTGCAACTCAAAATTGAAGGTAACCGATGATTCAGTTATCTGTTGCATATCTGTATTTGTTATGCTAATATATGGTAAACAAATTTTGAGGCTGCCTAAAATATTTCCAGTAGTAACCATTATATTAGATAACAGTAACAATATTTTTAAATGAATGTTATGCTATATTACTTATTGAAATTATCACAAGCAGTTGTCTACACGATATGGATTCATAATTGCAGTAGCAATCACAGTTTTTAGTCTGTTGTTGTTTCTGCCTACTGCATTAGATATTACTAGCCGTGCATAAATATGTAATTGTACCAAATTCGCTATAAATAGAATGTGAAACAGATATTTGACAACTTTATAACGGGATGATCATATAACTAAAGAAAAAGTATTGGCGAGACAGTAAAATTATGCACCCTTGGGCAAACCTTTTGCTATTGCTATTAGAAAATGTCTTTACCTGTATGAGATTATAGCATCTGCGTAGATTACTCGATATTTGATGGTTGATATCCTTTAGTCATCTTACTCTTTTATATTAATAACACCAAGATTACGAGCTGCAAATTAACTAACCCTAGTTACATACTTGTCGAAAGAAATACACGAGATGCAGTAATATAGATAGAGTGCAAGAAGGGCATGAAAGCTTGTATCTGGACATTATCGGCTTCCTTTATTAGGATTCTTTCGTTGGATCTAATATCCGAGTTTTGTGTCCAAATAAAAGCATAGATATAAATAGAAATTAGTATTAGCACATTAATACATATATCGATGTACATATACATACGTACTTACTGATGTGTGCGAAATTTTGTATATCTTACACAAAAAATAAGCAAAAAACCAACAAAACTACTTTCAACTATTAGCTATTGGTTTAAAGATACCGTAAGGGGAGCGTGTAGAAAAAACCAAACACTTCTGTATGACGTATGTTCTGTTCTGAAAGGGATGTTCGACTTAAAGCCTTACATAAAACAAGCCCGTGTAGTATTTTTAAGTATGTACTATGTTGATAGAGAACCTTGAAAGCAGCTGTGGGATCCCTGCTATTATCGACCCATATGTCTGCAAATTAATCACAACACCGACACATTGATCAAACTAAAACGTACATATAAATAAATGATAATTAATAATGTTGCTATACATGTTTGTGCATATCACAATCAAGATTTACTTCACTTGTTGAAATGTGAAACAATCTAAGCATTTCAAAATAAAAAGTTAATACAACTTTTGATGGTGAAAAAGAAGTTTACCTTGCGACTTTCGTGAAGTTGGCACATTGGGACAGCTAGTAACTTGTAATTTTTTGGCACTACGAAATCTCGACTTGATGGCAACTTCACAAGGTATAGCTTAGTGCACTCCTGCATACCATAAAAAGATATTTGTATCATCATGCCCACTAGAAACGGCATGATAACATAACTATTAAACCAAGTCTACCTTGGGGGCTTTGCCACTTGAAGGCAAGTATGGATAAGGCAACGTCTCAAAGTCGGATTTCCACCATGTTCCAATGCACTCACCAACCTAATCAAGTAAGGCAAGTTGATTATATGTTTCTCGACATCAAACATAGTCACATAGATCAGGAAATGCAACTTAAAAACAACATATATACCTCCCATTTGGTTCGGTGGTTATCGTCATCAGCACATAGCTTGCTTAAAAGCTCACGTTTCAACCCATCAACATCTATATAATCAATACATTAACCATCAACTATCTAAGGCATAACAATTCTTATATATGTTGTATTAAACATTGATTTTAAAGGGCAAGAAGACTGTTTGTTACCTGATTCACCGGGTCTCAAACGTCCACCAGGAAGCTTATATATGTTGTTATTAGCTTTTAGCAACAGCAAATGAGGATGTTTGAACAATTCAACCTGATTATACAGTTTGAAAAATAAAATTTGCTCATTTGGCTATTACTTTCTAGAAACTGCTTTATTTGAAATATGTTGTTCCTTTTATAGAAATAGAACGGCAACTTTTTACCCACCTAACAACTGATCTCAGACATAATATCTCACAAATGCTTTTAACGAGACTTGAACTCAGCACAATTTTTTATGAACACAAGCCTTAAGGTTAATATTATGTTCTTCTACTATACTAACTACTTCATACCTACGTAGTCGCGACGTAGTTGGAGCTATAGGCCAGGTGTCATTCTTAAAAACTAGCTGAAGTACCTTTTAACTTTAAGAGGTCGGTTTTAGCATTGTTTTGAAACCTGGTTTGACCCGGCCGGGTCAACCGGTTCCGGCAAAAAAAAAGGGTCATATTAAACCGGGTTTTCAATTCTCGAAACCCGCTAGACCCCCGGTTTTAAGTGACCGGGTCAACCCAGTTCTCGAATCTTATATATGTTATATTTAAAAAAGCTCTTGTAAGCTAGCTAGCTAGCTAATTCACAAACAAAGAGTAAATGATCACAAAAACTGCATGGCCTAGCTTAAAAACAGTTACCAAAAGAACTGCTTGTACACAAGTCCTCATGCCACGAACATCATAACTAAACATCAAACACAAAATAGTTACATTCAAATTCATACAAACAACATATCATTTTCACCACATACTAGCCTATACAAATAACAATAGTACTACTTACGTACGTACTTTGATTTCAAACGTAGCGCATGATCAGCTAGTGTTTGATCATCCTTAAAAGCAACATGAGAAGAAGCTGGTTTTGAGGTGAAGTAATAGTTACTATAAGGATATTATTATTAACGCGAGTTTATTATATATTACTCTTGATTAAGATGGAAGGATGATCATTATTTAGAAGTTAACTACTGTAACTTTGTATGGAATGTGGCAGTTGAAGAACAAACGTCGGTGGAAGGGGATGTGTCCCTAAGATATAACCCATTCTTTTAACCAATTGGACATGACCGATAATTTTCCATCCTCCCAATCCAAACACCTAAAGTAAAAACGGCAAAACGTGTACGCCTGCTTACAGTAGTTCAGTGTAACATGTTCTCGCAATTCTCTCAGGACACTTAGAACAGATAAAAAATATACTAAGCTAAATGGTGAAACACGCTTTGGAAACTCCACTTCAAGTATTATAACTCTATCCTCCCAATCCAAAAGCTGCCTAAACTGCAACTAACCAAACTCTTTTGCTGTCTTCACTAAATTTAACGTATTTTCCCACTCCTGTAATAACACTTCAAATAACTTTTGACACCAAAAACAAATACCCCCGAACAGGCGTTCGGTTAACTTACCGACTCTCAAGCATTCCAGTTCAATAATCACGTAAATACACCAAAGGGCTTGTGTCCCAATGGTACCCCTTGTTGTGTGAGAAGCTCCCCAACCAAATGGTTGTGGGTTCAAGTTTTGCTTAGGACATGTGAGATAGTTCGTGGCTGTATATGAAATAATTAGTTGTCGTTAAAAAAAAAAAATAAATAAATAATAATCACGTAAATACGCTATAATGAACGGGATATCTTGATAATAATAATAGAAGAAGGAAGGAGTAATTTCTTTAGAAATCCCATTATAAGTTCTTTATTTGTACGTTCATTCCGACTTGGATGGATACAAAACCTTGATGGTTGCAACACACTTTCGAATCTCGCCATTGAACGATTTACAGATCTAACAAAAGTCATCGCCATTGAACGATTTTATCACCACCTATCACATAACTGAAAACCTAAACACCATGAACGGTTTACAAATCTAACAAAAGTCGATCGCTTCGGTTTCTTGTCCCGCGGTTGGATCTCAATTTAACAACAGAGAAACAAAAACCACCAAAAATATTGAAACCCAACAGTAAACTCATCAAAACTGTCAAATAACCATCGACTTAACCAGGTAGAACAACAATTAACACACAAACAAGCAACAACTGAAAACACCACCTAAACCACCAACCAAACAATCAAAACGACCTACACTACCAACCGAAAAAACCAATAGAAACCATTGGTGATGGTGGCTGTGGAGTCGTTGATTGCTATAGTGATGGTGTCTTTTTTTTTTGTTTACATAGAGACATATAAGAGAGGAGATATATGTGTTACATTATGGTTGATTATCATTTCCTAAGATAAATGTCCAACTGTTGACTATCATTGCCTAAGATAGATGTCCAATCGTGTTCCAATTCCAATAGTTCACATAATGTGTAGCAGAGAAGTTTCAATATTTGTTTGAAATAAGTTTCTTGTCCACTAATGTTTCCTCAATACTTTCCTGCAAAGTTTGATACTTTGAATACTTTCCAAATGCCGGCCTTAATTTCAAACGTAATTTTGAACTTTCTTAAATTAGGATTCAGTTTTATACTTGCATTGACCGAAATTCAGTTTTTCACTTTTCAAAGTTGACCGTTTTCTCTTTATATGTAGTTAAGATAGGACACTTTAAACAATTATCAGTTTTATATGTAGTTTTGATAGTTTTCTGCTTGTTTTTGGTTTGCTCCACTACTAATTGGTAGTGGGGTTTGAGTGTCTATAAAAGTTCAACTTTCAAAAAAAAAAAAAAACAATTATCAAATTTACATACTGCTTTAATTATTTGTATAACAAATGTGCAAATAAAAAAAATAAAAAAAAGAAATATGATAGATGCAGCAAATATTCAATTTACCTAGCTTTGCATTTAAGTTCACACTCTCCCAACTGTTGACTATGAATAACAGATTAGAAATGTTTGATAGGATATTAAGGGTGTGTTTTGATTGGTGTTGTATGACATGATTAAGTGCTGAGTGCTGCTTCGGTCAGCAGTATGTGTGTTTGATAGGAATTTATAATGTCTCTGGATGATAAAATACTCTCTGACCGATTCATGACAATAACACATGCAAAGTCATTTAGCAAGGAATTTGACCCCACACCCTTTCTTCACGTGTCTCACTTATTTTATATCTTCACCCAATGTTTCTAAATGCAAATATTAATTTCATTATTTTATTCTCTCACATGACACCTTTTTAATTTTGTAGAGTTGCTTTGGTTTTTATAACTTTTTTTTGGTATTGCGTGGAGTACCCGAACACATTTATATAAAATCTACTTATATAGTTCAGTTTTAAATCGAAATGCAATTTACTTAGTTCTAATACAATTGTCACCATAATAATTTGAAGAGAAGCTTGAACTTATAATCACCATAATCACGCTACAAGTGTTGTTCATATGTTTGATGTAGTTAAATTAATTTTTTTGATCATTGAATTGTGTTAGCAAATAATTTGTAAAACAATGTATTATACTCCTTCGATAACTATTAGAATAGTCAATAAAAAACATATAAACCAATAAAGGTTAAAATAGTAATTTATATAATTCAGATTGATCATTCAGTACAACTATCAAACACTCAGAACTCAACTCACTCAGAGTCACTAAATCATTCAGCTTTTGAACTATTCAACACTAAATCATTCAATTTTATCAAACAGCCCCTAAATTCCCATGTGGCTTAATTAATTAATGGGCCTTCATTTTGGAAAACTTTGCATCAGAGTAACTAGCGGGATATTCACGTATTGCAGCAGCGTGTATCATGCAATACAAATTACGATGAAGATAATTGTTTAGTTTTGTATTTTTTTTTACTAAAATATTTTTATGGATAACAAAAATTTTATTTTTGAGTAACTTTAAGCAATATTGAAGAAATTCGTATAAAAATGTTGCAGCAATGCAAATGTGATTTGTCGGTATATAATATCATTGAGACATGAAGTCAAAATATGTTAAGAGTAGGTAAAATACCGTGTAACTTGGTTATATGTATACGGTATAAAACTCTACAATCCTAATCATTAAATTGATATTTTATTTTAGAGTTAATTCATAAATAATTAAACATGGTTTGGTCGTTTTTTTTCGGTCAATACTAAACTTTTTTTTTTGGTTCGATCATCGCTTGTGGTTTGCGTATATTGCATGTTCGATCCATATCCGAATAAAATGACGAAATGTCCTTCTTTTTAAAAAAATTAGCTAGATTAGTCCCACGTGATAACGACCGTTAAAAAAAAACTTAAAAAAAAAATACGCTTTTATAAAATTTTACGTTTTTTTTTCGTTCTCTTTTTTTACGCTTTTTTTTTTTTACGCCGTTTTCTGCGTTTTAAATGCTGTATTTACGTTTTCGTTATCTACGTTTTGTCGTTTTATCGTTTTTATCGTTTGTCGCATTTTAGATTCGCCGCGACACGTTGATCTTTTACCACGTTTTCATCCGTGTTTACGTTTTAAACGCTGTCAGATTTACACGTTTTCATCATTTTTAAACCAAACACGTAAAATTTATTTAAAAAAAAAAAAAAAAAAAAACGTAAAATTTTTAAAAAAAACGTAAAAACGTTTTTATTTTTTATTTTTACGCTTTATTTTAAAAATTTTACGCTTTTTTTTTTTTTTTTTAATTTTAAAATAAATTTACGTTTTTTAAAATGGACGAAAACGTGTAAAAAGCATTAAAACGCAGAATACGGATGAAAACGTGGTAAAACAATGAAAACGGTAAAACGGACGAAAACGTAAAACAGACATAAAACGATAAAACGGACGAAAACGTAAAAACATGAAAACGTAAATACGCATTAAAACGCGTAAAACGACGAAAACGAAAATTTTTAAAAAAGAGAACGTAAAATTAAAAAAAAAAAAAACGAAAATTTAAAAAAAACGTAACTTTTTTAAAAGTTTTTTTTTTTTTTTTTTTTTTTTTTTTTTTAACGGTCGTTATCATGTAGGACTAATCAGGCGAATTTTTTTAAAAGAAGGACATTTTCGCTATTTTATTCGGATATGGACCGAACCTAGAATATATGCAAACCATGATGATCGAACCAACCAAAAAAAGTTTAGTGATCGAAATGAAACGACCAAACCATAAAAATTATTTATGTAATTAACTCTTTATTTTAAATACTCGACTCTTTTGCTTTTACATATTATTCACATTATTTTTATAATTTTTTTCGTTGAAAACATAGAACTATACTTTTTATATGTAATATTAAACATATATAGCTTCAGTTAAAATTGAGATGTTCAGTTAAAGTTTTAGTTAGGCTAGTCTTGAAATCGTTGAAAGCTTATTATCTCAAGTAATAATAATAATAATAATAATAATAATAATAATAATAATAATAATAATAATAAATCCTTCAGCCTAATAAAGTGATGTTGATAATAAAATAATAATAATAATAATAATAATAATAATAATAATAATAATAATAATAATAATTTCTCTTTCTAAACCCTGGGCCTTTAGTCACCAGAACTACCATTATTAGCCATCACAAATACCGCCACCACAACATATACCATCCTATAACCACCACCTTAATTTGGAACCTTATAACCACCGAAAGTCACTTATTACACAAAAACATACGACATATAATTATTTCGATTCAAATGGTTTATATTATAGGTCTAGATTTTTTATTTTTCTTTTATTTTATTTTTTTTATTTTTTTGCTAGTAAACTTATTTGTTGTCAAATCTACAACTTTTAGTGTTCGTTTTCGTAATATCAAAAGGTTTAACATTTTGATATTGTTTGCTAGATTGATATTCAAATGCATGTTATACTACATATTTTTCAGTTAATATGCAATTTTTTCTATTTTTTTAGCTTAGCATGACAAACTATATATTTGCTTTGTAAGAGGATGCATGTATAATACCCTGAATCTCTATTTAAACAAATTAAATATATGTATTGATAACTTAATATTTTATATTGAAATAAAAGTCGTAAATGAAAATGTTGTTAGACTGCTATTTTTTAGTGTGTTTTTATAAGTTTACAACAAGCAATAATCTGTCAGCCTCGCGTCTTAAGAGCGCTGCGCCTCTATATGACGCCTTTTAGAACCTTGTATATGTGCTACTTAAAATTTGTTCTTTTTATCTTAAAATAATTTTGGGCGATGGGATTAATAGTTGTAAAATGAGCTTATAGTTTTGTATTACTTAAGTTAGCAGCTTTCATGGCTTGTACAATGTTTTTAATTATTTGTATTTATCATTGTGATTGAGATCCTCTCATCTTTAATTCAACATAAGAGGTTATGTTGAGATTTATGTGAGTAGAGAGAAAAAATCATTTATTGTGAGACTCTATTTTATTAAAAAATAAGTTTTCATTCAAAACAAAACCATGATGACCTCTCGCCGTTTAAACGAAATACGTAAGATCGAATCTTTATCAATAAAAGGATATTTTAAAAATATACATTAATCATGCATCAGTTAATTGTAAAGAAATATTAAGTAATACACCTATTAATGCAATACTCAAGATTGTATTGCTTAGTTTTTTATATTTGTATTGTCCTAGTGCATTTAACTAAAGAAAAGTGGCCTCATTATTTGCGTGTTCTTCTATATATGATATTATGTTCAAATGATGCATAGCCATATATATTTCATCCTCGATACAAAATTACAAATCAGTAGGGCATTGATATATATTCCCATTGATTTTTTTGGAAAAAGACTTTCATTAAAAAACAAGGGGACCAAAAAACAAGGCCTCCACACACATTACATCATATACAATGGGTAATTACCCCAATCCTTCCATATAACATCTTTAAAACTAGCCCGATGTTTAATCCAGCAAAACGAAGATGCCTTAATACCCGCGACTATATCCACCGATTTATGTCTAGACTTATGAAAGACAATATTATTACGCTCCAACCAAATCTTCCAACAAGTAATCATCATAATACCTCTCAGATATATTCCCATTGATACCAATCAGATTTGTTGGATTTAAATAATGTACTTCATTAAAAAAATAAACGTGTTGATAATTGATCAACCAACATCTACGAAACCTGTTATTATTATATATCCTAAGGAGCAAATAAAATATTTTATAAAAGTTGTAGATTTCATAAGCAAATTAACTTCACCATTATTAATTCGACTCAACACATGCGTTCCATAATTTGCACCCGCTTTGTATGGATCCTTCCTAAACTTTGGCTGACTAAGGTGGTGTTTGTTTTTCATAAAAAGACTCTTAATAGCCTATTAATCTGAACCGTTCAGACGCGGTCAGACATTTTGGTCGTTCATACCGTTTGTTTTTTTTTCCGTTCAGACGCGTTCGGGAGCGATAAGATCTTAATAGTCTAGACTTGGAGAATTTTGTCTCAATGCCTCTGTTGCTTCTTCCCGACACAAAAAAAAACCAAAAAATTAGTACGAGCAAGAAATGTGCGGTTCAAACACGAGTTTTTTTCCTGCTCGACGCGGTCGATTCAGACATTTACGCCTCGATTCAGATTCGGATGTGCGGTTGATTCAAATTGCACTTATTAAAAACAAACACCACCTAACTGATGTAAAAAAAAAGCAGGTAAAGTCTTCTCTTTTTGTCATAAAGTTGAAGTGACCACTTTAAAATTGTTTGCACTTAACATATTAGTTGATTAATGGTGACATTAGGGTTGTTAAAAATAACCATAACCGAATCCAACTAACCGACCTAACTCGTACCCGAATAAGCTTATTCAAGTCGAGTTAAACGGGTTGAAAACCCTTATGCGGGTTATTCAAGGTAACCCGATTAACCCGAAATTTAATTATGGTCGGGTTGCGGGTGAGAGTTGTGAGCTTTTTCGGGTTACGGGTTAACCCGAATAACTCGCGCAAGAGATTTTTAAACTTTTTTCACATATTTATCTAGTTTCTAAAGAAAACGAACACACTTTTTTTAATGTAAAATATGGTTTCGCTTAACCCAATAACCCGAATCCGAATAACCGTACTTAAATAACACAAAACCCGAACAGTATTAGGCCGAGTACGGTATGATATTTTTCTTGAAAACCTTATTAACTCGACTTGAATAAACCATTCAGGTCGAGTTTATCCGATTGACAACCTTAGTGTCCGGTGACAATCATATTTTTTTTATTTATCTTCTACTTTTTATCATAATACCACCTTAGTGGTCAATAATTAACAAAGTTATATGCTAAGTACATATTAGACCTTATTCTAAAAGACTTCATCTTTTTTTTTGCAAAAATTTAGTCCACTTGTTTCTATTTTCTTGAAGAGTCATCATTGCTATTAGGCTAAAACTCTCAAAACCACTTGATTCAATTAATGTTTTATGACATCTTAAAACACAACAGAAAGATATAATTATTCAAACACCAAGTTGCAATATATGGCAAACACCACACATCAAGGAGCTTATTTGCACCTAAAGCTACTCTCATCAATAACACCATTTCATCTTCCATCTCATCGTTACATCAGTTTTCTCTCTCATTTCACACCCTCTCATTTTTCATCCCAGTAACTAACACATCTTCACCTTTCAACCTATTTTTTTGAAATCTATAACGTTTATTCATTAAATTAATAAAGCGTTACATAGATAATTAAAATCGTAAATGCACGAAATGAATAACGTAAACATTACATATATAATTAAAGGCGCAAACTAAATTGGTAAATTCCACCTCGCCCAGATCACCCACCTTGCAACTTGACATGTTCGCATTCTTCAGAGTCAAGTGATTAGTAAATTGGAAATAGAACGCCCATCTTTTTACGTTATTCTATTTCTCGGATTTTAACACTTGTTGCTTAAATTCCAGCTCCTTTCTTTTGATGTCTATAAACGCTTTAGGGTCTCGACTTTTTTGGCGTGGTACAGCTCGTTGGCACTTGTATATTCGTTGATCATCAACCTATCCAACGCTTCCTCATTCAAAACCTTGAACTTGCCGATGACGCCGACTTTCTTATCCGGCGCCTTTGCTCGCTCTCGCCCATGGACATCGAACTTCCCGCAGCTTCTTTATCCTCGTCGCCTTCAACTTGCGATTCAAATTAAAACCACCCGCATAGATCGTGATGTGTTGAATCAACTAGAGCCCAAGACTTGTATTTCTTGCACTTTTCGTGTTGCATTTCTTCAAAGTTTGGAACTAACATGTCTCCATTTCGGACATTCCTTCAACACCTCCCAACAATGAAGAAGTGTAAACGCGTTACATATTTAACTTGATATTCCACAAGTGCTTTTGGATGTAATCATCATCTCCGCCCACTCATTCGCCGTCCGAAAGACGTTACAGTACACACCCTAAAATTGAGAAACTTTTGGATGCACCGTCTTCCATTTCCCGTTTATCATATCGTAGGTCCGACGTTGGGTTATAGGACTATCTATATGCATGTGGTCTAAAACCCATTTCAAAATCCAGCATCCTTTCTGACATTACCAACAACGCTATCTTCGAATATACAAGCCCAAGCTTTGCACAATGCATTTTCTTCTTCAGGTGTCCATGGAGTAGACCTTACTTCTTCGTTATTTCGAACTACCTTCTTTTGGCATCTTCTTATCACCTTTTTCGTCTGAACTAAGGGGGCTTCTTCGACGGGAGACTCCTCACGAACGAGAGCCATGGTCTCCGAAAATTGAGGTAAGTACATTTCGTTGAGATTAAGTTGAGGAATGGAAGAAATAGGTTGGTTCACATTCGATGTGATAACGAACCGCCATATAAGTTGTAATTGGGTTGTCGAATGGGAACACTTTTGTTGAGAGAATTGGGTAAAAGCGTTTTGTTGGGAGAATTGGCTAAAAGCGTTTTGTTGAGGGTGTGGGTTTC
Organism: Chrysanthemum lavandulifolium; assembly: GCA_022545495.1. Lineage (NCBI taxonomy): Eukaryota > Viridiplantae > Streptophyta > Magnoliopsida > Asterales > Asteraceae > Chrysanthemum > Chrysanthemum lavandulifolium. The sequence continues at coordinate 279,833,430 of CM040238.1, forward strand.
GGTATGGTTGAATTTGGTAAGGTTGGTTATAAAATACTGGTTGTGGTCATAAGTTAATTTGTTGGTTTGACGGTGGAGTATTTACAAGATTGATTGTTCTTTCGGGTGTCGGGGGAGTGTTTCGGGTAGTGTTTCTTTGTTGACGTTTAGTGTTGCGGGGAGTGTTTTGTTGAGACATTTTGGTAGTAAATTGAGAAGTAAAACACTCCCAAATGTCTTTATTGATAACTATTTATAATGCTAAACTACAGAGTAATTTTAATGTACTTAAGACCATAGACGGGCTCAGACCTAATAAACCTAACATAATATTTCATCTAACATTCTCTCGTAATTTGAGTGATGAAATCGCGAGAGCTCAAATTGAATTAAAAATTTGATAACATTAAATCAATAATAAACTTGTTAACGAAGACATCCGATAACAAGTGAAGATAAATATTCAAACAAGAAGAACACGAAGAGCATTAGAACAATAGTTAATTTGTTTTTATAGGGATAGCAAACCGATATAAATCTTTAAATTGCAGATGAGAACTAGCTTATAGGAGCGAAGCCACTCGACTACAGGGAAAGGAACGAGGAAAAGGAGAATAACACTTTATGCTGATAGCCGGTAACAATGGCTCTTTGACAAGGAATCGAGTTGACCAAGTGTTGATTGTTGTTGGACATTGTTGACCCTTTTTAAAAAGTTTTACATAAATACTTTTGTTATTTCCACAAAAATGCAACCGTTTTATCTAAATCAATACAGATGACGGCTTTCGGCGGCACATGACGGCGCGCCAAGCCAAAGATGGTTGTGATTTTAGTGGGTTTGATGTGGAATCTTAATACGAAGGTAATGGCGTCGATGACGTCAGTTAACTCCAAACGGTTTGGCACTTATGGCCAAAATAGTAGGCTGCATTTTTTTGTTTTGTTCTAGTTTTTAGAAGGGATAAATGTGGCGGTTAGGATTTGGCGCGACATACAAGCAGTAGGGTGTTAATCGAGTCGGATTGGTCGGGTCGGGTCAATTCGGCCGGTCAAAATGGTCAAGACTATAAATAACATACTCAAACCGCACCTTATTTGAATTCGTGTTAGTCGGTCCGAGTCATTCGGGTTCGGTCAACCCTGAATATGAATAAAATGTAATAGAATTGCATATTTTTTTACTCGTTAAATAGATAATTTATAAATGTAATATTTAGAAAGATAACATTTATTCGAGTCAATCGGTTGACTCGAAACCCAGTTAGCCAAATATTTTCAACCCGATAATTCGACCCTATTTAGTATTGAGTTAGTCGGTTTGATCGAATAAAATTATTGACTAAATAACTGCACCCGAATAGACTTAATCGGGTTACGGTCTGGTCGGCTTTTCGACATTCCTTATATCATGTAAACTGATAAGATTCCCACCTCAATGTTATATCTTTATTGAAGACTATTAATAGTGATAAATTACATAGAAACTCTTGAGGGATAAGCTCGGGCCTAATGAACGTAGCATAATATATCTATTTATGTTGATAACTTGATTTTCTTAAATAGAGTTGGTATAACTCGCTAAACACATTTTCATTTTTAATTATAACAATTTTTTGGAATTGTTATTGAAGAAGGAAAGTGCCACTTTTGGAGCTAGCTCCCAATGACCGTTTGTCATTGTGTGACTAAAAAGGTTTGTCCCACAGGAGACATGAAAAAGTTAAAAAGGAAAAAAAACAAACAAATAAATAAAAAGGTGAAATGCGAAAATATCTACCTTGCCGGGCCAGCTTGAATTATTGCTATAAAGTAAAGCATAAAAACAAACAAAATAGGAAAAGGTTAATTCGTTGATTATGTTATAAACTTTTACTTTCAGCGTGAATCAAAGAACTTTTGTCTAATAGTATCTCATGCAGTATAAAAAGCTACACAATCAAATACTTATGCTCAAAACATGCGAGATAAATTTGTTGTATATATTGTGTAATAATTAGTTGTCGATCTAATAAAACTAAAGAATAGTTGTACGTGAAAAACAATAATTTACTTAAAAGTTACAACCTACTAACTTATTTAATTCTTACGGTTTGCTCGTATTCGGGGTAAGGATGGCAAAAATCCAGTATTGACGGGGAAACCCGAAACTTGGACTCTTTAAGGTGGGGCGGTAAGGATGGCAAAAATCCGGGAAACCCGAAACTCTGACTTCTTAAGGTGGGGCGAGTCATCGATAATTGTTTTGTTGTGCTTTAAGCTATTGTAATTACTACGTAGAGATCTATGATATCAAGTTGTCTTGATCACCCTTTCCAAACTAACCCTAGTTACATACTTGTCGAAAGAAATACACGAGATGAAGTACTAATATACATCGAGTAGTGCAAGAAGGGCATGAAAGCTTGTATCTGGACACATTATCGGTTCTTTAATTAGGATTCTTTCGTAGGATCTAAATGTCCTAGTTTTGTGTCCAAATAAACCATAGATAGATATACATAGCAATTAGTATTAGCACATTAATACATATATCGATGTCATATACATATATACTTACTGATGTGTGCGAAATTTTGTATATCTTACACAAAAAAATAAGCAAAAAACCAACAAAACTACTTTCAACTATTAGCTATTGGTTTGAAGACACCGTAAGGGGAGCGTGTAAAAAAAAACCAACCCATCTGTATGACGTATGTTCTGTTCTGAAAGGGATGCTCGACTTAAAGCCTTACATAAAACAAGCCCGTGTAGTATTTTTAAGTATGTACTATGTTGATAGAGAACCTTGAAAGCAGCTGTGGGATCCCTGCTATTATCGACCCATATGTCTGCAAATTAATCACAACACAGACACATTGATCAAACTAAAACGTACATATAAATAAATGATAATTAATAATGTTGCTATACATGTTTGTGCATATCACAATCAAGATTTACTTCACTTGTCGAAATGTGAAACAATCTAAGCATTTCAAAATAACAAGTTAATGCAACTTTTGATGGTGAAAAAGAAGTATACCTTGCGACTTTCGTGAAGTTGGCACATTGGGACGGCTAGTAACTTGTAATTTTTTGGCACTACGAAATCTCGACTTGATGGCAACTTCACAAGGTATAGCTTAGTGCACTCCTGCATACCATATAAAGATATTTGTATCATCATGTCTACTAGAAACGGCATGATAACATAACTATTAAACCAAGTCTACCTTGGGGGCTTTGCCACTTGAAGGCAAGTATGGATAAGGCAATGTCTCAAAGTCGGATTTCCACCATGTTCCAATGCACTCACCAACCTAATCAAGTAAGGCAAATTGATTATATGTTTCTCGACATCAAACATAGTCACATAGACCAGGAAATGCAACTTAAAAAGCAATGCATATATATACCTCCCATTTGGTTCGGTGGTTATCGTCATCAGCAGATAGCTTGCTTAAAAGCTTACGTTTCAACCCTTCAACATCTGTATAATTAATACATTAACTGTGAACCATCAACTATCTAAGGCATAACAATTCTTATCTATGTTGTATTAAACATTGATTTTAAAGGGCAAGAAGATTATTTGTTACCTGATTCACCGGGTCTCAAACGTCCACCAGGAAGCTTATATACGTTGTTATTAGCTTGTAGCAACAGCAAATGAGGATGTTTGAACAATTCAACCTGATTATACAGTTTGAAAAATAAAATTTGCTCATTTGGCTATTACTTTCTAGAAACTGCTTTATTTGAAATATGTTGTTCGTTTTATAGAAATAGAACGGCAACTTTTTACCCACCTAACAACTGATTTCAGACATAATATCTCACAAATGCTTTTAACGAGACTTGAACTCAACACAACTTTTTTATGAACAAAAGCCTTAAGGTTAATATTCTGTTCTACTATACTAACTACTCCATACTCACGTAGTCGCGTTCTTCTACTATACTAACTACTCCATACTCACGTAGTCGCGACGTAGTTGGAGCTATAGGTGTCATTCTTAAAAACTAGCTGAAGTACCTTTTAATTTTAAGAGGTCGTTTTTAGCAATGTTTTGAAACCTGGTTTGACCCGGCCGGGTCAACCGGTTCCGGCCAAAAAACGGGTCATCTTAAACCGGGTTTTCAATTCTCGAAACTCTAGACCCGCCGGGTTTTAAGTGACCCAGGTCAACCCGGTTCTCGAATCTTATATATGTTATATTTAAAAAAGCTCTTGTAAGCTAGCTAATTCACAAACAAAGAGTAAATGATCTCAAAAACTGAATGGTAGCTTAATAATTATCACAAAATACTAAAAAGAGTTACCAAAAGAACTGCTTGTACACAAGTCCTCATGCCACGAGCATCATAACTAAACATCAAACACAAAATAATTACCTTCAAAATCATACAAACAACAAATCATTTTAACCACATACTAGCCTATACATATAATATTGTACTATACAAATAACAATACTACTACTTACGTACGTACTTTGATTTCAAACGTAGTGCATGATCAGCTAGTGTTTGATCATCCTTAAAAGCAACTTGAGAAGAAGCTGGTTTTGAAGTGAAGTAATAGTTGCTAAGTGGATAGATATCTACAACCAAATGATCATCTATATCATCACCTTTGTTTGAACGTTTATTGGTTATCTCGGCCATTTGATTAGGATAAGGATATTATTATTAATGCGGGTTGATTATATATTACTCTTCCTTAAGATGGAAGGATGGTCATTATATAAAGTTAACTACTGTAAGTAATGGATTACGTGGCAGTTGAAGAAGAAACGTCGGTGGAATGGACGGTGCCACACGACAACGACAAGTCGGCAACTAATTAGTTTAAGTTTTTATACAGGACTTACGTAGTAAATGGATTTTCAACATGGGCTAGCCCATTTCTCAAGTGTTGATATAATTGTTAGTCAGGTTTTCTACTTAGGTGAAATATCACTAGACAATCTAAATTTACTTTAAAAAGACATTACGAGTTCTACTTTTAAAACTTACTTGACGAGTATCACTGCACAGCAACGAGATTTTTTAACGGCAAACAAGTATAGTTACGATATTGTTGTTGAGTGTTTCGTATAACGAAACTTTGAGAAGAAACATAAATATCAATATAATCCACTATTAATCTTCATCACTTTCACTTTTATCAAATAGGCTCCTTTTTCGTCCAAATATCAAAACTTGATTCCTAACAATTGGCGTTGCCATGTCTTATTCATCTTTATCATCATCAGAGGTGACAATTGTTGGAAGTATAATTTGTCTTGCATTCCATTAATTGTCAAATACAATATATAGTCACTATAAGATTATTCTACAACCCATTAAACATGGGCTAAGCCCAAACATATAAAAGATAACGTTTAACATTCCCCTGCAGTTTGAGCGGGAGGTGACCGAACACTCAAGATGGTATGAAACTCCTCAAACAACGCAATAGGTAGCCCTTTAGTAAAGATATCAGCATACTTATAGTGAGAAGGAACATGAAAAACCCGAACTTGACCAACAGCAATCAAGTCATGAACAAAATGAATGTCAATCTCAATGTGCTTCGTACGTAGATGCTGAACTGGATTAGATGACAAGTATACAGTACTGACATTATCACAATACACCAAAGTAGCTGAAAACAAAGGACTATGCAGCTCACGTAATTAATTCCTCAACCATCAAGTGTCATCAACATCATTTGCAACACCACGATACTCAGCCTCTGCACTAGACCGAGAAAGCGTCAATTGATGCTTAAGGACCAAGAAAGCTAGTTGTTACCAAGAAACACACATTACCCAGAAGTCGAACGTCTAGTAGTAGGGCAACCAACCCAATCCGCATCTGAGTAAGCAACCAAAGATGTAGTATAGGATGAATATAACTACAATCCATGATCAAGTGTACCACAAACATAACGCAAAATCCGCTTAAGAGCCAAAAAGTGAGGCTCCCGTGGATCATGCATAAAAAGACAAACCTGCTGCACTGCATAAGAAATATCCACTACTATAAAAAATCTTACGGAAACCGATCAAAATCGCCCATAAAGAGTGGTTTTAGATATCTCCATGATCGAAACATATAGAAACGGGTTTGGCAACCTATCTCTATTAGAAGCATCGACACCGGTCTTTTCCTTAAAATCGGTCTCACCCACAACCTGTCTTTTTATAAGCATCCATCCTATCTTTATATAGAGTAAAAAATATGTTTTTAACTCAAAACCTCTCTTTTTGGTAAAACTATTATATTAAAAAAATCATTTCTAAAAATTTTCAATAAATTAGAAAATTTTAGAAATAACTTTTTTTAATAAAGAGATATATATAAATGCAAAGAATATATATATATATATATATATATATATATATATATATATATATATATATATATATATATATATATATATATATATATATATATATATATATATATATATGTATCTTTATTTCGGTAACTCATAAGTCATGGTAACTACGAGAACCCATTTTACACCGTTAGATGAGTTAATCGGTGGCTATAATTAATTGTGACATTAATGTAATTAATTTAAAGAATTGGCCATTATTAGAAAAGGTGAAAGGGTACATTGGTCATTTGGAATTCATCCCTAAAAAATTGCCACTAACCATTTAATATCACTTATAAACCATTTTTCTACTCTGTAACCTAAATAACCCATCCCCAAAAACCTATAGACCGCCTATTTCTCCAATACCATTATCCGGCGAGGAAAAAATAGATAAATATGAATGCCCATAATTTTTTTTTCTTTCTATGTTGTTCTCAAGATTCGATTCTCATAAATGAAATTGAAAATCAGATATTGTCTATTGTCTTTCTCGGGACGATCTACAGATGAATACAAGTATACAACAAAAAAAACACTTCGTCACAAATCATCTACGATGTCATTTAAGGTTTGGTTTTCGAATTAATGTCTTTGTTTGAATTTGGTGTTTGGTTTCTGGAATTTGCATTAATTTTTGGTTTTTGGTTTTTGGCTTTGTTTAAATTTTTGAATTCATGGCTTTGTTTACGATATCACCTCGTCACAAATGAATTTTTGAATTTTTAATTTGGTTTTTGGGTTCATGAATTTGCATTAATTGAAAGAAGATTAATTTGTTTTGTTTAATCAATTTAATTATAGTTGAGGATAGAAGAAAATATAAATTATATATACCCCTTGATATCATTTGGGTGCCGACGGTGTAAAGCTAAAAAAATAAAAAAATAATAAAAAAAAAATAATCTTATGGAAAATATATTCGTGATGGAAAACTCAATGGTTTCTACATGAGTCAGTCTGATGATGTTTGATTGGGTTTGCCATAGATAGTGGATGGTGACGTATTTTTGTTTTTTGGGTTCATCATTTGAATGTGTATATAACCATGCTAATTTATTTGATAGATTTTCTAGTTGTGTTTCTAGTTTGTGGAGTCTTTAGTTAACATATATCATGTATGTGTTTGAAATGAGATACGTACTAATTTTTTAAGAGTGGTATAAAAAATAATAGTAGACGAGATTGTGGCCATGAGCATATATGGTTCGAAAGAGTGCTTATGTGTTTTTCGGCTTGTAAGAAATCAATAAAACTGACGTGCATATATGTTTTTCGGCTTATGTGTTTTTCGGCTTGTAAGAAATCAATAAAACATGTATGTTCAAAACATGTACGTTTTAAAACATGGTTGTTTTATAAAATGATTGTTTATAAACGAAATGCTTAAAACATGCATGTTTTATTAATATTATTGTTGCTAACTTTTGTACTTTTCTTTATATCAGGTGTAATTACAAGAATGTTCACGGCTATGAGCGTGCATATATGTCCGGCTTTTGAAAAAAATGTTGACGGCTACGCGTGCATATATGTTCGACTTCTAAAAATGATGATAACAATGAGTGTGCACATATGTCCATTTTGTGTTGAATATTTATTAGTGTTCACGTGTATAGATCGATTAGATTCATGTATTTATGCTTCTTAGAAATTTGTATTTAATTGTATATCAATCGATATTGGATTTTGTATTTAACATGTATGTTCTTGGTTTCATATAAACTTACTTATCTAGAAAACATGTATGCACTTCACTATGAAAAACATGTATGTCAAAAAAACTATTCCAAAAATCAAAATAATAAAATTAGTTCATAAAAACACATATGCACTAAATCAGTTTAAAAACATGCATGTTCAAGGGAAAAAAAATTGAATGTTTTTAAAAAATAGAATTTATTTATTTAAAAAAAAATAATATAAAATTGACTTTTACTATTATACCCTTTTGGATTAAATAAAAATGTTTAATAATTCAAAAATGCTATGTTGCATTGATATGTTGCACAATATGCATTACTAGGAGTACATAAAGGGTTCTCACAGCTCGACTTAATGTGGTTCTCAAAATAAAGGCCCCTATATATATATATATATATATATATATATATATATATATATATATATATATATATATATATATATATATATATATATATATATATATATATATATATATATATATATATATATAGGGAGGGTTAATGTGAGATCGCTTAAAGTTGTAAAAATAAGATCAAATCTAAAAACCACTAAAACATTTATAAATAACAATTTTAGCAATCATACACAAAAAATAATATTTTAATACAAATTAACATTTTAGAACTAATAACCAAACGATACATGAGTTTGGATTAGTGATACACCGATACACATTACACTAATAAATATTCCAAACCCGATACACATACAAAACCCGATACACATTAAACTTAATCAAAGTGTATCACCTAGGTTTCATAAATTTTAAAAGAAATCTATCGAAACTTTAACAATTTTAGTTGTAGTAAATAAAAAATTATTTTTATTGTAAGGAGAGATCTCTTGTCAAATTTTAGTTCGATCTCATTTTAACAACTTTAAGATGATCTTATTTGATCTAGATTATATATATATATATATATATATATATATATATATATATATATATATATATATATATATATATATATATATATATATATATATATATATATATAAAGTGACTAAAATACAACACAAATGTCAAAATCAACAAATTAAATTAAGATAATATGTCAATTCAACTAAACATAAATCCTAGAAAAAAATCCAAATTAAAACACTATAATTCAACAAACTATAAAGAAAAACACTAGAATTTAACATAATTGAACATCATTATCTGGGATTAATCGCGCCACAGTGTAGACCATGTGTCACACCCCGTCAAAGACGGAAACACGAGATGTAAATGAGAAAGGCACAATCATAACATTATAGTTTCATACTTTACAATATTTCAATAGTAGTTTATAACTTTGCAAACATTTCTTGTTCTAACATTTGAAAATAAAACATGTGTCTCTTTTGAATTAGTTTTGTCTTAAAAACATGGTAGCAAAGGTAACAAATATTCTGAGTCTAATGCAAGTGCCTTCAAACACCTTAATAACGATCACCTAAAAATGGTATTAGAAAACGTCAACATAATAGAAAAGGAATTGTAATGTAGTAGGATGTATGTTGATGTTCATATGCATGATTTAGGCTAAATGGGGTTTGCCGTTTGTCCAAAAATAATTGTGTGTACCTGATTCTATTTGTGATATACTAGAAAATGAACTGTAATGTAGTAGGATGTATATTGATGTTCAAATGCATGATTTAGGCTAAATAGGGTTTGCCGTTTGTCTAAAAATAATTATGTGTGCCTGATTATGTTTGTGATGTTGTGGAAAATGAACTGCAATGCAGTAGGATGTAAGTTGATGTTCATATACATGATTTAGGCTAAATGTGGTTTGCCATTTGTGTGAAAATGGATGTGTGTGCCTGATTCTGTTTGTGATATACTATAAAATGAATTGTAATGCCATAGGATGTATGTTGATGTTCATAGGCATGATTTAGGCTAAATGTGGTTTGTCGTTTGTGCGAAAATGAATGTGTGCGCCTAATTCTATTTGTGATGTACTAGAAAATGAACTGTAATGCAGTAAGATGTATGTTGATGTTCATAGGCATGGTTTAGGCTATATGTGTTTTGTCGTTTGTGTGAAAATGAATGTGTGTACCTGATTTTGTTTGTGATTTACTAGAAAATGAGCTGTAATGTAGTAGAATGTATGTTGATGTTCATAGGCATGACTTAGGCTAAACGTTGTTGTCGTCTATGTGAAAATGATTGTGTCTGCCTGATTGTCTTTGTGATGTACTAGAAAATAAACTATAATGCAATAAAATGTAAGTTGTTGTAGTATCTTTCATGTTTTACAAATAAGCCGTAAAAACGTTTATTTATATTTTACGATCTTCTAATGTTTTTTCGATAACAAACGTAAAATCATTTTAATGAAACAAAAAGAATACGTAAATAGTTTGAGTCAATAGTTTCCTAACACACTTACGTTTTCACATAAAACACTAAAACAAGTATAAGTGATTTTATGATTTAGATACATATGTACAACAACTAGTGTTTACATATTGGTTAGATATACTTAAACTAAGTATACTAAATGGGTAAAACAAGTATATACTAAAATGGGTAAAACAAGTATATACTAAATGGGTAAAACTAGCAAATGGTATTGACCCACAACCCATGGTTTTATATATACCACTTAACCAAGTTCATTGTATCTAGAAAGAAAACCATGGATCAACCCATAACCCATGACCCATAACCAAAATTACCCATGGCAAAGAGAGATTCCACGGATCCCTAGCTTTTGCTAGCCGGATCCCAAGTGGAAGGGATCCGTGGATCCGGGAACAAGAGAGAATTTTCTATAAATAGAGAGTCATTTCTTCCTTTCTACTCATCACTTTATACACATACCTCCCCAAGTATTCTAACCTCTAACCTCATATCTAAGTGATCTATGTAGTTTGTCTTTGTTTTTGTGCGATCTTCTAGGTTCCTCTTAAAGGCAAGATCACCACTTTGAAGACGAGCAAGCTCAAGTCCATGAATTGCCATGTTTCGTCATCATCAAGACAACTAAGGTTATCTTGTTGATAGTTCTTCCTTTCTCCATAGATGTTGGGTCAAGGCATTAGTGAAGAATGCCGAAGTGTCAAGATGAAAGCATTAGTGAAAGGTGCTCATCATCCGTGTCAAAGCATTAGTGAAGAATGCCAAAGGTTTCAAGACGAAGGCATTAGTGAAGGGTGCCAAGCGTTGTGTCAAAGGCATTAGTGAAGGATGCCAAGAATCAAATCAAGTCGCATTTGGAAAGAATGCCTAGGTCGATAATCGATGAGGTGCATCGTTATATATATAAGTATTTGTTTATTTCAAGGATGGTGATATCCTTGATGGTGTTGCAACAAGGAGAGGATCTCCTCGATATTAGGTGTGTGTTGTGAAGGGTAGTAGTTCCTCCATAGTAATGGAACCAGGTGCCAGCCTAGTACCCAATAAAGGGTAGGCGACGCTATGATATGATTAGTTCTCCTTGTGTGAAAGAACCTGTGGTTAGCCTAGCACCGTGATAAAGAGTAGGCGACGCCAGGATAGGATTAGTTCTCCTGGTGTGCAAGAACCGGTGGTTAGCGCCCAGCACCGATAAAGGGTAGGCGACGCTGTGTTAGGCGTGGTTCGCCTTGGTGTGAAGGAACTCTTGTTAATACAAATAAACCGTGAAAACGCTTATTAATATTTCATGATCTCTTTGTGTTTTGTTGATAACATATATAATGTTGTCTTAAGTATAATTATAAGGATACATGTTATTTTGTAAAGCATTTACATATAATCTTTTAAATACAAAAATGTAGTAACAAAAGCATTTGTTGTAATAGTTAATTAGGACGGTAAAATCACAACCCATGGATCTTAACTCATACCCAAAGAGACTTGATACAATGTATACTTAGATACATTGAATCTAGATATAAACCATGGACCAACCCATGACCCATAACCAAAACCCATGGGCAAAGAGGAGCTGCCCACGGATCCCTAGCTTTGTGCTAGCCGGATCCCTGAAGTGGAAGGGATCCGTGGGATCCGTGTGAACAAGGAGGAAATTTGCCTATAAATAGAGAGCCATTTCTTCATTCTAACTCACCCTCTTCTTACTAAATCTCTCATACACTCTCATTCTCTTTTAACATATAGATCACTTGATCTAGAGAGTTGTTCTTCTTTTCTTTCTATTTGTGATTCTCATATAGGTCCTTCTCTAAGGCGAGATCACGAGCATTCTACAAGTCATCCAAGCAAGGGTCCTTGATTGATTTGTCACCCGCAAGATTTCGTAGCTAAGATCTTGTATTTGATATTTCACATATTTGTTGTGTAATAGTTGTGTTGGTTTGGTCCACCGTGCTACTGGACTCTCAGATCTAGCTTTGACCGGATAAAGTGTAAGCAACGCTAGAAGGCTTCTCCGCCAAGTGAAGGAGTTTGTTGACATAGTGCTTGAACTCTCGAGTAGGTGACTGGGAGTGGAGTAGGCAAGGAAGGTGTCCTTGTAGCCGAACCACTATAAATCGGTCAGGTCATTTCTATCCCTTATCTTTGTTTATTTACTTACATTATCATTAGATCTATACGCTCAACATCCATACGATTTCACATAATATCGAATCTAAAGTTTTTGAAATCAACTTAAAATCGCAAAACTATTCAACCCCCTTCTAGTTTTCCACACTGTATTTAGCTTTGTACCTAAAAAGGTTAAGCAACGCTGTGAAGGATTCTCCGCCATAAGGAGTTGGTGTAGTGCTTACGAACTCGAGTAGTGACTCGGGAGCGGAGTAGGCAAGGAAGGTGTCCTTGTAGCCGAACCACTATAAATAACTTGTGTCGTGGTGATGTGCTTCTTACTCTTTATCTTTCATTATACGTTTATATATCTATCTATCAACGTCCAATATAAACAACCAAATAGATTGACATAAGTCGATCTAAATAATTAAAAGGAAGTTTTTAATTGGTAAAACTATTCAACCCCCTTCTAGTTTTCCACATTTCACATTTTCCTTGAAATGCTCTAGAACTCTTTTCCAAAAACCATATCTAGTTTGTTCATTACCGACTTTTCGACATGTGGAAATATGAACCCACGCTTTTGCCAAAGCTACCTCTTCGTTTGTCGTCCAATTTCTTTTCTCCGCTTTAGTCGATGGTTTTTTTTCGAACTTCTTGAACATCTTCATCGCCTAATATATAGTATAAAAAATAAAATTATATAAAATAAAATTATAACAAATAAAATTATATCAAATAAAATTATAACAAATAAATTATAACGAAAAAATAAATAAATAAAAAACAAGTATACCGATTGGATTTTCTTGTTGCGTTTCGGGAACATACTCAACGTCATCATCCTCGTAATCATATAGTGGTAGTGGTCATTCGACACTTGGTTCACGTCGCGAAGGAGCTTCACGGTAGTCATTGAACGGGTCGAAATCACTAGTCATCGACATCATGTACCTGAGGTGGTCAGATAATATTGGTGTTGATGTGATGGAAGGTTCATCGCGGAGGTTGAGGATAATAGTGGACCGCTCGAGGACTCATTTGGGGATAGTAGGAGACGGCCGCGATTGAACTCATGGACGAACGGGTTGTGATCGAGCCTCGCCCACGACCTTTCGATGAGTGGAAACATTTTTGCTTTCCTAACATCCATCTTTTTAAAAGAATAATAGTTGGAAGAAGATGAGAATAATGTGATTCAAATGGTGATTTAAAGTGTATATTTATAACGGATTTTTTTTTTTTTTTTTTTTTTTTTTTTTTTTTTGAAAAATAGCCCAACGGCTAGAATTATTACCGTTGCCCACGTTTTCTTTTCATTTACTTCCCACACCGAATCGGTATGAATTACCGAATACCATACCACACCGCACCATGCCGAAGGAATGGCAATGGTGATACCGTTCGGTTTCAATGCATACCGCATGCAATGCCACCACCCTTAGTCATAGGCATTTCTAGTGTTTTTTAGTTGTCATTTGGTTTAAAGTGGTGATGGTTTAATTGTCATTCGAGTTAAAAGTAGTTAACCTTCACGTCTCGTTAAAGCAATAAATTTAGGATGACCATCAAAACTGTACTTCAAAAAGGTAAATTAAATACAACTTTCAAAATTGGACTACATCCTCTTTGAATAAATACCAAAAATAGCATAAATAGTTAAAGAGTATATGAATCTTCAATGACCAATTTACCCTTTAAGTTATTGCTCCCTGTGATTTGTTAGACATGCATATTTTTTAGAACGACAACTTTTTTTACTCATCTATGTACAACCTGTTTCAGACGTAAATCTCAAAAATGTGATACTTAAACTCATGACATTTAAATTGATGGGTTAAAAATTTGGTTAGAGATGTAAATAAGAAAAAAAAAAATATTACAATCAAGATAACACGATTAGGTATTCAAAATTTATTAAAAAAAACTATAAAAACAATGGAAACACATCAATTTATACCTACACATAGATTATTTCTATATTTTGGGAGCTCACTGAGTTCTATGATCAACACATCAATGGCACATTCACATCAATTTATTTCTATATTTTGTGATTCTAGCACATGAAAAACAAAAAACAATCTGGTTCCAATAAGTTCATTTCACAAAATATAATTCACATCAATTTTTTTCATTTATGCTTAGCACATTTATTACAAGACACTTTTAAAAAGGTATATAATTAGCCATATGACCAACTCAAAAATCTTTTTGCATGACATCCATCAGTCAATACACAAAATAAAGTGGCCCATATTAAATGCATTATAGCTATTTTTCGTAACTTAGAGACTGATTTACTTCTCAAAAATATGAAACATGTATAGTTATTTTTCATAACTTCCTACTTTAACTACTTCTCACTAAATTTTAATTAACTTAAATAAGTAGGGTGGAAGAAGTCAAGATTAGACTCAATATTTTAGCTTATATAAATTTAGATATCCGAAATTTCGGATTACAATTTTATATATATATCTGGATATCCAAATATCTATACATTTCGGAAAAATTTTAGATAAGTTTCAAAACTAACATTTCATAAAACCCAAGATTTAAATAAATTTTAATTAATTTTTCGGATATCCAAAATACGGATATTTTTTGAACATCCAAAACCTAAATCAAGAAATTCTAAAATGTAAGTTGAATATTTTGTCATAAAATAATAAGATTACCTAACATGTATTTTAACATGAGATGTGCGAAGATATATGAAATAAAGAAAACTAACTTTACGAATTTATCATAGCATTAGCTAAATAAACACATGTTACGAATATCTAATCTCTTAGTTTTTGGATTTTGGTGATTACTTGTATCAAAATTAATACGTATACAATTTTTCTTTTAGTTTAATGAATATTAGTATGTGGTGGTTCAGTTTTTTCGGTTTTGGTTTTCATTTAAAATCGAAAACGAACCAAAACATTCGATTTTTTAAAAACTAAAACCGCACCATCGGTTTTAGAATTGGTTTGGTTTTTTTGGGGCAGTCCACTAGTTCATCGTACAAAAATTTGGTCCATAATACCAACGTAATACATTAAACATGGTTAGAAATTGATCACTATAAAATGGCTATTGAAACACATATACATATTGGGGATTCAAAATATTCACCGTGGTTTCAAATATATATGATTAGAATAATATATATAAATATTAATTTATAGTTTCGTTGGGACCAATATATATAGGGAGACGGTTGTGATTGAACTTGCGGACGAACAGGTTGTGATCGAGAGCCTCGTCCACGACCTTTAGATGAGGTGGAAACATTTTTTGCTTTCCTAGCATCCATCTTTTTTAAAAGAATAATAGTTGGAAGAAGAAGATGAGAATAATGTGATTCGAAATGGTGATTTAAAGTGTATATTTATAACGGATTTTTTTTTTTTTTTTTTTTTTAAAAAAAAAAAAAATAGCCCAACGGGTAGAATTATTACCGTTGCCCACGTTTTCTTTTCATTTACTTCCCACACCGAATCGGTATGAATTACCGAATACCATACCACACCACACCATGCCGAAGGAGTGGCAATGGTGATGCCGTTCGGTTTCAATGCATACCGCATGCAATGCCACCACCCTTAGTAATAGGCATTTCTAGTGTTTTTTAGTTGTCATTTGGTTTAAAGTGGTGATGGTTTAATTGTCATTCGAGTTAAAAGTAGTTAACCTTCACGTCTCGTTAAAGCAATAAATTTAGGATGACCATCAAAATTGGACTTCAAAAAGGTAAATTAAATACAACTTTCAAAATTGGACTTCATGAGGTTTAACTAAGAAAGGCACAAGCATAACATTATAGTTTCATACCTTACAATATTTCAACAGTCTAAGTGTACAAACATTTCTTGTTCTAACATTTGAAAATAAACACGTCTCTTTTGAATTAGTTTTGTCTTGAAAACATGATAGCAAAGATAACAAATATTCTGACTCTGATGCAAGTGCCTTCAAATACCTTAATAACGATCACCTTAAACAAAGTCCCACACTTATTTAGATCGATATTCATTATTAGATTGCATCTATGTGTCTTATTCTGTAAGTGTACATACGCACTTAGATGCATGCTATGGAAGCCATAGCATTAGAATGCCAACCAGTTTTGGTTAGGATTCCATGTAGGCCGATACAGAATAATTTCTTGAAGAGACACATCACTACCTCGGACATCCATAACTAGCCGAGCATTAGGGTTTAAGATGGTGTCGTCAGCCATGAAAGTCCACCGTTGATTTCCCCAGCCTTGGAATTTAAGGAGGATGATGTTATCCGAGCTTTCATGGCCATCTGATGTCACACAGAGAGTGCGGTCATTGTAGAGCCGAATAGTATTGTCACTATAGAGTGCTCACTGCTTTCGGCCTTGCCATTAATAACACAATTTGTTAGCCAAACACGGGCATTCGCACTGCTGGCTGCAAAGTTACATTTCAAGAAACCCACCGATATAATTTATGGTGGGTTGAATATAGTTTTCAAAGACTCAAACTTGCCTAGAAGAATTGTTATCCTCGCCACCGTCAAGACAATCCTCGAGCGAGGCCTCAATCGCTATGACAAGGCTCGATTTAGATTCATGATGGTACCAAGATTATAAAGAATCCATTGTGGTGGTTTCGTGCACGCCTATATCACAATCGAATATCATGATATAGTTTCCAGAGGCATAACCATGGGTTGTCAAGCATTTTCTATTGGACCGGATGGTGCCATCAGATTTGAATGTCCAGAGCTGGTTACGTTTAGCATATTCGCATGCCCACAAAATAATGGCATTCCCATCATTGTATTGTTCATCTTTCACGTCCACGCATTGCCCATCCCTTCTAATGATACTTGTGATCGGCTAACCATCCGGACACTGCTCGTCAGCCCCAACAACAACTGGAACTGGCATTCTTATTTCTTTGGGGTTACATCGGTACAACATTAGAGCCAGCGCTGCTTGACGAAAGACACCTACTACACTTGTTATTCGGACAACTTCATTTAACGCACTCCAAACTTCAATGGCCCTACAAAAGACTCCAAACTCATTTGACCATTGGATCTGCTTGCATAGATCCAACCATTCGTTCTCCATGCTTATGGCCCTGGGGTCTGGTATGAAGTTTAGATTCTGCCCCAACATGTTTCGTCGAATAAGATGTTCAATGTACCTTATCCTTATCGCTCGACACCATTCAATGATCACCAAATGGCTACTGGGTTGAGATTTTTCAGAAATAAATTTCGGATGGCGCCATTTAGAGCACGTGTCCAAGTTCAACACTTTCTCTACTCGGAAGATTGTTATAGTTGCCCTTAAACCTAAACTGACTATGAGTATATTTTGGGTCGGGGAAAGCCCGTAATAATTCTCTCGAATGTCCTCAAAATAGCGTAAAGTCACAAGAGCACGCCAACAAGATAACCCACCACATAGACATTCACCGTCGATTATTATAGTGATAACCTCGCCAACGTTGTTCTCAAGTTGAACTCGACGAAACGTTCTCAAGATGGAAATTCATGGGACTTGTTACCGGAATTCCATGAACGCTTGCCCGCTGCTAGTCGACTTCGTAGTTCTTCTAAAAGATTTACATAGGTTGTAATGTTGGGACTGACCCCGTTGTTGTAAAAGAAATATTCTTGTCATTTTTAGTATATGTCTGAACACCTCCGAGGTGAAGGTAAATTGCAACAAGAAGAACAAGAAGAGTCATTAATAGTCTCATCGTTCTAGTTAAGAGTGGGGAACCAGATGAGGTTTTCTGGTCTCTGAATGTCAATTTGGTTGGTTGGTTTTATAGGTCGGGCTTACCTTTGAATTTATGAGTATATATTCTTTACTCATTTTAAAATTTTGCATATTTATTTTGCTTGATGATTTTTTACTTTTCCCTATTTAAAAAGTAGAAAAAAAAGGATTGTTGGTTAATTTGGTAAAAAAACTAGGTTGGCAAACATTATGGGGACACTAAATGTACTTTTATCTTTTTCTTTAGAATAAAGAATATAAAATCACTAAAACTTGGCAAATGAGAAAAGAATCCACGTTTGTAAGTAGCATAAAGGCAAATACCTTCACAAGATCAATTTATAAACCAATTATAACATAGGTGCTTGGTACCGTAATATAATCTATTAGTGTGAATCATCCAAAAGACAATGGCATGATTAAGAATTAAACGTACTATACATACAAATAACAATATATACTACTTACGTACTTTGATTTCAAACGTAGTGCATGATCAACTAGTGTTTGATCATCCTTAAAAGCAACGTGAGAAGAAGCTGGTTTTGAGGCGAAGTAATAGTTACTAAGAGGATAGATATTCACAACCAGATGATCATCTATATCATCACCTTTGTTTGAACGTTTCTTGGTTATTTCCATATATTATAACTAGTGTGATAAATCTATTGCTTTTCGCATGAAACAGCTAAATATTGTTCAGAGACTCGTCTAATAAGAAAAAGGTGTACAAAATGGAGATTTGTTACTTATCTGATAAGTTACTTATAATAGATATTTTTGCTTATCTGATAAGTTACTTATTATAGCATATAATGGACGGTACCGCACGACAACGACGTTAATTAGCTGCTTGGGCTCAGTTTGGACTTTTCATTGGGCTTCACTATGTTTATGTTTAAACACGGGCTTTGAATTTAGCTAGCCTCTTTATCAATTGTTCATATTTGTTTAAACTTTATTAATTTATCTAAAAACTAAATACACCTTCTTATCTATACTACATATAAAAGAAAAACGGTCCAACCTTAAAAAGTTAAACGTTGAAACAAACGTGATAAATGATTGTGAACTAATATTTTATTAAAACACCTCATTATTTAAAAGACAATAATTTATTCACATTGTACAATTAATTAAAAACATATCTACCAAATTAAAAATAACCAATTAAAACACCCCTTACTAAAAAGTACAATAAAATTTTCACAATGTACAATTTAAACAAGCTACAACATAATCCAAAATATAAAATAATTAAACACACTAATTAATGTTATTTTTAAAACACCATAAAATGAAAAGTATATGTTATTATATATATTATACAAATTAATAAAACGCACAAAGCTTTATACAAGTTAACACGTTGATGATACATATAGTTTTGAAAATTTGATCGACCAACGGTTCAACCGGAACCAGTCGCCACCGGCTCGGCTAACCAATAAAAGCCATCCAAAATGAACCAGATAGACCATTGAAACCGATACAAACCGGTGAATCATGTCTCATCGAGATCTATTTTATAAATCGTCACAAGTGCACCGCCGCAGAGCAGTGCATACCTTTTATAATATGTATAAAGGAAAAACCAAAAGAAATGAAAAGTTGAAACTAAAAAAGGGAATGTTGAAAATATATATTTCAAAAGGAAACTATTAATACATATCGAAAATCGGGTTGACCCGGGACGCTTCAAACCCGGTGACCTGGTTTAATTTGACCCGTTTTTTACCCAACCCGTCGGGTTGACTCGGTTTACATCGACCTATTTTTTGACTGGAACGGTTCAACCGGTTGAACCACCCGGGTCGAACCGGGTTACAAAACATTATGTTTAATCCCCAAATCTTCAAACTTTTATTATTTTTCGTTTATAACACATAAACTTTTTTTTAATACAAAACAATCTGTCACTATAAAATCTCATTGCTATGCACGGGTACTCGCCTAGTTTATATAAAGACTAAAACCATTTGCAACCTTCATCTTGAGGCTTTTCAAAAGTTGTTTAAATAAGGCATTGTTTGTTTTCGTTAGAAAACACTTCTAACTCACTTTTGTCTTCCAATTGGAGAAGGAAATGAAAAAATGTGTGCATCTATTTCTCTTATGTATGCAAAGCTAACTCACTTTTGTCTTCCAGTTGGAGAAGGAAATGAAAAAAATGCGTGCATCTATTTCTCTTATGTATGCAAGCGAGAGGAAATGAAAAAGATGCGTTTATCTAGTATTTCTCTTATGTATGCAAGCACGAAGAATAAGTGGAAGAGAGTTTGTTTATTTTTAGACTAAAATACACGGTTGGTACCTAAACTTGGCAAAACGCTTCGCGATGGGACAAAACTCGGCCTTATCATCGCCAGAGGTCCAAACTTTGGCCTTTAAATGCCAAAATCGTCCTTTGACCAATAACGCCTATGTCAACGCCTTTTTCTCGTTAGTTAGTGGAGGTATTATAGTCCATACACATTTATAACTCACCTTAGTTAATTTTGAGAAACGCCACCAGATACCATCTTGATCGCTTCCTCCTTCCTCACACAACCCTCACACACACTTTAACAATGGCGCATAAAGAGCTTACTTTTACGTATGTAATCGATGAGATGGTAAAATATGCGAAGGCAAAATACGGGATACTTGGTTAAAAGAAGATGAAATGTCCGATGAAATGTTCGATGATTTATGCGATTGCGAAAGAAGCTCAAGTGATGAAAGGTTAGTCGGTTTTTTTTGTATTTGTGTGATTGCCATTTTAAGGGATGAGCATAAATAACTCTAATTTATTTGACGTAAACCGAAAGGTCGAATCGGCAAAGAGGATTATAGCAAGCTAAAGGTATCCGACGATATGATTGAGTATGCCATGGCTACTTATGGGAATAAGTGGATATAGGAGATGACATTGCGATGTGATACTTGAAGACTTGTGGAAACATATGGGAATAAGGAGTCCGAGAATGGTTAGAGTTAATGTTTGTAAGCTAAGAAAGTTGTAAATGGGTGAACTCGATTTTTTTCTGCTTTTGTCTATCTTTCCGTATACTAACGTGAAAGGAAATGAAGTTGATGTCATCATTATTTCGTATAATATCCGATGATGAGTGTGGAACATGTGTTCTAAGACCACTACTTTGAAAGGTTCCACTTCCCAAGTCGTCAAGGCTTCCGCCTCCCAAGGTTGTACTTGGTCTTGTAGCTACTGTGGGATGCTCTAGCACAAATAGGAATGAGTGGTATGTGCCTCCCTAAGGACCTCAAGTCTCCCCCATGAATATCAAGCCCCATCAAGAAGTTCACCGTTATTTTTAGTTGTTGATGTAATGAAATGTATATTTTGGTCGATGATGGTTATCAAAACCATACTTGTTAACATGTATATTTTGCTTGATATGGTGTAATTAGGTGGTGGTGTAGGTATATTTTGGATTTCTTGTTTTCATTTTGTAGTTTGCACTTGCATATCCGGTTTAGGTGGGTGCTGGGAAAACCTATTTCACTTATAAGGTCAACATAAACTAAATTATTAGAGGAACCACACCAATTGTTAGTATTTAAAATCTCTTTGTTTGACTTATAAAGTCAATGATTCAAATTGTAACCAAAATTCAATTATTATAAACATAGAACACACATATATCGCTTAAGCTACATTTAGACCGAAGACAACATAACATTTTTGCTAGGAATTCACCGCTTTAAATGACTAGTAGTGATCCATTCGTCCGGCTCGGTTGCAGCTTGGTTCAAGTGGTGTTTGTCTGGGCTTTCTCCATTTGGTCTTCGACAGCAGTGCTTCAAGTGGTGTTTGGCCAGGGTGCTCTCCACTTGGTATTTCGTGATGTAGGTGGTTCACTTTCTTCTTCATCATCGCCAAGGATGCACCAACACTAGTAGGTGCAGAATATGTAGACCCATCACATATGCACCACTATCTCTTGTGTTTGTGTTTTCCTCAGAACACCATCTCTACCAGATAAGATGTGTTTCCCTTATCTCGCGCACACCGACAAACATACCACATGAAATCTCTATAAGGTGGACGCCAAAAAAAGGTCAATCCAACCCTGTTTTCACTTTCAACCCAACAGTCAATGCATAACATTTGACAACCATTTTCTACATCCATGGTGATAATATGTTGGTATGATAAACAATTGCTGACTTAAGATGTATTATATAAGTAGATGGGATTTGTGGTTGTTGAACAAGTAGATAAGGAGTAAAGACAACATAAATTCTTACAAACTAGTCAACTTATAAAATCAAAAAAAAACAAAACATGTTCAAACATGATATTGTCGATATTATAAATGGCTAAAAGAGTAAGCTCACAACCTTCAAAATCGCTGAATTTGTGCCATTCAGTAGCGTGAATTTTATCCAAGACATATGGATGTCTTCGATATAACTCTTCCACAGACACTCCATAGTAAGTCGCCTCGACTGCATCTTCAAGCCAATTTTTCCTCTCCCATTCTCTTCAATTCTTTTGTACATTCTCCTCTTCCAAAACTCCTGAATGCTTCTTCATCCAACTCGAATGCTTCTTCATCCAACTCGGATCGCTTCTTCATCTTCCTCCAAATGTGTGTTCTTCTTCTGCTCATAAAGAGCTTCAAGAAACTCTTGTTCCATAGTCTTCTTATATCGACTTCATCCATCCACTACAAAAGTAATATAGATTCATTAAACTGTTTTAGAAAGGACCATACTTCTACCAAATACCCAATACAATCAAAACCGATATAACAACTCTCTTAGACGAATACAACAATTAACAACATAATTAACAAATTAAAACACTAGAACATAACATATAGATTCATTAATTTCATATTAAACATTAAATATTCAAGACATATTTTCCAAAAAAAAAAAAGGGAAAACATAACCACTTTTCCTTCTCAACACTTCCTAAGATCATCAAGGAACTTGTTCCCGCACACACCGTGAGTGTGTCGATAGATCATCCTCCTTATCTCCAACGCCTTCAAGACATTAATTTCGCTTGTCACAAGATCCAATATGTGAAAAGAAAATATATAATTAATTATTGGGAAATAAGGTTGAGCATTATAGACCAGGAACCGAATCGAATAGAGAAACCAGATTGAACCGGACTGAGTGGATTTTGGTTCGGTCCTCAGTTCACCCTTTTAATCATATTCGGTTTTCGGTCCGGTCCGGTCTAATTCGGTCTTAAGCACAATCAGACATTATGCTTTGTTGGATTGAATCGACCCTGACCTGGACCAAATATGTCGGTCTGATATTTTGGGCCAAATCGGTTTTCAGCTCAGTTTTAGTTAGTCCGGTCCGGTTTTCAGACCGTGCTCAGCCCTAGGGAATGGCATGTAATGCAAATTTTGGAAACTATAAGGACGAAATTTGTAATTTACCCTCCATATATATAAAAGGCAACAAGAAGTCAATAAAAACAGTCAAAGTCTCAATCTTGTTCTTCATCTTCATCACCACTTTTCACTAGGGTTTTATCATCATCATCAAACCCAAGAACCCCAATGAAGCTAGCATGGCTGAGATCCATCGAAACAGCCCACCAAGACTGCGTATGGGCATGCACGTGGGTCCCACCATCCGACACCTCCTCAAAGACCCTCTTGTTAACCGGATCTCTAGACGAGACAGTGAAGCTCTGGGACCCACAGGAGCTAACAAACATCCGTACGAACACAGGGCATTGTCTGGGTGTGGTGTCGGTGGCGGCTCATCCGTCTGGGAAGATTGGTGCCTCGGCTTCGATGGATAGTTTTGTGAGGGTGTTTGATGTGGAGAGTAATGTTACTATTGCGACGTTGGAGGCGCCGCCTTCGGAGGTTTGGCATATGGAGTTTGATCCTAGGGTGGGTACTATGTTTTTATGTTTTTGCGCGTTTTGTTTGGTTCTATTATAGGTGTATATAGTAGCGGTTAGCAGTAGCTGTTTTGTTTTATAAAAGTGTTTGCTTGGGTATATGTGCATTAGATTGGTTTATGTGTTTGTATAGAATTTGATGTTTTAGAATAGCAGTAGTAGTTAGCTGAAGCATGATTTAGTGGCGGAGATAGGAGGGGCAGGGTGGGCGTTTGAACAAAATGCTTGTAGTAAATTTTCTAAAGTATGCTACTTTGGGCGCCATATCGAAGTTTGGCATATGGAGTTTGATCCTAGGGTGGGTACTTTGTTTTTTTATGTTGTTTTTATATGGCGAGAAAGATGTGGTGGAGATAGGAGGGGGGCAGGGTGGGCACGTGCCCTCCTAGCGAAAAAGTTTGTAGTGAATTTTCTGAAGTATGTGAATTTTTTTGTATATAGTTTTATAGGTGTATGGAGTAGCGGTTAGCAGTAGCTATTTTCTTTTATTAAGCAGGTGTTTGTTTAAGCTTATATGTGGACTTACGAGCTTATTTGATTTCGGCTTTATATTTCGTAAGCCCCAACTTTCCGGCTTATTTTGAGACTTAATTAGTTTATTATATATAATAAACTTATGTAAGCTCCTGTCTCAAAATAAGCTGGAAAATTGGGGCTTATGAAATATAAGCTGAAATCAAATAAGCTCATAAGCCCACATATAAACTTAAACAAACAGCCCCTAAAGTGTGTGTTTGATGTTTGGCGAGAAAGCTGTGGCGGAGATAGGAAGGGGGGCAGGGTGGGCACGTGCCCTCCTATCGAAATTTTATGTAGTGTAAAGTTTCTAAAGTATGTGACTATCTTTGTAATTTGTCCCCCTAACGAACCAATTTTTATAGTGTAGTTTCTAAAATTATCAAAGTTTGCCCCCTCGACCATAATTTTCTAAAGTATGTGACTATCTTTGTATACGGGGGTGTTTGTTTAAGCTTATATGTGGGCTTACGAGCTTATTTGATTTCGGCTTTATATTTCGTAAGCTCAATTTTCTGGCTTATTTTGAGACTTATATAAGTTTATTATATATAATAAACTTATGTAAGCCCAAGTCTCAAAATAAGCCGGAATTGGGGCTTACGAAATGTAAGCCGGAATCAAATAAGCTCATAAGCCCACATATAAGCTTAAACATACACTCCCAAAGGGTGTGTTTGGTAAGGTACTGTTATTATATTTTAAAAACAAGAACCCGATGAAGCTAGCATGGTGAGATCCATCGAAGCTGACCCGCGAGGCTGCGTATGGGCATGCGTGGGTCCCACCAACCGACGCATCCCGAAGACCCTCCTCGGCCGGATCTCTAGGCGAGGCGGTGAAGCTCACGGGACCGGGAGTCGACAAACATTCGTCACGAACACGGGGCATTGCTTGGGTGTGGTGTCGGTGGCGGCTCGTCCGTGCAGGAAGATAAGCGCCTCGGCCGATGGATAGTTTTGTGTGGTGTTTGATGTGGAGTAATGTTACTATTGCGGACGTTGGGCGCGCGCCGGAGGTTTGGCATATGGAATTTGATCCTAGGGTGGGTCTATGTTTTTGTGTTTTGCGCGTTTTATTTGGTCTATTGTAAGGTGTGTATAGTAGCGGTTAGCGATGGCTGATACATTTTATAAAAGTGTTTGCTAGGGTGGGTATATATGTTTTTTTATATTGGTTTATGTGTTTGTATAGAATTTGATGTTTGGCGAGAATAGCAGTAGTAGTTAGCTGTAGCTATGATTTAGTGGCGGAGATAGGAGGGAGGAAGGGGGGGTAGCGTGCCCTTAGCGAAAAAAGCTTGTAGTAAATTTCTAAAGTATGCTACTTTGGGCGCCATATACGAAGTTTGGCATATGGAATTTGATCCTAGGGTGGGTGTATGTTTTTATGTTTTTGCGCGTTTTTATTTGGTCTATGATAGGTGTATAAAGTAGCCGTTAGCAGTAGTTGTTCTTTTTTATTAAGGTGGTGTTTGTTTAAGCTTATATGTGGACTTACGAGCTTATTTGATTTCGGCTTATATTTCGTAAGCCCCAATTTTCCGGCTTATTTTGAGGAGGGCTCAGGGTGGGCACGTGCCCCCCTAAAAAAAAATTTGTAGTTTAAATGTTCTATAGTATGTGAGTATGTGACTATCTTTGTAAGTTGCCCCCCTAACGAACCAATATATAGCGTAGTTTCTAAAATTATCAAAGTTTGCCCCGTCGACCACAGCTTTCTGGTTCCGTCTGTGGCTATGTAGCTATAAACGGTATCAGCTAGCAGTAGCTATGATAGAATTTGACTTTTTCTAACGCTACTAAAACAAGCTTTGAAATTTTAAAGCTTGTTAGTATTTTTAAAACAGAACAGATGCTGCTTGTTAGAATTTTTAAAATGAAGTAAAAGTAGCGTTAAAATTTTAAAGCTTGTTTTAGTAGCGTTAGAAAAAGTAGCCTTAGAATTGAATGCTTGTTCTAACCACTTGTTGCTAAACAAGCTTTTTATCAAAAATGTTTTATGTGCTACTAGTTTTGGAGCATTTTTTGGAGCAACTAGCGTTTTATCAATGTTGCATATGGGTATGTTTGGCACGCAACATTTAGAGTGTTTTTGAAGCAACTAGTGTTTAGCATTTGAAATATATAAGCTTGTTTAGCAAGTAGTGTGTAGTGTTTGGATTTTGTTTAAACGCTAGTTTTACAAATGCTACTCAAAGGCTAGTGCTTCATACGACCTCTAGTTTTACCAAACATACAGTAATTGATTTTGCATTTGAGTTAGTTATGATGTATCTAAATGTAAGTTGAGAATTTGCGTGTTAATCTTAGCTTCTTAGGTGACATAGCAAACTTATATAAGCTTATGCAGTTTAATCCCAGGGTATCAAATTCCAACATCTTTTGGTATTTTGTTATTGGTTAATTGGTTTTATGATAATGCTGATGTGTTTGTTGGATTTTGTATAATTTGTACATGGCTATGTCTAATTATTTGTTAGCATGTTTTGGACTGTCTGTTATAGTTTTATTTTTGTAATTTATGTTGCATCAAGTTACATTTAACTAAATATGTATCCCTTGCTCCCATTGTCATGTCACATAGTTTAACGTGTAATTTTCCAAGCAACTATATGACCTCAAGTTACAATTAGCTAGACGATGTACAAATTATATAAATGTACAAATCATATGACCTCAAGTCATATAATTTGCTATTGGTTTTATGGTAATGTTGTTTATTGATTTTTGTAAAATTTGTACATCATTATGCCCCAATTTGTATGCTTTAGTTTTATTCGTACATGCTAATTCGCCGTATTTGAAAACTTTTGGGCTTGCCTCTTTTAGTTTTAGTAATTTTTTTGAAAGGCAAATCATACACGCAGTCACAAATCAACAACTATCTCACTTTCGCCACTGGCGGGACTTGACCCAAAACCTCTTGATCGAGAGCATAACCATTTCACGGATACCACAGGACCAAAGACGCATTGGTTTAGTTATAGTAATTGATAGTATTACATTTAAATGATTTATGAAAAAGTACCGAATATGACTTAGATAATGAACTTAGTGAGATTTTGGGAAATATTTTATGCATAGCTTCTTTGCTTATTGTGATATTAACTGACGTTATATTCAGAAGAAGTGTTTGGGTCAAGCTTATTAGCTCTTTTACGTAGAAAATAGGTGAAGTAAGCTTAAGCTACTTAGTTGGAAGTTGGAACTTTGTTATAAAAATGCATCATATGGTTAGCGTGAGTTTACCCAAACGCGTCCTAAATGAGCTCCGATTCTACTAAAACCTCAAGTTTATGCTCCCAAAAGCTTAACTTTGAAACATGGTAGCATCATTTATTGTAATAAGATAGTGTAGCTTCATATTGACTATAAAATACTTCCTTTGGTTTGACAATAAATGTCTGGGGCTTATGTTCTAGACTGTGGATACTGGAAGCTATTCTTCTTGTATATTGAATACAGTTTAGAAGGCATTGTTTTGTACGTGGTTTTACTAGAACTATAGTATCAACTTAAATTACTTAATTGTTATTGACAGGGTACTACACTTGCTGTTGCTGGTGGCAGCAGTGCATCAGTCAAGCTATGGGATACTGCTGAATGGAAGCAGATAGGAACTTTATCCATTCCTCGTCCTGAAGGCTCAAAGGCCTCTGACAAAGGCAACAACAAGAAGTTTGTCCTTTCGGTTGCATGGAGCCCTAACGGAAGACAACTAGCGTGTGGGTCAATGGATGGTTCTATTTCTGTGTTTGACGTACAGCGGGCTAAGTTTCTTCACCATCTTGAAGGGCATACGATGCCTGTTCGCTCACTTGCTTATTCGCCTGTAGACCCAAGAGTTCTGGTTTCAGGGTCTGATGATGAGCGTATTCACATGTATGATGCAGAAGGAAAGACACTGTTTTCGTCAATGTCGGGTCATTCAAGTTGGGTTTTGAGTGTTGATGTGAGCCCAGATGGGGCAGCTATTGCATCGGGTTCCAGTGATAGGACTGTGAAGTTGTGGGACCCTAAAATGAGGGCAGCGGTTCAGACCATGACTAACCATACGGATCAGGTTTGGGGAGTGAAGTTTGAAGCTGCAGGAAGTGGAGCTAGAGGGAGTCTGCTTGCAAGTGTATCAGATGATAAAAGCATCTCGCTATACAACTATACTTAGCTGTCGATTCTCTAAATGTCATCCTTGTTTTTCCATTTTGGTTTTCGTCCTAGATTTAACAAGCAGTTTGTTTGCAGAATAGGCTTGAACCTGAACTGGCAGAACACCAGCCAATTGTACTTTTTTCATTGTAACCTGGAAAAATATTTGAGACTTGATCGGAGACTTAAAACTGACCAGCTATTTTCTATAAATAATGGTAACTAGCAGCTACAAATTTCATGTTACCTAATAGTAATATACATGATGGTGCATCGGCTCAACTTCTCTATATGTTAATGTTTGATTTGCAAGAGAGAACCATTGGATTGCTAATAGTTAGTTCTTTGTTATCTCGTCCGTAGACGTCTACATGAAATATTCTTAGTTGCTAAAAGTTGATTCGAGGATTATCTCATCTGTATGATACCCAAAGATGGGACGAGTTAAAGGAACAAGCTTGGAGATGTGCAGCAGATGTTGTGTACAGGTATTATTGACATTCTATTCTACCTGTAATTTACTTTTCTCTGTGTTCCTTTAGCTTTTTGCTCAACTTATATTGTTTACTTTGTAATTAGGGCTATTGGATCGATGAAGCGAAAAGCAATTTAATAATGATTTGGAAACGTAGTGCTGGTATAACCGAAACATTGCGCAGACACTCATAAGATAAATTTCATGCTAGCAAATCAGCTTGAAGAATCTACTTCTAAGGTTTGTGTTCAAAATTCGAAATCATTGATGGGTATTTTTGTTAGCGTATTCGTATAAAAAAGGTAGACGTTTGATTTGCTTAATTAATCTGGTGATCAAGAATCTGATCAAAAGCTACTTGCTCAGCAACTTGGTGATGCAATTCTGGTCTATTTACATCATCTCCCAATACATTATATAAGAGGATAGGTGCATAGATTATAACCCGGTCTTTGCTTAAACAATAACTAGAGAAATTGCTAAAGAACGACACAAACATATAAATATCCCTTGTAGGCTTAACAACAGCTCCTATACAATCCATTAGTTATCAGTTTTACGATAGGCTTTCCATGTATTACTAGTCATGTAATGGCTATGCTTTTTCATACAATTTGGATCAGCAGATGGTCTGTTGCCTTAAAGTGATTGCTGTCGCAAGTTTTTTTGGAGGTTGCTGATAAACTTGTGAAAGTTTGACTTTGAAATTCCAGCAAGTTGTAGAGTCAATAAATGCAACACCAATAAGTAGGACCAAGTATTTAGTGTTAAGATCTTTGGTTGTTCAAGAATAACTTAAATAAGTAACTACTGTCTTGTTTCGGTTATAAAGGGAAAACCTCAAAATGTGATTTTCTGGAACCTCAGATGCTTAGATTTAAATTTCATATCGGTGGTTCGATCTCATTTGTTACTTTTTCAAGAACACTCATTTTGGTGGTCATTATGGTCTTGACCTTTTGTCGTACCAATGTATATATCGAGTCATGGAGATGTAATCATATATAAAAAGCTCGGCATATGGGGTTGGAAAATTTTAAGGCTTAATCTCTGAAAAAAACCAACTAGGCAGAATCAGCATTGGTTATATATTCCCAGTCTAGGAAATATTCAAACCATTTGATAAGGTAAACAAAAAGAATGTCCATTAAGTTAACATCAATGTCATTGATGATTTATACTTGTGGAGCTACTTATTTTGACCAATTTTAATAGCAATGTCATTGATAATTTATACTTGTGGAGCTACTTATTTTGACCAATTTAAATCCCTAGTGAAATTTGAAACACATTTTAGAAGAGGCTTAACTACAAATAAGACAAGTTAACTTTTCACATTATTTAATTTGAAAAAGCATATCATTATTGTGTTGGTACAAGTTTAATGATCATAAAAAAATGATATTCACACATGCATGCACCTTTTTACTTAATTCATGCCACATGTTTTGTCTAGTTTCCGAAGTGTCTTGGTTTGGCAAAAGTTCAATATAAATCTCAAATTTATAATAGATTCAATGAATTAATCATAACTATTTATTTTTCTAATAAAAAGTTAAAATAAAATTTCACCTTTTTTAAAAATTAAATATCTCGCAAACCGTTAATTATTACGTGAAAAAATATCAATCAAATCGACGAGAATTAAATTATCTTCTATAGATATGTCTTACATATATTTTAACGATTTTTTCAAAATTTCGTGAGAAAAATCATATATGATTTGTGAAATCATATGTGATTCGATTTTACAAATCGTATATGATTTTCAAAATCACATGTGATTTGTAAAACATGTGATTATTTCAAATCATATATGATTTTACAAATCATATGTGATTTTTGGGTGGAATTTAAAAAAAAAAATTTGTCGAAAATATAAATAAGTGCAAATCTATGAAAGATAATTTAATCTCGTCATGATACGTATATTTGTCAGTTTGAAGATTCTGGTTTGCGAGATATGTTGTTTTTAAAAAAAGGTGAAAATACTCAAAATAGTCTTTTTATTAATTTTGATCAAAAATGAATAGCTAAGATTGATTTATTGGATATATGACAAATATGATATCTATATTGATCTCAAGTCTCAACTCGTCTTGTTTTTGTGGTATAAGAAAATGTCATACGAAATAAGTTGCTTGTTACTGGGTATAAATTTATGTTTTTAAATTATGGGTCTTGTGTTTGAACAACCTTGCACCTAGGGGTGGCAATCGAGTCGTGTTCGTGTTGATCTATTTGGGTTCGCGTGTTGGCGGGTTGGTATAACCTCTACCCAAACACGACCCATTTATTAATCGTGTCAAGCTCAACCCAAACCCAAACTGCATAACACGTAACCCGTTTATGACCCGTTTAACTGTTTTTAACTAAATAGGTCAGCGTTGAATAAGGTCGGTGGTTTGTTATTTTAACTAGTTTAAATGAGAAAATGATATAAGGATCTAAAATATAATAAAAATAACATCTGAAATAACTATCGTGATTTTCGGAGTTATAAGTGTCGATTCAATGATATTTGAGGTATAATCGTAATTATTCGTATTAAGTATATAAAAAGTACATTTAATCCACATCCAACATAAAAGAACTAGGTTATATTTTTATTTTTAGTCTTGTATCTTAAACGGGTTCGTGGGTTGGCCTTGTTTAATATTACTCAAAACACAACCCGTTTATTAAGCGGGTTAGGTGGAGATGACCTGTTTTACCCAACCTGTTTATCCTCAGCGGCCGTTTAACCCTTGTGTAGGTGTTCGTGTCGTTTATCGTGTAGGTATCGAGAATTGCCAGCCTACTGCACCTGTCATTAGTGGAAAGAATAATAAAAATGAAATGGGGATTAAGTGTAAAAAGAGAAAGATTGTGGCGGTGAGTGTATTCTACGGAACAACTACTAGAATAAAATTTTACAGTATTCTTTTTTTGAGAAAAAAGCATCTTTCACGCCACCGAACGTTGGCCGGACATTTCATGAAGCCACCCATATTGTTCATTGTTTGTGCAATTATAGCCCTTCATGTTTGGTGATTATATCTAAAATTTGTAAATCACACGAAATAGACATCTCATTTTAAGTCCATTTTAATTTTCTTTTACGAGTGAAATCCCACTCAAGCCATCTTTGATGACCGTGTATGTATACTTGGGAGTCTGAAAAATTGTAAAATAGTAGATATTAATATTGATCGAATGCTTTGTCAATTCTTAGAAGTCTGCCATTGAAGCGCACGGTCTTACGATAATATTTCGAGGTGGTGATGTGATGAGATGGTGGTGGCAGCGGTGGTGGTGGCGTGGGTGGGTTGTGGTGGGAGCCGAGGCTCAAAATCTCCAGAAATGATGTAGGTCAGTGATCATCGAATCGTGAAAAAGAAAGATTTTAGGAAAATTCTTAAACCTTGGTGGTGGCGGACGACGGTGGTTCTTGAGAAGAGGGTGGCAGCGAGGGTGGCCGCGAGGTGGAGAGAAGAGAGAGTGTGTGTGTTTTATGTAGTATCTTTCATGTAATAAGTAGCTTTAAAATCTGGATTTTAAGCTTCTAATTTTAGAACTCCGTCGTTATAAAATAGTATAGATATAAGATGGCATGTAAGCTTTGAAAAAACCAAAATGATCTACATAATCTTTAGTTGAAGACATGCGTTTACAGATGAAGTATGCAGAAAATAGTGGTGATAAATAGATGAAGTTTTAATAATAAAATGAAGGAAAACGCAAATAAACATGTCTTTGCTCATACGCCATATTTGTTTAACATTCAATGTTTCGGTCGTTAATGGTTTATTTGTTTCACTGAATTTAGCCACATACTCTCAATCAGAATATATATTCATCAACAATTTCATCATCATGAGTGGTCTAAACAATATACTCAATGCTATTTTTCAACGGTTGTTACAGAAAACAGGTTACAGAATAAGTAACATGATATCTTACATTGTATGTGGCGGTTTTACAAACTACACAAACCATGACAACATGTGCATGTGGAACGCGCCATAAAACAACGCCGAACTATTTTGAAATTTCCTTGCCTTTAACCCGCCGTAATCGTTTAATGGACTACAATTCATATATGTAGGCAGACCATACTTTCATTTCCAATTCCCACATTCAAATAAGAAACAATTTTAAACCAATGTGTGTATCAAATCTATTTTGTTGTAATCAGTTATGTTAAATGATGTTAACCCCATGGGTATTACATTCTTGTTAATGACTATTTATAATGACAAATTACATAAAAACCCTAATGCACCCTTTTCTCACAAACCGGGTTTGGACCTTTATTTCTAATACTCTCTCGCAGTCTGAGCAAAATCACGAAAGCTTGAGACTGAAAAAGTAAAAATTAATAATAAAGCTAAAGAAAAAGATAACAATTGACGAAGAATCCCAACAATATCCGAAGCAAAGTCTTCATAATGCAGCGAAAGCATATTTTGTTTCGTCTCTTCTTTGACAAAGGCAGCGAAAGCGAAAAGTAAAGGGGAATATTTCAAACATAATGTTTTGAAACCCCGTTCTACCCGGGTGGTTCAACGGTTGAATCGTTCTGGTCGAAAAACGAGTCAATTTAAACCGGGTCATCCCAACGAGTTGGGTCGAAAAAACGGGTCAAACTGCCGGGTTTGAAGCGTCCCGAAAACCCGGTTTTCGATTTGTATTAATACTTTCATTTTGAAAAATATGTTTTCAACATTTCCTTTTATAGTTCTAACATTTCACTTTCTTAACTTTTCACTTTAACCATTTTTGTTTTATAAATAGTATAGATTTAGTATAAGTTTCATCATTTGGCAAAACTAGTCCCTGCTAGGATAACTATTGCATGGGAGGTCCTTATTGATTTAAAACTTATTTCTTAGGAGGTCCTTTGAGTTAATAAGAGTATATACGAATGACGAAAGTCAATTGAGAAGCTTATAAAACAATGATAAATCATTACTTGAAAATTTGGGGTGTTACATCACTTCTTCCAGTCAAACCTACATACCTGCAATAAATTGAGTACTTTAGTCAAGGCAACGCATAAAATCGGTGGAACAATAACGTTTACACAAAAATGCAAACAACAATGCATTTGAACCCTACCATCTTTAACGCACTAACCAACGACTAATGCAAAACCGTAAAAAACATTAAAATAGTACATCACAACATCTTACATTATCCTTTGAGCATACACCATAAATGATATATCGAAACACTTATGACAACACATAATATAATTTAAAAGCTGTATAAAATCCGCACCTAAGAACACATATTAAAAAAATCAAATGACCACAAAGTAACCAAAATATCATGCACTAATCAAAATGCAAAACTAAAATATACTTAAAATTACAGTAAAACCATCATCTCTACAAAAGCAACAAGAAACCGACAAACCCAAAAACTAATTGACATAAATTTTTTAGTTAACACTACAATTAAAAGAAAAATTGTTTTACAGAAAAAATCAAAACCGTACACTATAAACATCATTGCAATAAACATATCTAAAAGTAATCGACATGAGGTAGCAATATCAAATAAAGATGAACCTCGTACATGCAATTGAAGCTTTGTATGTAATCTTCGACTTCGTTCAATCCTAGATGTATTAGCAAAACACACAATGTCACAATCACCCCTATCTCTCACTCACACACAAACTCAATTTTGTAGGTGATAATTTGATGCACACATGTTTCCGAAGGGTATGTATTTAAAACAGGTATAAGACCATGCACAAAGAAAGACGACATCGGTTTTGTCCAAAGTTAAAACCAAACATGAAACGACATCGTTCTGAGTCAACGAAAGAGCAACAAAAAATAAAAATCAAAACAACGTCATTTTGAAAGCGCTCTAAATGGCGTCCGTTTATCACGATAAAATGTATAATAGAGTAATAGTAATATGAATAGTAATTTACAATTTATCCCTTTTAACTTTCTCTCATGTTTTATTTTGTATTTAAACTTATGTAATGAATCATTTAGAGCTTTTAACTTTTCTAATCTTTACTTTGAATTTAAACTTATGAATATAATTTTTTCCTAACATTAATTACCAAAATATTTGCTTTTTAGGTTATATCATTTTCAACTTCGTACTAGGTATTCTTTGTGCTTTAGTTGAGAGCATATCATTATTATACCCATAGTCGCATAACAAAGTTTCATTATCAACTTTGTGATTTGCGTTCTTGGTAAGGCGGTTGAAAACATATCAATATAATACCTAAAGTCACGAGTTAAATCTAAAATCTTATGTTTATGAAAATAGAGCGTCAAAATTGGTTTTGCACCCAACTTCTTTTGACTTTTTCATCAAAATTTAAAACAAGTTAAAATTTTGTGCATCAAAACGAATATTAACACTCAAAACTCAAATTATAAAAATGTTTTCAAAAGAAAACTATACCACTTTACGGATACTTTTATTTTAACTTCACATACTAAAGTCACGAGACATCACGAATATTAACAAACCTTGTTTTCATAATTAGTTAAGACTACAATGTATCGGACTAAAGTCAAACAATATCTATAACTATATGTAACCACTAATCTTGTTATCTAAAAAATTTGTCCAAATTTATGTGGGTAATATGCTACATATCTACATCAAAGACCACATTAAGGTTGTGTTTGGTAGAGAGAAATAAAGATGGAGAAATAGAAATGTCTTTATTTCTCTTGTTTGGTTGACCAAAGAAAAGAAAAAGCGGAGAATTTGCAACTCCCAAGGAATCTTTCTCTTTGTATTCTTCAATTTCTTTATAATTTGAGTGGAATTGTGTGGTACTCGAGAGAATTAGGTTGAGCTACAGTAATAAAAACACGTGTGATATCAATTTTGAAGTTTCAGGTTGTGATGGACTAATGTTTATTTTATTATAATTATTAATTAAAGCAAAGTATTTGATAATTGTATTTGTGTAAAACAAAACTATGTATAGACATAGTTATATCATGGACATCAAATATTCAAATATAGTAGATTTTTGTTAATAAGATCATTATTAATGTTAATGATAAACTCATTTTATTTAAAAAAAAAAAAAAAAATACAAATTTTTAGAATTGTTATTTTTAAAAAATAAAAAAAACAATTTTTTTAAATCAACAAACATTATAATTTTTATTTTTTAAAAGATAAAAAAAATATTTTGTTTTAAAAAATAAAAATACAATTTTAGAATTGTTATTTTTTTTTTATTTTTTTTTTTTTTTTTTCAAGTCTCTCATTGTTACCAAACGTTAATTGAATAAAACGATTTACATTATGCAATTTTGCGAAATTACTAATTGAGAGCATTAACATTCATATTCTAACGGCGTGAATGTCCAAAACAACGCTCGTTATTGACGTTAACCATTGGAACCGCGAACTTATAACGGCGTTAGTCCCCAGGTATTCTGCGAAATTTGTTTTTTTTTTTTTCCTTTTTTTTCATTTATGCCCTAAATGAGGGTTGTTTTTTAAATTGTTGGAAATGTTATTGATGTTATTGGGATGTTAGATGTTAATGTTCATCGAAGTTACATGAATAGATTATCATCAAGACATTAACAATGATAGAGAAATGTAGAGCATTGAATAATGTGATTAAAAACGAAAAAAGTGTTTTTGATTGATAACGTCTACAGTAGAAAGAATTCAAAAAAATTTGAAACGGTGGAAGTGAATTTGAAAAAAACATTGTAGAGTGAGGGGTGGTAAATTGGTAAATAATCCTTCCTAGAATGACTCTCTCTCTATTGTCTTTGTCTGGTCTCATTTTGAGAGAGTCTATCTTTGACCCCAATAAACACAAAAATTCTACTTCTAGAGAGAGAAGCACACAAACACAAACACAAAAAAAAAAAACACATACGACTATTGTGCTTTCTGTATTGGTTTGCTTTGCTGTGTTTACAAAAAATATAAAGTTTATAAAATATATAATATATATAAATACAGATAGATTACAAAAAAAAACAAATTCATACCTCTTCATTTCTGTGATACACCCAATACCAAACCAAATTATTCTTTCTTTCTTTCTTTATTTCAAACATCATCATCATCTTCTTCTTCAAAATCCTAATCATCATCACCTAATCAACTTCTTCTTCTTACCGATCTGAGTTACCACCGAGTTGTGACTCGTTCATCTATTGATGAGAACAAGACCTTCATCATCGATTGGGGCTTTCAGAACTACTATACTTATTAGTTAATGGTATTCCTTTTTATTATTATTATTGTTATTATGCTTTTTAGCTTTGTTGTACTTAATTATAATTCAAGTCAAATCTATTCAACTAATAATTACTTGCTTGCTTATTTGTTATGTAGACTATTTATTTAGGGTTTCTAACTGCTCACCAGACTTAAATATGTTTCTTCGGTTTATGGCGGATAATAGGGAATGAGGTACTAGTGTCTATGCTTAGGAATATTTAAGGTCAACTGTTTGTCTATTTCCCCATAGCATAGGCGATGACAAGCAAACAACGGGGCGATTGTCTACTCGTCTTTTTAGCGAGTTTGGTATGCTGCGGTATTATTATTATTATTATTATGCTTTTTAGCTTTGTTATGTAGACAATTTATTTAGGGTTTCTAACTGCTTATTCATCTTAAAAATGTTTGTTCGGTTTATGGCGGCTAATAGGGAATGAGGTAGTATTGCCTATGCTTAGGAATATTTAAGGTCAACTATTTGTCTATTTCCCCATAGCATAGGCGATGACGAATAAACAACGGGGGCGATTGTCTACTCTATTATTGTTATGCGTCTTAGCTTTGTTGTACTTAATAATAATTCAAGTCAAATCTATTCAACTAATAAGTACTTGCTTGCTTGCTTATTTGTTATGTAGACCATTTATTTAGGGTTTCTAACTGCTCACCAGACTTGAATATGTTTGTTCGGTTTATGGCGGCTAATAGGGAATGAGGTAGTAGTGCCTATGCTCAGGAATATTTTAAGGTCAACTATTTGTCTATTTCCCCATAGAATTAGGCGATGACGAATAAACAACGGGGGGCGATTGTCTACTCGTTTTCTTAATTATTAATTAATTGCTGCTTATTTGTTATGTAGACAATTTATTTAGGGTTTTCTAACTGCTTATTTGTCTTAAAAATGTTTTGTTTAAGTTCGTTCAGTTTATGGCGGCTAATAGGGAATGAGGTAGTAGTGCCTGTGCTTAGGAATACTTAAGGTCAACTGTTCCCCCATATAATTAGGCGATGAAAAATAAACGACGGGGCGATTGTCTACTCTTCTTTTTAGCAAGTTCGGTATGCTGCAGTATTATTTGTTTAGGCATTAGCGGTAACATTCAACACGCATAAGTTGATGATTTACTCACCTTGATGTTTAGTCAACTGGCCAAGACTTTTTAAGTCAAGCAATCATTTATCATTCTGTGGGTGAAAATGTGCCGCTTAACCCTTCCCCAAACCATCTTCTTGAGCTTCGTCGGTTAGTTATGCGTCAAGATTAGTAACTAAACACCAACACGGGTTGTAAGTAGTAAAATTATACTAATAATAATTAGTGGACGCGAAAGAGTCTTGGACACAAAGTACATAATGATGACAAATAAACAACGGGGCGATTGTCTAGTCATCTTTTGAGCAAGTTCAATATGCTGCAGTATTTGTTTTAGGCATTAGCGGTTACACGCCACACGCCTAAGTTGATGTTTTACTACTGCTGTCACCTACATGTTTAGTCAACTGGCCAAGGTATCTAAGTCAAACAGTCATTCATCATTCTGTCGATGAAAATGTGCCGCTTGACCCTTTCCCAAACCATGTTCTGGATTTAGGATAGCTTCATCGGTTAGTTACGATGCCTTAAGATTAACATAAGATGTCATTTTGGATAGTAACTAAACACCAACACGGGTTGTAAATTATAATAATTAGTGGACGTGAAAGAGTCTAACACACAAAGTACATAATCATTAGTGGACCACATAACATATTTATATATTTTGACTCTTGAGACTCAATATAGTTGCTTTTCATTACTACTTTACTTAATAAAAATCGTTTGAACTAAATGAGTATTCTACTACAAAAAACGCTAAATATCAAAATTGTTATCATATGTAGTTAAAAGCTGTATAAAACCCTTTTGTTTTAACAAAATGAAATGCAGATTATAATTGGATGATATCAAAAATCATTAGTTGTACCCTCTATTTGTGTCTGACACGTTAAGTGTTTGCAGGCGGCACCGGTTAATATTATTGTAGGTTCACACGTCTGGGTTGAAGATCCTGCTTTAGCATGGATCGATGGGGAAGTGACCCGGATTAATGGGCAGGAGGTTCATGTACGCACCACAAAGGGGAAGACGGTAAGTTTTGCGAGGATATGTTGTGTCTATGTATCAGGCTATAGTTCCATCGCACATCAATTAGTAAGTTCACTTGTTTCGGAATTGATTGACGGCAGGTTGTTACGAATGTCTCAAAAGTGTTCCCTAAAGACACCGAAGCTCCTCCTGGAGGTGTAGATGACATGACAAGGCTTTCATATCTGCATGAACCGGAGTGTTGCAAAATTTGGCAGCCAGATACGAACTCAATGAGATTTATGTGAGATGTCACGAACCGTCTTTCCTTAAAGTTATTTTGGTAGACAGAACTAATGCATTGCTTATAGTAATATTTCTTTTATCGATCCTTTGTTTGTAGACGTATACGGAAATATTTTAATCGCTATAAATCCATTTCAAAGATTACCGCATCTGTATGATACCCACATGATGGAACAATACAAAGGAGCAGGATTTGGAGAACTTAGTCCCCACGTTTTTGCTGTAGCAGATGTTGCATACAGGTATATTTTTAACATTCTACTTTGGTATCGTCACTTTTTGCAACTTAGTTCCTATAGCTGACATGGTATACATGATTAATAGGGCGATGATTAATGAAGGAAAAAGCAATTCAATCTTGGTCAGTGGAGAAAGTGGTGCTGGTAAAACTGAAACAACAAAGATGCTTATGAGATATCTTGCACATTTAGGTGGTCGATCTGGAGTTGAAGGACGCACAGTTGAACAGCAAGTTTTGGAAGTAAGATAGGAATTTTTATCATTGCTTGATTTTTGAAGTCTTGATTATCAAATTTTACGGACAAATGTGTATTCATTAATGTTTTTGGTGATTAATTTTGTAGTCAAATCCAGTACTAGAAGCATTTGGCAATGCAAAAACTGTTAGGAACAACAACTCGAGGTACATGATTATTACTAAACTTACAAATTTCTGAATTTTTCGGTAGCTTTATACTTAGTCTTTTTGTATATGCAACTAACAATCAGTATTCTGGTTGTGGCATGTCAAAACAGTCGTTTTGGTAAATTCGTTGAGATACAATTCGATAAGAGTGGGAGGATATCGGGGGCAGCTATTCGAACTTACCTTCTTGAGAGATCTCGTGTCTGCCAGATATCAGATCCCGAAAGAAACTATCACTGCTTTTATCTTCTTTGTGCTGCACCACCTGAGGTATTTATTCAACTCTACTTATTTTATGATCCTTTCAGCTAATATACTCTACTCTTACAAGAGCATTTTCTCCCTTTTCAGGACAGGGCTAAGTTTAAATTGGAAAGTCCACAGTCATACCATTACTTGAATCAGTCAAAGTCGTATGAACTTGAGGGTGTAAGTGATGCTCATGAGTATCTTGCTACCAGAAGGGCAATGGAAATTGTTGGAATTAGTGAAGAAGAACAGGTTAATATATTTTATATATGTATCTATATATATATATATATATATATATCGATTATATATCTTCATTATTATCTTTTAGGTTTCTTAGAGCGCAGAGATCTTTCAGGATGCAATCTTCAGGGTTGTAGCTGCAATTCTTCATCTTGGTAATATTGAGTTTGCAAAGGGTGAGGAGATAGACTCCTCGGTGCTAAAAGATGAGAAATCTAGGTTCCATCTGAATGTGACAGCTGAGTTGCTTATGTAAGTTTTGACATCTGTTTGTAATAAGTATGATCTGCGGCCTCCTAAATTACATTCTGAATGATGGTTTTTTAATATTGATTTCGGTGACCATGTCTCGACAGGTGTGATGCTAAGAGCTTAGAGGATGCACTGATCAAACGTGTAATGGTGACACCAGAAGAAGTTATCACAAGAACTCTAGATCCTGAAGCTGCACTTGGCAGTAGGGATGCTTTAGCTAAAACAGTCTACTCTCGCTTGTTTGACTGGTAAGAGTTTAAGACCGGTGTTATATATTAAATATCTAAAACATGAATCTGTTATTAATCTTATAAGAATCTAATATCATTACTTTTGTAGGATTGTGGAGAAGATAAACAATTCAATTGGACAGGATCCGAACTCAAAATCACTAATTGGTGTCCTTGATATATATGGGTTTGAGAGTTTTAAGCATAACAGGTACGTATAAAAACCTGTCTCACCTTAAGGCAATAATGCATGAACTTGAATGCTATAACGCTGACAAAACCTTATTTTGAAAAGTTTTGAGCAGTTCTGCATCAACTTCACAAATGAAAAACTGCAACAACATTTTAACCAGGTTCGCTTCTATCAATCAGACTAGAAAATCGCAGCTATAAAAATTTTCTACTGATGTTTTTGTTGTTGTTGAATTCTTTGTTGCAGCATGTGTTTAAAATGGAACAAGAAGAGTACACAAAAGAAGCGATAGATTGGAGCTACATCGAGTTCGTTGACAACCAAGATGTTTTGGATCTTATCGAGAAGGTGTTAAACCAATCTGTGCTTGTTTGTATGCACTTTTCATCCCTATTTTAATTACTGTAGTGAACACTAACAAATCTTGTTGCAGAAACCTGGAGGAATCATCTCACTTCTGGATGAAGCCTGGTATGACTCTTATAAAATTTTACATATTTTCATTCTATTTATAACATTATTAATGCTCGTTAAAAACTGGATGCAGCATGTTCCCCAAGTCCACTCATGAAACATTTGCTCAGAAGATGTACCAAACATATCCGAAACACAAGCGTTTCATCAAACCAAAGCTTTCTCGTACTAGTTTTACAATAGCTCATTATGCTGGAGAGGTAAAGATGTATATTCACATACGATAAATGGTTACTTTCTTTCCTTGCTTAGTTGCTTGTTTTGCTGATCATTATATGCAATTTTTTGCTTTTACTGCAGGTGACTTATCTAGCTGATCAGTTTCTAGACAAAAATAAGGATTATGTGGTGGCCGAACATCAGGATTTATTAACTGCCTCAAAATGCTCATTTGTTGTTGGCTTGTTTCCTCCACTTCCTGTAGAGTCATCCAAGTCTTCCAAATTTTCATCCATTGGTTCCCGCTTCAAGGTATTGCCGTTTTTAATGGTTTTAACCAGATTTTTTTTATGTGATGGCACGATACTCTGCTTCTCAACAGCTCTTGCTACAAATTTTTGCTTTTCACATTTACTTATATTCTGATTAAAGATGAACGTGTCTACTAAATGCAGCTGCAACTTCAATCTTTAATGGAGACTTTGAGTACAACAGAACCTCACTACATTAGATGTGTGAAGCCGAACAATGTTCTCAAGCCTGCTATTTTTGAGAACCTAAACATTATCCAACAATTAAGATGTGGTGTAAGAATTTTCGTGACTCTTGATTTTTATTTGGGATCAAGTATCTCTCCACTCTCTTTTGATCGAATTGTACCTTGTATTGTAGGGTGTTTTGGAGGCAATCAGGATTAGTTGTGCTGGTTATCCCACCAGGCGAACATTTGATGAGTTTCTTCTTCGTTTTGGTGTTCTTTATCCAGATGTTCTGGATGGAAAGTACGGTTCAAATCCATCTGTTTTGACTTTTTTCTGTTCTCTTCTTTATTCTAATTTTCCAATGATGCCATTGATGTAGCTATGATGAGAAGGTTGCATGCCAGAAGCTGTTAGATAAAATGGGATTGAAAGGCTACCAGGTAACTTACCTTGGCCTAATGTAACATCTTTATGAATCCCATTATTCTGGATGATAAAAACACACTATTGATGCGATATAGCTTCTAGATACCGAGATATAACATTATTACTACCATTGCAGATTGGTAAGACCAAAGTGTTTCTGCGAGCTGGTCAAATGGCAGAACTTGATGCAAGGAGGGCAGAAGTTCTTGGGAACGCAGCTAGAATTATTCAGAGGCAAATGCGTACTTACATTGCACGCAAGGAGTATATTTCAATACGTAAAGCTGCTATCCAGCTGCAGGCTTGCTGGCGAGGTACCTCCACAATAGTGTGTAATTTGTTATATTTAGATATCCGAAAGTCTTATCAGAGTCTGATTTTCTTTTTATTCTTTGTACAGGTTTATCAGCTTGCAAGCAATTTGAGCAGTTGAGAAGAGAAGCAGCAGCAGTCAAGATTCAAAAGGACTTCAGGTGTTCTGTTGCTAGCAAATCATATCAAACACTCAAGGTTTCTGCAATCGCACTGCAAACTGGTTTGAGAGCAATGACTGCTCGTGATGATTTCAGACACCGCAAGCAAACTAAGGCTGCAATTTGTATACAGGTT
The DNA here is from genome assembly GCA_022545495.1 of Chrysanthemum lavandulifolium. Lineage (NCBI taxonomy): Eukaryota > Viridiplantae > Streptophyta > Magnoliopsida > Asterales > Asteraceae > Chrysanthemum > Chrysanthemum lavandulifolium. Next base: position 279,877,301 of record CM040238.1, read on the forward strand.
TGGTTAAGAACAACATGATTATAAATTAATTCATATAAATATATGAATTATAAATTTTCTGTGATGGTATGCAGGCTCACTACCGTTGCTACAAAGCACATTCTTACTACAAGAGCCTTCAGAAGGCTGCTTTATATACTCAATGTGGTTGGAGGCGAAGAGTTGCCAGGAAAGAGCTACGGGCACTTAAAATGGTATTTATCGCGTCACGACGGTCTTATGATTTCTGGTAATTGAATTTTGCATAAATTAAGTGACCAAGTATTTGTAAATGTTCAGGCTGCAAGGGAGAGTGGGGCCCTCAAAGAAGCGAAAGACAAACTAGAAAAGCGTGTGGAAGAACTTACATGGCGTTTGCAGTTGGAGAAGCGACTAAGGGTAAATATACTCAACTGTTCCCACCTTATAGATTATACGTAATGATTTCTTATAACCACTGTGATTGTACTCTTCTACAGACTGAATTAGAAGAGTCGAAAGCACAAGAAACTGCAAAGTTGCAGGATGCTCTACGTGCTATGCAAATCCAAATAGATGAAGCAAATGCTAAAGTAATTAAAGAACGAGAGGCAGCACGAAAAGCTATTGAAGAGGCTCCTCCTGTGGTTAAGGAGACTCCAATCATAGTTCAGGACACCGAAAAGGTTGACACCTTGACAGCTGAGGTGGAAAGTTTGAAGGTAAGAGACTTTAGATAGGTCATAGTTTTTAAGAATTCGTTATTTTAGATGACATTCGATATCGAAAAGTGGTGGTGGAAGTGTGGTAACTGGTAAACAGTACGGTAATCTTAGATACATCCATAGGATGTGGTAGTAGCTTAATTTATACCTTTGTGCAGACTTTGCTGCAAAATCAAAAGCAGGAGGTAGAAGAGGCTAAAAAGTCTTTGATAGAAGCTGATGCCAGGAATGCCGAGTTAATGAAAAAGTTTGAAGATGCTGAAAAAAGAGCAGAGCACCTTCAAGAATCAACTCAAAGGTTTGTGTTCAGAATACTAAAAAAGTTTGATATATATATAAACACATTCATGTAAAATTTAAGGTTTAATTCATTAATGTATATCTGTATAGCGTGCCTTTAACAAACTTAATTGTTTGTGATCTAAAGTGTTACATATGTCTTTTCTAATTGTTAGGCTTGAAGAAAAGCTCTCCAATATAGAGTCCGAGAATCAAGTGCTTCGTCAGCAAGCACTGACCATGTCACCTACCGGAAAATCAAGACCGAGAACAATGATTATTCAGGTACTAGAGAAAAAGTTATAACTTGAAGCTTAGTTATTCATGTTGCTCGTGTAGTCTCATTCTTAAATTCTATTATCCTTTTTGATGAATTTACAGAGAACTCCAGAAAATGGGAATGCTCACAATGGAGAAGCAAGGATGGCTACTCCTGTAAGTATAGTTAATATGCTTGTATAGACTCCATTAGATAAGTTATGATGCAAAATATAATTTTGCTTGTGTTTTTTCATGGGTTTCAGGAGTCGGCACTTGTTTTACCTAATTCAAGAGAGCCCGAGTCTGAGGAGAAACCACAAAAGTCCTTAAACGAAAAGCAACAAGTAAGTGGCTATGTGTATTCTGAAAAACCAGTTGATACTATTTGTATAAGATATTTTCTAATTTTTGATTACCGTTTGCAGGAGAACCAGGATCTACTTATCAAGTGTATCACACAAGATCTAGGATTCTCAAGTGGCAAACCAGTTGCTGCTTGTTTGATATACAAAAGCCTTCTCCATTGGAGGTCGTTTGAAGTTGAAAGAACTACCGTGTTTGACCGGATTATACAAACCATTGCTTCAGCTATCGAGGTAAGTACTTCAAATATTTTGTTATACTTTCTTGGTGGCCACATTACAAGCTATGAAGCTGATTTTGAACTTCGTGTGACGCAGGTCCATGATAGTAATGATGTGTTAGGCTACTGGTTATGTAACACGTCCACGTTGCTGACACTACTTCAACACACCCTTAAAGCTAGTGGAGCAGCTCATATGACTCCACAACGGCGGAGGTCATCATCAGCGTCTCTTTTTGGAAGGATGTCACAAGTATGACCATAATCATCCTATATCACCACTTTTCATATGATAATGATCTTTCTATTAAAATGAAATTTATACTTAAAAATTAACCTCAGGGATTGCGGGCATCTCCTCAAAGTGGCGGTCTTTCATTCCTTAATGGTCGAGTTCTTGGTAGACTTGATGATTTGCGTCAAGTGGAGGCCAAATATCCAGCTTTGTTGTTTAAACAACAACTTACAGCATTCCTTGAGAAGATATATGGAATGATACGAGACAATCTAAAGAAAGAAATATCTCCATTGCTTGGATTATGTATCCAGGTAATTTCTTCTATATTTTGTTCTTGGTATTTAACAATGTGCCCAACATAGTGGTAGATCATCCACATAATAAAGCGTGTGTAGGTCTCCAAGTCTTTAATATGCGGTCCACTTGATGCAGGCTCCCAGGACGTCTCGTGGAAGTTTAGCTAAAGGACGTACACAAGCTAATGCTGCTGCTCAAAAACAATTAATTGATCATTGGCAGAAGATCGTCAAAAGCCTTGATAATTACTTGAAAACGATGAAAGCAAATTTCGTAAGTTTCTGAACCTTAAAACATTAGTAATATCTCCTCTTCTATATGCTTAAAGTTTTCCTGTTTAATGCTTTGACAGGTGCCTCCATTTTTGGTGCGTAAAGTATTTACACAGATCTTCTCATTTATCAATGTTCAGCTATTTAACAGGTAATAAATGGAATCAAGACGTTGCAAAACTGGCGGGTTGGGTGTGTTGGTTAATGAGTCAAAATGGGTTCTGGCCAAAACACATTATCTTTAGTTTTGGGACAAAAACGGGTTGGCTCGTTTTGATTTGACCTGCAAAGGCTTCTTTTGTGTCAGCTTTGTTTTTTAGTTTGTTTATATAATATTTAATCTATTAAATATAATTTAGTAGAATTATATTATTAAAATTAATGAATGAATTTTGAAATTATAAGTTATTACGAAAATATAAATTTTATGAATATGAGTGAATTGTATACCAATTTTGACCCATTTAGTTAGTTCGATTCAGTTTAAGGAGTTAAGTTTCTGAATCGGCTCGTTTTTATATGAATGGGTTAAATTTTCCACCATTAGACAATATATTTGTTCTCATATGCGCACACAGTCTTTAATAATAACCAAGTGCTATTTACATCATTGCTGACACTTCTCTTATTTATGGAAAGTCTTCTATTGCGACGTGAGTGCTGCTCATTCAGTAATGGGGAATATGTGAAGGCGGGGTTGGCTGAACTTGAACAATGGTGTTGTTATGCCACTGAGGAAGTAAGCAGCCCGAACAGAACTAATTGTTACTGAAATACAATCTTTATTTTATCACTGTTAACTAACATATACTGATTTTCAGTACGCCGGCACCGCCTGGGATGAGTTGAAACATATCAGACAGGCTGTTGGATTCTTGGTTATCCATCAAAAGCCCAAGAAAACGTTAAATGAAATAACCAACGAACTTTGTCCCGTAAGTTTATTCAGTAATTTTTTTTTCTTATTCCCTTTTCCTTTACCCTTGTTTCTCTTCTGTTATGTTCAAGACTTTGTTTTTTGCTCTTGCAGGTGCTTAGCATACAGCAACTATACAGAATTAGCACGATGTATTGGGATGACAAATACGGCACACATAGTGTTTCTTCAGAAGTAAGTTGCATTAATTAAAAAAATTCTTATCTGGACGTGGCTTTGAAACTTATTGTTACTCCAACATCCTTCTAAGGGTTTTTTCTCACTTAGGTCATTTCAAGTATGAGAGTTATGATGACGGAGGACTCGAACAATGCTGTTAGCAGCTCATTCTTATTAGATGACGACTCCAGGTAAATTTTCAAATTCAAGTCACTTATCAGTTTTCTTGGTAACTGTTACTTATTGGGTGATATCTGGCTTATTGATGCAGCATACCCTTCTCTGTGGATGACATATCCAAGTCTATGCCACAAGTGGACATAGGCGATATTGAACCTCCACCATTGATACGTGAAAACTCGGGTTTCGTATTTTTACATCAACGGACAGAGTGATGGTTGGATAGATGAAAAAAGTGTGACACCATGGAATCCTTTTGATGTCACGGCTGCATACCTGTGAATACAGTCTTTTTGGTTCATTTTATTTGGGTGTGCTTATACATTTTTTTTGGTTATTTTCCCGGGCAGTTTGGGTTTTTAGTAGTGTCTGGGATTCAATTTATTTTGGTGTCGCTTTCGAGCCTTTGGGTTAAGGTTTGAAAGGGGCGATTTATTCAATTTAGATATGGCGATCCATAATATCGCCAGAAGTGTGATGAAATTGGTTTAAAAAAATATTTGTATGGTAATGGGAGGGTGGACTTAGGGTTTATATTTATTTATAGTTGCAAATTGTTAGGTTACAATTTGCTGTAGCGTCAACGAAACTGTATAGCTGCATTTTGTATACTGTATATGACACACCTTCCCTTAAAGTTCTACGTTGTCTTAAATTTACTTGTCATATGTATAGCTGTATCGCGTTCTGTTTTTGGCGATTTCACAATGGTGTGAAATAGGGTCCGGACCCCATCAGAACTCCCGTAGTTAAGTGTGCTTGGGTGAGAGTAGTACTGGCTTGGGTGACTCGCCGGGAAGTCCTAGTGTAAACATTAGTTATCGTGAATAACATAAGAGTTTAAAACCTTAACTATTAGTAGACGGATATAGCCCTAAGTCCGATTGTATTGGCTTGGATTGATTAATCTTTACGGTGAAAATTTAATATGTTTTATGTACTCTATATATCGGTGTCTAATATACAATACTAGCTTCATAGCCCGCCCATTCGGGCGGGCTAGCTTCATGATAATGAATGTTGAATTTTAAATGTATGTAAAGCAATCGTGAAAATGGGGCAATAATGCCAGCATATATATCGTGTAACCAAATGTATTAAAAACTCGCAACAATAACCTTCTAAAAGACCAAACAAATAGTGCCAACAAAAACCACATATCTCTTTCTTTACACTCACGTATAGCAAATGAAAATCATACGAAGGTTGTAAAGGTAGCTCCTTTATCAAGTAACCATTTAAAAATAAATAGAAAGTGTTATTGATTTAAGGCTGAGGCAACTTCACTCTTTATTAGTTGTATCATTTGACTTTTGAAAAAGTCAAACCTATGACAAATTTCACAAGCTTCCTACATTTTTCTCCAATGTTTAGACCTGTAATTCCTATTGGTACTACTTTATATGTTTTCTCACTATAAAAATAAAAGAATGGACATTTGTACAAACAAACAGACCAATTCTTGTACTTTGACTTTTGAAGTCAACGGACTTTTTTAACTTCAAAAACTGATGACGCTTTTTTCAAGAAATATACCATGTGGAAAACTAGAAGGGGGGTTGAATAGTTTTACCAATTAAAACTTCCTTTTAATCTATTTAGATCGACTTATGTCAATCTATTTAGTTGTGTGTGTTGGATGTTGATAAACAAGCATATAAAGATATGTAATGAAAGAAAAGAGTAAAGCACAAAACCACAACGCAAGTATTTATAGTGGTTCGGCTTCTGGTCACCTTCCTTGCCTACTCCACTCCCGAGTCACCTACTCGAGTTCGTAATCACTACACCAAGCTCCTTATGGCGGAGAAGCCTTCACAGCGTCGCCTACTCTTTTTTTAGGTACTAGGCTAACCACGGGTTCTTTCACTCCAAGGTGAATCACTCCTACACAACGTCGCTTACCCTTTATAAGGTACTAGGATAAGTACCTAGTTCTTTCACACCTTAGGTGAACTACACCTTCACAACGTCGCCTACCCTTTATTAGGTACTAGGCTAAGCACCTAGTTCCATTGCAATGGAGGAACTACTACCACACTACACCAACGACTAATCCCAAAGGAGATCTACTCCTTTACAACATCATCAAGGATATCAATATCCTTGGATCCTATACTAGTCTATCTTGTACATCGAAACACACCATATCGATTGTACATCTAAGGCACCTTCACTAATGCCTTTGACTAGATCTACAAGACACCTTTCACTAATGTCTTGTGTCTTCACTTCTAAGCACCTTTCACTAGTGCTTCCTTGTCTTGACTTCAAGCACCTTTCACTAATGCTTCTTTGTCTTGACTTCTAAGCACCTACCACAAGTGCTTATCCCATAGGCGATAGATACCCTTCACTAATATCTTCGTCTTGACACTTGAGACATCTTTCACTAATGTCTTCAACACTACACTTCTTTGAACAAAGAAAGGAATCATCAACAAGAAGACTTCAAGAGCCTTGATGATGAGGAAGCATGGCAACTCATGGACTTGAGCTTGCTTGACTTCAAAGGTGGTGATCTTGCCTTTAAGAGGAACCTAAAGATCACACAAAACAAAACTACAAACATAGATCTCTTGGATCTAAGGTTAGTGAGATCTAACTCGAGGGAGAAAGTGTGTTAGAAAGAGGATTGAAAGGGTGAACAATAATGAAGAAATGGCTCACTATATATAGGCAAATTTCCTCACTGTTCCACGGATCCCACGGATCCTTCCACTGGGATCCGGCTAGCACAAAGCTAGGGATCCGTGGGAGCTCCTCTTTACCCATGGGTATTTTGGTTATGGGTCATGGGTTATGGGTTGATCCATGGTTTTCTTTCTAGATATAATGTACCTTAAGGATACATTGAACTTGTGTAAGTGGTATATATAAAACCATGGGTTATGGGTCAAAACCATTTGCTAGTTTTTATCTATTTAGTATATACTTATTTTTACCCATTTTAGTATATACTTGTTTTACCCATTTTAGTATACTTAGCTTAAGTATGTGTTAACTCAATATGTAAACACTAGTTGTTGTACATATATATCTAAATCATAAAATCACTTATACTTGTTAAGCCAATATGTAAACACTAGTTGTTGTACATATATATCTAGATCATAAAATCACTTATACTTGTTTTAGTGTTTTATGTGAAAATGTGAATATGTTAGAAAACTATTAGTTCAAACCATTTACGTATTTTATTTGTTTCGTTAATATGATTTTACTTTTGTTATCGACAAAACATTAGAAGATCGTAAAATATAAATAAACGTTTTTACGGCTTATTTGTATTAACATACCAGAACACTTAATAATTTCTGGAAAATGGAAAGTCTGAAAAGTAGTCGCTTGACCTTCATAAAGTGATATGTTTACCAATAAATTTAATGTGAACCTCTTCCTTTGTAAAGTTATTTTGTTGCACATTTTCTTACCTATGTCACGATTGTTATTCATTTCTTGAACAAGTTCGACGATGGCGGGCTAGCGTCATAAGATTACTTGATGAAGTATAGCTGGACGTAAATAAATTGTAGACAAAAAGTTGGAATACAAAATAATAGTGTTCATGTATTATATGTAAAAGAACAATGAAATGTATGAGAACATCTAAATTAAATGGTAAAGCATGCCAAAGAATGAAAATAAATTGTAAAACATATTGTGTAATATACAACGAATACAATAATGAAGCATTTGTCTTGGAATTAACCTCACCATGATACTTAAGTGAACAAAAGTCACACACAAACACACGCACAAGCGTTGAGGCGGAAATGGCGCCACTACCGGGTGGCCTCGATCATTATCTACAATAACAATAGTAAACTAAAAATTAGTACACGCTAAAGTATTAAGTATAGTGTTGCGCAAATATGAAATAATGCAAAGGGTCAGAACACACTAATCCCGTGGACCCGAACAATTGTTGTTGCCATATGTTTCCCGTGAAATAAGCGATATGCTTCATTATCAAGTAATAAGCGATATATGCTTCATCATTAAGTAATAAGCGTTACATGATTCAAGAATGAGTATTAAAGTTCAAAATAGTGACAAATTCTCACCCGTGAAACACTTATTTAATAATTGATAATGAGATCGGATGATATCAATTTGTCGACACAAATACCATTCAATGAAAGTAAAACATGAAATACGATAGTATTGTCATGTATATAGAAGAACTCAATCACGACCACGACCGTCATAACTTACTAATTACTTAATGTATCTTTTTCATTAGTCTATAGTTTTACCTTTAGAGGAAGCTAAATGCAAAACTTACTTGCGGATACATATCACATGAGACCAAATCTTTAACATCTAAAGGCAATCTTTGTCAATTAGAAGCACGAGAAGCAAAAGGACAAAAGAAATAGTTAGCTTCAAAAATAGAGCCAAAGAGAAACATTGACTTTTAGTCTTTTTGTAAGATAACTAAATGCAAACCTCATGATCAACCACACTCTTGATGTTAACGATCACGAAACTCAATGTGCTTTACACCATATAATTTTTCCGCTATTATCCATATCAACTACAGCTCTTACCGCCAAATTGTACCATTATGACCCTTCATCATATCCAATAACAACCCTATTTTGTAGATCAATAAATAGCAAATGAGTTGGGTTTGATAAACAAAGAAGAGTGCCTATATATTTTATTAGCACAAAACATCCGATGTCCGAACAATCGAAATCAATTTATTATCAAGTCGTATAAATTTTTACCATTTTCTTAGTAATACAACAGGTCTAGCTATATTTAATTTTGTAAGAGAATAAATGAAATGGGAGGCGTTACTTGAATATCGCGGAAAGACACCTCCTCGATAGCTAAGTTAATGGCCAATTATGCCACCTATTTGTACAACTTCATATTTCTTAGCAAGCATCTTTGCTCGAAGTAAATAAAGACAAATTTCAAGGACCGAGAAAAAGCGTAATCAAAAGATACAAATAAAACATTATTTCAAATGGAAATAATAACTCACGTTCATATTAGGTCCTTGTCATCCTAACATCTATCACACTTTGTTAAGCAAAGAGTTGTAATTCATAAACTTAGATGGTTAAGTCATGAAAATGACTCCATGATATAAATGGCATTGAATTTAAGTATACTTTCACAATATCTTATTATTATAACTTATATAACTTAGATGGTTATATCATGAAAATTAGTAATAAGGAAGCTCTTAAATTATCGGGACTTATTCTATTTGTTTCTAAGCACTATGTTGCTTTTATATAAAAACTAAGTTAAAGTTTTCTTTTCATCTTCATTTTCTTTTCTTTTCATCTTCGGTTCTAAGCATTAAGAAAATCAACTCGACATTTGTTTCCAACGACCGGTTCTTCTGATTTAGACAACGACTAATAAGCCTATGAGAATGATGATGAAACAAAGCAAGCTGTACATTAGCTTTAAGCATCAATAATATCCACGAACCCATTATCGTTGATCCGGATATAAATAAAGGAAACTTAGACGGTTTTCCCATGAAACTTCGCTACCCACTTTCTATAACTCATTGACGGAAAAAATGGCTAGCCACTCTTTACAAATCAAGAAGACTTGCTTATTGATAAGGTTTTAAAAGGTACCATTTTGAGGGTCGTTTAAGTCCTTATTTGATCACTTTTGTATCCGTTATTGCTTAATATCGTTCCTTTTCACTTTTAGGTCTCGTGAAGGCAAAATCTTTGGAATGGCACTTATTTGGACGAAAAGCGCGAATATATGAAGAAAATGGCCAAAGTCGAAATCGAAACTCACGATTCTTTGAAAGTATAAAGCGACGGCGTCGGTGCTATTCTTGACGCCGTCCCGTAATTATTGTGACGGTCGAACTCAAAACTCGTGTTTTCAAGAGGCGGCGTCTAGTTGTGAAAGAGTAGGCCGTCGCTACTCGGACGGCCTAGATGTGATCCAGACGACGTCGAAGTGAAGAGACGGCGTCGCGGACATAAGGTGGCGCCGTCGCAAGGTTAACGTGGCCAAGACGAAACCCAATGGCGGCGACACGGCGGCGTCACTAAACATAAGGTGACGCCGTCATAATTGTAATCTTATATATAGAATCCGAATTTTTAGGTCTTTGGGTGGAGAGTCTTGGAGTAAAACCTAAAACCGAACCTAAGGTGTCTTGTACAGTATTTTAGGGTTTTTAACCCTATCTTACACCAAGATAAGTCTTTGCTTCATTAATTCAATTATGTCTTTGATTATTTGTGTGTATGCTTGCATGTTCTCCATGTCAAGCTAATTTATTTGTGTGTTTGCTTAGGAAGTATGAAACTTAATTATTAAATATTGATTGGTTGTTTCTTATCTTAGTTGATTAATGATCTAGTAATGCGATAGGTCATTCGTTGTGTATAATGCTTGATTCATCTTTGTGAACCTTAGAGTATGATTACCGAGTGATTGTAGGCTAAACCATCCGAAGAGCGCCTTAGAGTAGAGTCTATAATCTCTAAGTGGATTTGTAGACAAGACCCTTTGGTAAGTTCAAAGAGTTGGGAGAAACGCATACCTACAACTTTATAAACACAACGCAACTAGGAATGAAGTGACACTCAACCATCAATAGGAGATAATTAAGGAGTAATACAAACTAAGTAAACACATCTTTAAACTATCATACGAGCACACATTAATTAGACATAGACTCCCACAACCTTAGTTTAGATAATTAGATAATAGTAGATTAATCGGTGAAATACCAACCCCCAAATCCAATACCGAGATTCGTACCTTTCCATTTTCATAAAATATAAAAGATAAAAATAATCTTCTTCAACCTTAACCTTAGCGTAGTAACTCCCTACTAGCATTCCTATTCCCTGAGAACGATATCAATACCGTGGCTTACCCTAATTACTACATTACAACGATTAGGTTCAACGCCTAGGGTGTTATAAAACTTGCTCGAAGAAAAGGAAGTTCCTTTGACCCGACGACGCGTGTGGCGTTATCACTTATAATCCATAATATTACATCACGGTTTAATAAAACAAAAAAATGCGATAAGCGGAGCGCAATATACTTTATATCTAACAAAATAGAAACATGATGAATGGGTCAAGTGGACCAAAGCGGTCAAAAGACACACATGATTGTGGTAAAATTGTTTAAAAATAAGAAAGTCTTGACCATGCCTATTTCGATTGTACTATAATTTGCCCATTTTACCACAACTGTTACCCAACCCACCTTTATTGTGCATCTGCAGAGCTAAACTTCTAGAACATGCTAATCGATTGAGCAAAACACATACATTATTATTATGTCCATTTGTTATGAGTATGATACTAAATTCACATTGGAGCGGGTTGGCGCAATGTACCTTATGAAGATGAACATGTTTGAGTCATTCAAGGATTCGTTCCTGATTTGTCGAATTAGGCTTAGGGGTTATGTGTGTGGATAAAACCTCAATATCGATATCAAAAATAATCACGAAGATAGATTCAAATTCTCTTAGGAAAAAGAATAATAAATCAAATCCCGTGTGTGATTGTGTATACGGATTAGACAACCCGAATCGTTTTCCCAACGAGGCGTGAATTGCCAACGTCGTTTTTGGTTCGGAATTTAATGCTCGATGTTTTGATTTGTTTGTTTTTGTTAATTAAACTACGGGAATAGGGAAAGTAATTAAGGGAATCTATTTTACGGGAAATCCTAAGTGCGATTATAACTAAACGTAATTAACAAAACGTAATTAAAATGCAACTACGTCTAAATTAAACCCTAAAAATGCCTAATTCTACTTTTATACTAAAAATGATATGTAGAAACTAATTTAGAATTAAAACTATTTTTTTGGATTTTTCTGGATTTTATTTAAATTAAAAACTAATTTTTAACTAATTAAACTAAATTAAATTCTAAAAATTATGAAATTAAGGGAGAAAAATATGAAATTACTTTATAAAAATCTAAAATATCACTAAAGACTTTTTAAAACTATTTTTATATTTTTCAGATTAATTTTCTATTTTCTACTAATTTAAAACTAATTTAATCTAATTTAAATTGTGAAAATACAAAATAAAAGGGGAAAAATATGGAAAAATCTTTTTATGCTTTTTATATTTTTCTTAAACTGAGAAATTTGAAAATTATTTTTTGAACTTTTCTTAATTAATTGCAATAAAACCTATTTAAAAGTGATTAAAATCTATTTTTAATTAAGAAAAATACTAAACAGTGACCAAAATTAATGAAAAATTCAGGAAAATTCTAAAATCTAAATCTGATCCTAGGAAAAATAACAAAGATGATGTTTATGTGGAAGAAATAGGGGTTGCGGTGTAAATGGAGCTAAAATAAGACTAGAAAATAAGCTACAAGCTATAAACCGACTTCTAGCTAAGGGGAGCTTACAGGAACCTTAAAAGCGACGGTGATGGAACTATGGGAGCATGCAGTAGGCTAGTGATTAAGGGATGATTAAGCTAAAGTGGAAACTACTTAAGGATATAAGCTAATAAGCTAAGTTATCATTCAAATAAGCTATAGGGGGAAGGAGACCTAATAAGCTATCTATATAAAGGTATCTAAGAGTGATTTAGGCTAGTCCTAAAATCTAATAAGCTCTAAAAGCTAACTGTGGTTACTGAAATTCCAACAGTAAAACAGAAGATGGGACAACTTTCAAGCTTATTTATAAGCTAACAAACCATTATTTTATTCCAAGATAAACTAGATCAGATGTGAACCATGTTCCAGTGAGTACAAAAAACCAATTTTTAAGAGTTTTGAAGCTCAAATGAAGGGGTGGTGAGATCTGATATAAAGGGTGCTCAAGGTGCTTCAGGACTGTTTTCTTGATAAGCAATTTGAATGATTTGAAAAGCCAATTTTGAGCTTGTAAAGTTGATGGAAATTTGTAAAAGCGATTATAAGCGAATATTAACTGCTAAACTCTACCCTAAACTAATTTTTTTGTGTTTTTAGAAAGGATTTGGACAGTAAAACAGCTAGAGAATTTGACTACAAAACCTGTTTTGACAGAAACATGAAACAGTGAGGTATTGACCAAAAACTTTTTGACACTAATTGATATTTAAACCAGAACTTGCAATGGACTCAAAAGGTGCTAAGTGACTCACAAGATAGCTCAAACAAAAGCTTGGACCAAAGCTAGGCTATAAGCTGTTGTAACAGCTTATTAGTATCACAAACTTGAAAACAACACTAACTCTATGAAATCTGATCAAATTTACTACAAATAACTCTAAAACTACTAGATCTAATGACTAAATCAGTTTCAACCCAAGAGTACACGAAAATGGGTCAAAACCCTTTATACCAAACACTCCTTTATGAAGGGTGTTTGGTACAAATTTGTTAGCTTTACCTCTTGTTTGGATTTAAGCGATGAAATAAAGATCAAAGAACATCCCTTTTATGATGAAAACACAAATTTGAAAATAAGCAATCTCAAAATAAGCAGTTTGACTTTCTTTGACTTTTTTATTTTTGTAAAAGCGAATAGGACTAAGACAAGACTTGTAAAACAAGCTCACATAAGCAATTCAGAGCTTATATGAGCTTAAACTAGTAAAATTAAAAACTTGAAGCAATGGAATAGTACGGATTAAAGCAAGAAATGAAATACTTGAAAACTTATATTAAAAATGAAAGTGAGAATACAAGATACTGAAATTTAAAACATTACACTACTGAAATCATTAAACATAAACAAAATTTTAAAAGAGACTAAGCTACACTACACGAAATACATTGTGATCAAAGGGGTCCTATTTATAGCCTTGAGGAGGAGGTCTTGGGATCCTTGGAAGAGCCTAGAAGCAATTCTGAGCCATTCATTCCCCATCGTCACTTTGTCCAATCAAAATGCTCCAAATAGCTCAATGATGTGTTTAGTCAATGAAGTTGCTTGAATTGGCCACGTGGTCACTCTTATCTTGACAAGTCGGGTGGGATAAGGTTTCTAGAAGGATAAATTGATTCTAGTCGAGGTTGATGTTTGGGAGAGGTGTTATTTGTGGTGTCTGGTGTGTTTGGGAGGAAGAAGGAGATCACGGGGTGTTTGGGGCGCTTGTTTATTTAATTGTTGTTTAAAATGTTTGACCGGGTACCTTGGGTTGACACAGGTTATTATTTCGGGTTAAATGGTGGATTTGGTCTTGGTATTCTCACGTGGCGGGTTATATAAAGTATTCTTGGATTGGATTTGGGCCGAGACATGTTAAGTGGATATTGGGTCATGGATAAATAACACTTGGATATTGGACTAACTTGGACTAGTGGTGATAATAGATTTGTAACCATAGGGACCAAACATGTACATCCGTATTTTTGAGGGACCAAAGGTGTACTTCTGAAAATCTCCTCCAAGGACCATTCTTGTCAATCATAAATAATCTAGGGACTGATTTGCAAATTTCTGAATCTTCAAGGGTCATTTCTGACAAATGCTGAAACTTGAGGAGCCATTTCTGACATTTCTTCAAACTTTGATCAAATCTTCACAAATCATCCTCAGAGATTGGAAATCTTCAAAAATGCATAATTCGACCTTAAACCAACTTAAGCTCTCTTAATCTCTCGTGCTCGGATTTATGTCCGATTTGGATCCTTTTGCGTGTTTTACATATCCATACTGCACAAGCACAAACTCAAGAAAACCACAAATATTAGCAATAAACGGCTCTTTCTTGGTTATTTTGGGTCTATTTTGATAAAGAAAAGGTATGTGTTTTAGCACATACCAAAATACCCCAGACGAGACTATTGCCGTGTCCTCACGCAATGCAATCAACTCACGCTTCTAAAACCAAGGATCTCAATCTCTTTCTACTAAACCTATGAAGAAGTAGCAAAGATTCCTCAAAAGAGATTAAGAAACCCTTAATTCTAAAAACGCCCCGTTTACCTTTTAAATTCACATATAGATATTACAATTAAGCACATTCCGATTATGAATGACGGTTTGTTGAACTTTCATGTCGATCAATAACTCCAACATTTTTCAAACGACACGTTAGGATCACGGAGTAGAAAACACAACACAGCGTGAAGTGACCATACGGATAGAATACATCGTCCCTGATTTTTCACAAGTCCCAAACTAAGCGTAAAACCGAAATCATTGTTACATATGACTCTAGATGCTAACACTACCCATGGAAGTTACTTGTGTACTTACTTTTCGTTCCCATTTTCCTATTTCCTCTAGATTTTTTATTTTTTGTGAGAAATGAATTTCTTCAAATTCTCGTTTCGATAAGGATTATTCGATAAAGATACAAAGCTAAGTCGATAATTAGTTATCCATCTTCTCTCAAGAACCATTGTCATAAAAATGAGGTCCACATCAAGGAATTTTATTTACTTATACTTTTGATTTTTTTCATTTTCATCATTTTCAATTTTTTTTTTTTTTTTTTTTTTTTTTTGCACTTATACTTTTGTTTACATGAGCTGTGAACCACGGAGCTTCACGGGGTAATTCCAAGACTATAGGCTTCATGAGATGAGAATCCCGGCTGGTTAGGCTAAGACCTCATTCAATCCTGGCTAAAGATCCAAGGGTCCGATCTCGACACCGCAGCTCACAACTTTACTTATTACTTTTGCACTTATCACTGATTTCTTATTCATCACGGATCCTTGATGTGTACCCAATTTTTTAAAACAAAGATTCTTTTAAGAAGATAAAGAACTAACCATCGCCAAAAACTCGACATCTCTAATTATTTAGACAGATATGGGGTGAAACAATTATGTGGGAACAAAAAGCCATAAGTACCTTCGATGGGCTCTAAAGAGAACCAACTACTCCACGCTTAGCATCTAAACTCATAAGTAACTCTATCATTTCTCGATCTCGCAAATTTAAAATCCCAAATAATGAGATCCGCAGATGCTTAGCCGATAATTTTAGATTATCTATGGTTAAGGAACAAGCTAGGCTCAACACGCCCGGTCAAGTCGAATTCCATTCCTACTCTCCGTGGAAAGTCAATCAAGGTGTCAAAACATATATTAACTTAGCAAATGATTCGTCTTATGAAATCAAGTCATGCATATTTAAAGTCACTTAGGGAAACTTTGCAAAATCCTTGGCCTTGTGAGCTAGAATTCGCATTTTATAGCTTCTTATCTAAGAGACTAGCCAACTTTTCAATCAAAAAGACTTAACAAAAGCTTAAAAAATTTTTAAATTTTGCTCATTTTTGCACAAATTTTTCATTTTCTAAGGAAAAATGGGGTTACGAGAGAAACACAACAGAAATAAGCAAGTGCGGTCAAATCAAATCGAAGATTACCCTACCCCAGACTAGAGCGAAACATTGTCCTCAATGTTTAAAGCAAGGGTATCACGAAAATCTAAAAGCCGTTTATTAAGTATGCTAGAAGATAAGCGTTAGTCGATAAGATTAGGATATCGGTTTCCATTAGCATCGATCATGAGACTCGGTGGAGAAATGACAATCTTCGAGCACGAGAGTCTTCATATCGGGAACATCCTAAACACAACATCACAAACAACCAAACACGAGAAATCGAAGAGGCGGACCCTTCGTCACTTATTAGAAAATAGAAAGAAGAGAAGGATAAGCATGGGGTGCCTCCCAAGCGCTCTTGTTTTTCTTCAACGAGTCGCTAGCCCCGACTCGTCCCCGAATCATTTGTCCTTGGGGAAGAAAGTGGTAGAGATACCGGGGTCAAAAATGGTGTCCTCATTCCCAAAGGAATGAGACTGGGTGGGTTGGGTGGGGAAGAAAATGTCGGGCATCAGCACATACGGTATAACATGAAAGAATGATCCATCATCCGGTGGTTTAGCGGGCGGACGAAGGGATGACGGATCACAATAAGAATACTCCATAAGAGAAGGGAGTCCATGGTAAAGAAAGGTGTATTCCAAAGGTTCATCAACGAAGGCATCCAAGAGAGGATCCTTTTTCCGGTTAACTTGAATGTCCTCTCCGAAGAGTATCCCCGGGTTAAAAATCTTGTCCTCGGAGAGGAAGGAAATCAAAGTATCATCTACGTGAAAATCCTCACGAGGAGAGGAATCACTCTCGGATAAAAAATAATGTTGGACCTCAGGATCAACAAGTTCATCTGCCGAAAACTTCACTTCCTTTTCTTTCTTCGGGAAAAACGGATCATCGTATTCATTTTAGAGAAAATCGAGTCGGTAGGAGCAAGTTCATCGGTGAACTCCTCACTTTCTTCGTCAAAGAGTTGATTCTCAAAAATTTGATTCTCTTCAGAATCGAATTCAAACAAGGGATTTGTGAATGTCGTTTTGAAAGATTCTGGATTGAAAGATGTCTCAGAAGAAGTTTCCATAATTTCAGAAGAAGGGGTGGGATTGCCACTCAAAGGAAGGTTGATTTGCTTAGAAGTCGGAGGTGGGACAAGTGGTGTGCTCTTAGAGCTAGCAGTTTCCACCACTATAGGTTCAACTTTCTTCACATCATCCGGATCATCCGGAGGGGGGTAAGAAGATGGCTCGTCATGTAACAATTTTTCAAGAAAAGAATGTCCCCTCGGGTCAAAGTAGCATCATCAATCCCAAGCGGAATTGAATCATCATTAAGAAAGGCCTCGATCTCTTCCCAGTAGGGTCACTTTCCGTAGTGAGAGGCGGAAAGAGTCGGTCATAATCGGATTAGGCGGTAAAGTGGGATTGCCACTTTCTTGAGAGAAATCAATCACACCGATGCTATGAATCGAATGATCATCGGTGGAGGTTTTGACGTTTGTTCGGCATAAAACACAATCTTATCATTTCCTTTTCGATCGTTAACGTTCCTTGGTAATGATCCACAAGGACTTTGCGGTTCTCAAGAATGGTCTTCCAAGAGTGAGAGGACTCGGGCGTCAACCTCTATATCAATGACGGCGAAATCCACGGAAAATGGAATTTATCCACTTGTACCATAACATCGTTGACTACACCAACCGTGTGAGCAATAGTTCGATTAGCTAATTCAATAGTCATACAGTCGGTATAAGAGTCTTCAATCCAAGCTTATGATATATCGCAAGAGGCATGAGACTTATGCTTGCACCTGAATCGGTCAAGGCATTACATTCCTCAATATCATTCAAAGAGCAAGGAAGGAGAAATTTCCCGGGATCACCAAGCTTCTCGGGAGCTTGGTTTGAGGAAGAATTAGACGGTGTAGGCTCAAGTGAAATCTTTGAAATTTGTTCCAATTTCTTTTCATAAATCATGTCAGCAGCTTTGATCATATCAGTCGTGAGTTTAAAATTTGTGCCAGAAACAACTTTCATATTGTTGAATCGTGATTGAATCGATTTGCACGGTGCAAGATTAGAACTCGGTGTTATAGCGGAGATAGAAGGAACTTGGGCAACCGGAGGTTGGACGTATTTAGCTTTTCCTTTATCAAGAGGAATTACGGGTCCTTTGTCACCTCGGTCTCTCGTGCTACATTCATCACCGGAGAAAAAGTAGTCATCGAGGGCCCATCATCTCGAATGGTTCTGATTTCATTTCTCCTTCGGGTTCGGAATCGTGTTACTTGGGAGAACCGGAACCCGAGGGTTGAGAATAAGAAGTAGACGGTTGATTGGCTTGAAAGAAACTAGCCATCATATTCTTCATTTCACTCATTTGCTTGTTACTCGTGGCAAATTCATTCCTGATGCTGGTGATTTGATTCTGCAAACTTTTAATGGTATTGTCGGAGCTCTTCATGTAAGATAGAAACTCGTTGTTCGGAGCAACTTGATGAGAAGGTTGTTGATATTGTTGTTGAGGAGGAGGTGGTTGTTGGTAAACTTGAGGTGGAGGAGCTTGATAGTGTTGATTTCCATGGTTAACTCCTCTGTTTTGGTTGTTGTTACCATTGAAACGGTTTTGATTATGGTTTTGTTGTTGAGGTTGGTTGAAACCGGGAGGTCCGAGATAGTTGTTTGAACGGTAGCTAAGAAGATTTCGATCTCCTTGCGGTTGATTGTAGTTTCCTGTAGCAGCATAAACATTCTCATGTGCGTAGCCACCGATGGCTGGGCACTCGGAATAAGAATGGGGACCTCCACAAGTCTCACAAGTCGGATGTACCGCTTTCACTTGTTGAAGTTGATTCTGATTATTCATTTGATGTAGCCTCAAGATATCGTCCATCTTTTGTTTAGAGTAGCTATTTCGAGGGAAGAAGACGATTTGCTTGAGACGATTCACCCCTGCGCAGAAGAATCCCAATAATTATGATGAGCGGTCATGTTCTCAATAAGATCGTAGCATTCCTCGGGACGTCTTTTCATAAAGTTCCACCGGCAGCAGATTGATCGTATCACGATGTCTCAACGTCAAACCATTGTAGAACGTATCAATTTGGGTGACAAGCAACATATTATGGTTTGGACATCGATCAATAGCAAGCTTATATCGTTCCCAAGCTTCAAACAAAGATTCGTCGGGATCCGTCGAAATTATCGATATCGTTTCTCAATTTCGTCACCATCGATGGTGGAAAGTACTTTGCCGAAACTTCAAACCATCTCCTCGAAGGTATGAATCGAATTCTTGAGTCGATCAAACCAAGAAGTGGCATGATGAGTCAAAGAGTATGGGAAAAGATAGAGGCGAAGGCGTCATCGGTGACCCCATTTTGTTTCATACTCTGAGTAACGGTTAGAAACTTATCAAGATGCTTGTTTGCATCATCATCGGGTAAACCGTGAAATTGACAACTGTTTTTTACTTGTTCTATCATATGATGTTTCAAGCTAAAATCGGTAGCTTGAATATTTGTCGGTGCAATGGGTCCTCCCCTCCCGTACATGGTAGGTTGACATAGCTCCTCCATCGTTCGGAGATCGGGAGCTACATTTTGATTACCGGGAGGAGGATTAGGACCGGGGTGTGGTGGTACATTAGCAGCAGCCATATTACGTAACTCCCTGTGCGTTCGATTTCGATTCAAGTCGTCTAGATCGAGAGCGAGTGCGCATGCACTTAAAAACCAAGTCAATTAAAAGAGACCGATATTCGAAAACACAGTGAACTTAAACCAATAATCCCAAGTGAAGAAATCACCTCTATAAGACAAACGCACAAGCGAGCGGAGAAGCTTTATTAGGTCAGCGCGAAGCTTATTAAAAACCCGCCTCTTTTCAGCCGCAATTTAATGTCAGGCCGTCCTTGTACCCACCACACAGTTTGTTTGTCCGATAGAAATAAATCAATTCACAAGCGACACAAAGGCAAGTTTTTGATCTTTAGTTCGGGAACTTATAATGATAACACCTCCGTTGAGAATGTTATATAATTGGTGTCTTCTATTTATTAGCAAAAAAACACAAGAGAAAATCTTTTTGTATTTTTAATATGATATATATATATACAAAAGAAAAGGAAAATATTTTTACTTTTTATTTTATAGAAAATAGTAACTTCACGAATGAAGGATCTCGAGTCACTAATCGTCAAACCTCAAACGATATTGTCGTGACACAACCTCCCGGCGTGGCGCCAAAATTTGATTTGTCGAATTAGGCTTAGGGGTTATGTGTGTGGATAAAACCTCAATATCGATATCAAAATAATCACGAAGATAGATTCAAATTCTCTTAGGAAAAGAATAATAAATCAAATCCGTGTGTGATTGTGTATACTGGATTAGACAACCGAATCGTTTTCCCAACGAGGCGTGAATTGCCAACGTCGCTTTTGGTTGAATTTAATGCTCGATGTTTTGATTTGTTTGTTTTGTTAATTAAACTACGGGAATAGGAAAGTAATTAAGGAATCTATTTTACGGAAATCCTAAGTGCGATTATAACTAAACGTAATTAACAAAACGTAATTAAAATGCAAGTACGTCTAAATTAAACCCTAAAATGCCTAATTCTACTTTTATACTAAAAATGATATGTAGAAACTAATTTAGAATTAAAACTATTTTTTGGATTTTTCGGATTTTATTTAAATTAAAACTAATTTTAACTAATTAAACTAAATTAAATTCTAAAATTATGAAATTAAGGGAGAAAAATATGAAATTACTTTATAAAAATCTAAAATATCACTAAAGACTTTTTAAAACTATTTTTATATTTTTCAGATTAATTTTCTATTTTCTACTAATTTAAAACTAATTTAATCTAATTTAAATTGTGAAAAATACAAAATAAAAGGGGAAAAATATGGAAAAATCTTTTTTATGCTTTTTATATTTTTCTTAAACTGAGAAATTTGAAAAATTATTTTTTTGAACTTTTTCTTAATTAATTGCAATAAAACCTATTTAAAAGTGATTAAAATCTATTTTTAATTAAGAAAAATACTAAACAGTGACCAAAATTAATGAAAAATTCAGGAAAATTCTAAAATCTAAATCTGATCCTAGGAAAAATAACAAAGATGATGTTTATGTGGAAGAAATAGGGGCTGCAGTGTAAATGGAGCTAAAATAAGCACTAGAAAATAAGCTACAAGCTATAAACTGACTTCTAGCTAAGGGCAGCTTACAGGAACCTTAAAACGACAGTGATGGAACTATGGGAGCAT
The DNA here is from genome assembly GCA_022545495.1 of Chrysanthemum lavandulifolium. Taxonomy (NCBI): domain Eukaryota; kingdom Viridiplantae; phylum Streptophyta; class Magnoliopsida; order Asterales; family Asteraceae; genus Chrysanthemum; species Chrysanthemum lavandulifolium. The sequence continues at coordinate 279,898,732 of CM040238.1, forward strand.
GCAGTAGGCTAGTGATTAAGGGATGATTAAGCTAAAGTGGAAACTACTTAAGGATATAAGCTAATAAGCTAAGTTATCATTCAAATAAGCTATAGGGGGAAGGAGACCTAATAAGCTATCTATATAAAGGTATCTAAGAGTGATTTAGGCTAGTCCTAAAATCTAATAAGCTCTAAAAGCTAACTGTGGTTACTGAAATTCCAACAGTAAAACAGAAGATGGGACAACTTTCAAGCTTATTTATAAGCTAACAAACCATTATTTTATTCCAAGATAAACTAGATCAGATGTGAACCATGTTCCAGTGAGTACAAAAAACCAATTTTTAAGAGTTTTGAAGCTCAAATGAAGGGGTGGTGAGATCTGATATAAAGGGTGCTCAAGGTGCTTACAGGACCTGTTTTGCTGATAAGCAATTTGGACAGATTTGAAAAGCCAATTTTGAGCTTGTAAAAGTTGATGGAAATTTGTAAAAACTGATTATAAGCAGAATATGACTGCTAAACTCTACCCTAAACTAATTTTTTTGTGTTTTTAGAAAGGATTTGGACAGTAAAACAGCTAGAGAATTTGACTACAAAACCTGTTTTGACAGAAACATGAAACAGTGAGGTATTGACCAAAAACTTTTTGACACTAATTGATATTTAAACCAGAACTTGCAATGGACTCAAAAGGTGCTAAGTGACTCACAAGATAGCTCAAACAAAAGCTTGGACCAAAGCTAGGCTATAAGCTGTTGTAACAGCTTATTAGTATCACAAACTTGAAAACAACACTAACTCTATGAAATCTGATCAAATTTACTACAAATAACTCTAAAACTACTAGATCTAATGACTAAATCAGTTTCAACCCAAGAGTACCTGAAAATGGGTCAAAAACCCTTTATACCAAACACTCCTTTATGAAGGGTGTTTGGTACAAATTTGTTGGCTTTACCTCTTGTTTGGATTTAACTGATGAAATAAAGATCAAAGAACATCCCTTTTATGATGAAAACACAAATTTGAAAATAAGCAATCTCAAAATAAGCAGTTTGACTTTCTTTGACTTTTTTTTATTTTTGTAAAAACTGAATAGGACTAAGACAAGACTTGTAAAACAAGCTCACATAAGCAATTCGGAGCTTATATGAGCTTAAACTAGTAAAATTAAAACTTGAAGCAATGGAATAGTACGGATTAAAGCAAGAAATGAAATACTTGAAAACTTATATTAAAATGAAAGTGAGAATACAAGATATGAAATTTAAAACATTACACCATGAAATCATTAAACATAAACAAAATTTTAAAAGAGACTAAGCTACACTACACGAAATACATTGTGATCAAAGGGTCCTATTTATAGCCTTGAGGAGGAGGTCTTGGGATCCTTGGAAGAGCCTAGAAGCAATTTCGAGCCATTCATTCCCCCATCACTTTGTCCAATCAAAATGCTCCAAATAGCTCAATGATGTGTTTCGTCCAATGAAGTTGCTTGAATTGGCCACGTGGTCACTCTTATCTTGACAAGTCAGGTGGGATAAGGTTTCTAGAAGGATAAATTGATTCTAGTACGAGGTTGATGTTTGGGAGAGGTGTTATTTGTGGTGTACGGGTGTGTTTGGGAGGAAGAAGGAGATGCAGGGTGTTTGGGGCGCGCTTGTTTATTTAATTGTTGTTTAAAATGTTTGACCGGGTACCTTGGGTTGACCTGGGTTATTATTTCGGGTTAAATGGTGGATTTCGGGTCTTGGTATTCTCACGTGGCCGGGTTATATAAAGTGTTACTGGATTGGATTTGGGCCGAGACATGTTAAGTGGATATTGGGTCATGGATAAATAACACTTGGATATTGGACTAACTTGGACTAGTGGTGATAATAGATTTGTAACCATAGGGACCAAACATGTACATCCGTATTTTTGAGGGACCAAAGGTGTACTTCTGAAAATCTCCTCCAAGGACCATTCTTGTCAATCATAAATAATCTAGGGACTGATTTGCAAATTTCTGAATCTTCAAGGGTCATTTCTGACAAATGTGAAACTTGAGGAGCCATTTCGACATTTCTTCAAACTTTGATCAAATCTTCACAAATCATCCTCGAGATTGGAAATCTTCAAAATGCATAATTCGACCTTCCGCTCGACTTAAGCTCTCTTAATCTCTCGTGCTCGGATTTATGTCCGATTTGGATCCTTTTGCGTGTTTTACATATCCATACCTGCACAAGCACAAACTCAAGAAAACCACAAATATTAGCAATAAACGGCTCTTTCTTGGTTATTTTGGGTCTATTTTGATAAAGAAAAGGTATGTGTTTTAGCACATACCAGTTCCCGATACTCTGCCTCATGCAATGGACGGGCTAATTTCAGAAGGTCCCTTTCAAATACCCTATACGCAAACAAATTAGAGATTTCAATGTTTTACCTTATGTTGAGCTCGTCATCAATGGTGGGCCTCATTTGCTTACGAACAACCCGAAACATATTCCAAACACAAACAAAATCTCGTAAATATTTAATCTCACAACTGAAGACTACAAATTTTGATAAGCGATATAGTATTAATGTATTATTAAACTTATTACATAGTTACTCTTAGTTTTAAGAACTAAAAGCAAAAAAGCCTAATTGCTCGTCCAGAGACGTATAAGGCACAATGTGCCCTGCGTAACAATGCATAACGGCTAAAAAAGTAACTCTTGACATCGGTGCGGTCAAAATTAGACCCAACAACACTATCCAACCCATACCCTCAAACCCTCCGTATAGAATATTTCAGATACGATAAGTTTTAAGAAAGACTACATATGTTGAAATGATAATCTTATTCTTAATAAACCGTTAAAGGAGTATTTAAGCATTTGAAAACACTTGGAGGTGACTTTTGGCCTATATTTGAGGTGGACTAATGCCGTTGGAACCTCTTTGGTACTCCGTCGGAGCAAAACACTTGAACAATAGCCAAAACATAGGTTAATGGAAAGCAAATAAAGAATCTCAAAGTTGAATCAATATATATATATATAAATTGTGGATAATATTACCTCAATGATGCCACACCGTAAAGATAGATTTTCAATGACCGCTAAACACTCAAATAGATTAGTAATCGTGAAATCATCACTACTTGCGACAGTGCCAAACTCAATTTTCTGCAGGACACAATATTCGAATTTCGGATAAGTTATGAAAGTTAATGAATATGGATATTCTACTTACTAATAATTTACCATAGTCACGGTCTTAAGCATTGGACATACCCTTGAATTTCGGATAAGTTACCATATCCGAATTTCGGATAAGTTATGAAAGTTAATGAATAATCCATTTACCAATTAAAATTGTGAGCTCTTATAAGTTACATACCCTTCAAATACGTTGGAAATTAAAGTCATGGCTCATTTCCTTTTATCAAGATCTCCACTCTATAAGAGCAGCAGTCTAAGCGCATAACACACATGGCTACACTTTAAAAACGCCTTTAACCCTATCGGCAATGAAAGCCAATATCGCTACATGTGCCCATCATACGAAACCAACTTCTTGCATTCTAAATAGGTACATGACTCTCACACCTCTACGCCCATGGCCGCACCACACCGACCAAACCTAACCATTTATAATTGTGGTGTAAATATATTGACCAAGAGATCCACCCAAGCTTTTTAAAGGCAAAAGCGCATTTTCTTATTCTAATCAGACACTTGCTTCAAGACAAAAAGCAAGCAACATATAGCCCATTACCTAGAGTATATATGATGGTCCTAATTTCTAAATCGGATCGTGAGTGATAACCACCTAAGTATATAAAAAGTAATCATTACATTTTTAAGAAAGAATAACAATAGCCATTGTTATATTTTGTTCATTTCCATGTTGTCCTATTAGATTCATCATACGTCCATCCTAAGGTTCAAAGAAACACATACTTCAAAAGTTGGGGACTGTACAATTATAAGTTGAATCTTGTATAGGTTGTGATTAGCAAACTATGCACATATTAACAATATGAGGTCGATTCTGCAATATAACATATATTATGATCGAAAAAGAAGAAAAGCCAATGAAAGTTGGACATACATACCGCACTTGTCGCAATGAAAAACTTGTAACAACCTCCGCTCGCAATGATAAATATTCTATCATCGATCAATTTTAAGAATTAGCAACGCACAATTTTAGAAACATCGCTATTCTTAATAGTAACTCGCATATTTCACACTCATTGCAATGGAACTGTTCCTTTGAAATCTAAATCATAACACAATAAAAGTTAGCATAGTTCTCAAAACTTCCCATGTGAAGCAAATGAAATGTGAAAGCTTGTTTACAACGTAAACGTAGAACTTGCAAATATCAACATGAACCGTAGATAAGCTGTATATGCGGATTGATTTAATGCTTCCGCTCATCGGACATCCTAATTGCGTGAAATGGTTATATTGTTAGAATCATAGGAAAACACATAAATTGCGTAAACAATGAATATTACCGTAATCAATTTAAAATTTCAAAATAATCCACAACCATATGAACACAACCAAATTCAAATTCATTTAGAGTATAAAAGATTGGGAAACCTGACTTTATAAACACAACCATATGAAATTTGATATGTGCATAACTCTCAGTGATTCCTCATAGTTCCTGCTCTGTGTAAACCCCGAAAACAATGCATTCCCTGACACATTATCTTTTAAATTAATCTTGTCAAATGCCAAACATGCTTCTTTTATTGAACCACATCGAGCATACAGAGACACTAGTGCATTACCAATTGAAAGATCAGATGAATAGCCACAAACGACTACTTGACCATGAATTTGACGTCCTTGATTTATTGCTTGAATTCTCGCACATGCACTAATTGCACTTAAAAATCCGATGTTATCTGATTGGATTCCTTGGTATATCATCTCAAATGTTTTAAGCGCTTCAACAAATAAATCATGCTGCACATATCCCGCTATCATAGCTGTCCACGAAACCACATCTCTATCCTTAAGACACCTCAGATTTTTCATGGCAGTTTCCTGTTGGTTTTATAGATATAAATTAGTAGACGTGAGTTAGGATCGAACTCGAGACTATGGGATTGCACACTTTACGTATGAGAATTTAAAGTTAATAATTAAATATAAATGTTATATTTATTTATTTATTAAACGAAATAACTAACGGACGTTAAGTAATTAATGTAATGGATTAACGGTCGTTAAATGTTTATGGAAAAGGATTAAATTGCAAAAGTTGAGAAGGTTCCGGAATCCCTTTAGGGATACCAAACCGATCGACCAAGGGAGCAAAACAAGGAAAGAAAAACCAACTTGTTCACCAAGTTTAGTTGGGTATATAAACAAGGCTAGGGGTTTTATTTTTCCATCTCTTGTACTCATAAGCTAAACCCTAAATTGTTTGTGTGTGTTTTTCTTTGTCCTCAAACCGTCGACATCCATTCATTGGGATCGATCCAAACCTTTTCCAAAACAAAGTTATTTGTTTGATAAAAACTAGCATTACTTTAATTCGGTTTAGTACGTGTGTACAAGAACATAGTAATAACACATTATTGTTATTATCTTGGATTGAATTACAAACGGTGAGGGTAATTCACATAATCCTAACTAAATCAAATTAGGGTTCATCCGTTGCTAGTTTGTGGATTTGATTCTTGTTCGGCTAGAATCAAGAAAAGGTACGCATATTCTTTTATGTTAATTAATTGTTCATTAATAAATCATATACGCTTCCGCATGATTACTTTGATGTTTATTGTTTATATTTATGATTAGTCATGTTATATAATTCCAACAGTGGCATCACGAGTCATTGGTTTTTAATGAGTAATTACTTACATAAACGCGTAATAAAACAAATACTTGTATGTTGTTTGATATGTTAATCTAGGGTTTATGTTTAATTTTGTTTGGTCGATTTTTTTGTTAATTGGGCGCACTTAATTTTTAGGTCGACACATACATAAAATTTTAGGGTTTTGAAAATTGTTTGCTAACCTTATTAAAACCTAGAATTAATATTGATTACGTGATTAATTCGTGAATAATTTGTTATGTGTCATGGAATTTTTATATGCGATCTTGTGACTTATTTGTATAAATTGTTATGATATCCATGATTATACATGCATGTTAGTCATGGATAAGTTGCTTTGAAAAATTGTTTAATTGTTGAGACATATTTACTTACGATAAATCTTGAATTGGGGAAGACTCCAATATATACATTAATGAATCAATTACGTGCAATTTGGTATATTTAAATTAAGGGTTTACGCAATCGATTCATCGATGTATGTGGCTCACTTTCTATTGTTGGAGTGAAAACCCTAAATTAATATATACATTAATTTAACCTAGATATTGATTATTAATAGGGTTTTATCGAATAAGTTGCATGTGGCTACTTGTTACACGTATAAATTGTTTATTATATGCGCATTGTTTTTTTTAGTAGTTTATTTTTTATTGGTATTACTTGTTTGTTTATTATGTGCGACAGTTTTAAGCAAAGGGTAATTTTTGAATAGAAAAATAATACGGACTAAACAATGGTGAAATTTGATTTGTTTTGAAAGAGTTAAGTTTTCAATAGTTTAATTGATTGGTGACTTTGGTACAATGACCGAACGGCTCACCCATTAGAATGAACTATAAAGGGTTATTTAAGTGCGACAACACACCGAAAGGATGTCTAAGGTTATGCTTTTGCGCTACCGGTCCTCTCGCCCTCCGAAGTTCGAATGGAGCTACTTAGTAAGCCATAAAATGTACAAGCTCATCTTAAGGCGAATTAGTTTTAATTCCATGCGCCACTCGGTGGTAATTATCCGAAACACTAAGTGTTTACACTTATGCAAAAGTACGGTATAATGGATGATAATTAACACTAAATTCCTTGATTGGTGAACCCAATACCTCAATCAAAACTTTGATAATTTGATCTTTATGAATTGGTAATAAAAAGTTTTTTTTTTAAATTTATGCTACAAGATGAATGCATGACATCTTTGTACATATTTGATTTGACCACATAAAATCAAAAACTAGTACCCTTTTAAATTAAGATATATGCCATCTAATTAAAAGGAACACTTGAAGTTGCAATTTACGTCATGACAGTACTTGGCGAGATTGTGATGGAAAGGTAAATCTCTATGTAAAGTCAGACCTTACATGGACATATTTGCAGTTCTTTAAGTTAGACATTTAAGTTGAGTAGGAAGTGAGACCTGGACTCAATGGCATAAGATGGGATGAAACATGTTTATATTTGCAATAGCGTTGGAAAATATAAATCCCATAATGATCTAGGAGTTGGAAATTGTTTGCCAATTAATGTTCGACAGATTACCTTATTATATGCCTTCGTTGCTAGCAGATCAACTGATGTAATGAACCTATGATAATTTGGATCCTAGTTTTCGAGAAAATTCTATGGTTATATGAATATTACCTTGGGTATTTTATTTTCTTGAAAAGTTTAATTATCGAAAATACTAAAATTGAATTTTGCTAATTCTTTAAATGTATTAATGCAACATTAAACCGTAAACGAAGGTTATTCCTATATTGTTGAATTGATCTACACATGTAAGGGTTTTTGGTAGAGTCAACTTTACTAAAAGAATATACCTAGTCCTCTTTTCATAAGAAAGAGTGAGATTATATCCTATTCCTTTTCATGAATGAAGAAAGATATAATAGGACATATAGAATTGTCTAAATTCTAAATACATAACTCATAAGCAAATTTTAATAGTTAAGAAAATTGCATATGTTCTGAGTTATTAAATTAGAAGTTAGACTAATTACTGCATAATTGGTAAAAGACAAACTAGCATATTTTATGTAGTTGTTGTGTTTTGACCATTTAAAAGTACTACTTACAATTGTTGGAATAGTAGAACTATTAAGAAAGAAATTGCATGCCCAATTATTTCAAGTTAATAGCATTGATGAATAATTCATCATCTACATAGTAGAATACATTCTTTTAAGTACACAAGTAATTGTTATGTATGGACTTTCTCAAAGGTGTAGGAAGTAAATAGTACACTATTTTCTTTCACTGGCTAATGAAACACTTACAATGTTGTCAAATCCAGTGGGAGTGTTGTGTTCTTATTACTGAATAAGGAATTAATGTAATGATCTCTTATTCAGTGGGAGTTACAAGCTTTGTCATCTTGGTAGTAACCCAGATTATCTCTAGAATGTCTTAAGATAATTACTTTCCACTTTTAGACACTTAAGTTTTCAAGGATAGTCATGTACGTTTCCTTATTAGACAATGAAGTGGTTCTACATCTACTAGTTATGCTAATATCAATGACACAATCATATTAGTCACATAAACAAACATATGTCGTGTTGTTTATCTCGCTACATGATGTTGTTCAATGCACAAGTGGGAGAAATCTATATTGTGTGCAAGGTACAACATATAGGTATATGATTTAACGGATTCTCTTGACTCGCAAGGTAAAGAGACTAACGCTCTAATATAACTTGTACATATCTAATTCTAGAAACACTTGGTGTTGCAATTTAAGTCATGTCGAACTTGGCGAGATTGCAAGCAACAAAGTAAATCTCTATGTGAAGTCGACCTTGCATGGACATATTTACGCTTCTAAATTAGACAAGTATTTAGAACATGTGTCAAAATGATATATAAGACTACTTCAAATTAAATATTTATGTATTATTAGAATGACATAAAATTAAATGAAGTAATCTAATTTGTTTATTTATGTATTTTGGAATGACATAAATGAAAAATAATGTAGTCCTACATTATTGTGAAGTAAAAATAAATTAACTTGAAATTACTATTGAAACCAAAAGTTGTGTTCATAATTACTTTAGTTTAACATGTTTATGATTCATTGTAAAGACATAAACATAAAGTCTTTTAAGACTTATAATAAAGTAAGACGTTAACTTGTTATGTTTTTTAATTAAGACATATACAAGAAGTCATTGAGGTTATCAATGATTTATAACGTATAATGGGATTATAACAGTTTATGTTTCTTGTTGAGACATGGATATGAAGTGACTTGGTTAAAAGGTACTTGTGTTATAAAGCATGCAATTGGCTTGAAAAGTCTATTATACCATTAAGTTGACTTAGTTGGTAAATAGGTAAGCCAAAAGGAATATGTTTATCTTATATATTGTTAGATTGTCTTACAATATTAATTCTAATGAATACCATAAGTTGATGGTATTTTGATTAGAGAATCAAACTCTATTTGATTTGTTTGATTCAAGATAACCATAACTTCTTTCTTAAAAGTAAAAGGTTAGAAAATTGAGTATGGATTGAATATACTCAATATGACTCCAACTTAGAAGATTGTTAAAACACCATTTCATTATGGAATGGGATGAATCACATTAAGTTTTAAAATTGAAGATTTCGAATTTGTTAAACTACTTATGAATAGGTTATTAACAAAGTAAAATCATGAATTATCAATGTGTATTTGTAATGTCCCAAATAGAGAACAATGTAGTTTTGCTCTAACTGCTAAGTATATATAGATAATCTATATATTACAAAAGGCAAGTGAGAGTTTTTTCTATCTTGAAAGATAAAATTACAAGATACATAATCTGCTGAAACACACTAGTAAATATCATGATGAGGTTAGACATGTAAATGATAGACCTCAAGATGATGGAATTTTCATTCATAGATCTGCAAGGATATCTCAGATATTTGACTTATATGCTGAGAAATATGAGTTATAGGATTATAGTAAACCTGATAATCATTATGATGGATTACCGAATATTGAATTGGGTAAATTACTCATACTATGAATGTTAAAGATGTTGTCCATAAAGATAATAAATTTTGGAAATTTGGTTTGTCTTAATAGTTAGACTAGAAAATGGAAATGAGTTTCTTCAAAGAGATGAAAAACCCTAGTGGTTTAAATTTCTATGTAGAAATCATATGGACAATATTGTACACATATTTAATGCATGTTTTATGACAAGATTATTAATCATATTTAAGCAATTAATTGTGATTAAACATTCTTTCCTAGACACATTAAATATATAAAGATGATAATTGTCATACGTGTTTTCATTAATACGAAATATGACAATGGAATATCAAAACTCTTTCTTGAAAAATTACTTGAGCGAGGACGGTAAGTAATTGAAAGGTTTTTTGAATTCATATAATCTTTGGTAGTGTGCAAAGTGCAATAATTCATGAATGAATAAATGCATGCATCTATGAAATTATTCTTATGTTTAATTATTAAATCCTAGTTTCGATTTATAATTGAAATAAGATAAATTTTAAGTATTCCTAAAAGCTAGTGGTTGTATTATGTTAAGGTTTTAAATCTTATATATTGTATAACATATAGTAAGTAACATTCCTTGTAAGCTAAATGTTAAGTCTTAGTTTGGAATAAAACTTCACTTGTAAGATTTAAGAATTAAAACATACAACCTTCAAATATATGTTTATTGTTAATAAACATGTGCAAGAAAATAAATGATTCTAATAAACATGATATATCAATTGGGAAATTGATAAATATTTTTGACAAGATAGAACGTGAATGAATTCTAAGGTTGACCAGTAGATTCATCATGTACATCATGTTGTGTATTAAAATTGTTGTATCATTCTTGAATAAGAAGTGATTTGACAACATTGATATCTAACTAAGAGTTATTAGATAACTGTGTAATGAATATTCTAAAAGAATTACATCCTCACCGGAATTGCTCCTAGATTCTATGGATGAACAATATGTCAATTGTTGTGCAAATTGTCATCAGCTTCAAACTTGAATGTTTGGAAGACATAAAACATTACACAATAAGATATTAAAGTTTACGGAGTTTTAATGAGCATATTGTTGTTTGCATACAATGATGCTGGTTTAATTGAGATGACACTCATTACTAGTCATGGTAGGATTTCATCCTTGTTAATGGCCATGTGAACTAGTTGTGCTACTAAAAGCACATTTGCATTATACATTAAAAGAATAAGAATACTTTAAACTTTAAAATGTTTGAAAGTTTAAATTGTCATAAATTGGTGATAGAGGATGTCACATATTTTATGAATTATTATGTGGATTGGTGAATGCACACATACTAGGACTTCACTAATTGAATTCTTGAAATAAGTATTCTCAAAATTATGATGGATCAAGTTGGTTGATTTATGTCTTGTCAACAAGTATGATTGTCATTACTTGAGGCATAATTCATCAACTAGAATTTTCATGCATTGATCTATTTAGTATTTGGATAAGGGATGTTAAACAATTGTTATAATAAATCAAATACTTGGTATGTTTGATTTTATAATATATTGTATCCTATATTTGCATGTTTAATCCATGAGTAAATTTATTTATTCTAAATCGTCCGTTGTCAATTAATGATATGGGAGTATCATTAAACTAAGACAAATATGAGAGATATGGTAGAATATACTTGAAAGTATATTGATGAGAATGCATACCAATTTCAGATGATATTCAATGGATTGAATATAGGACTTATCCCAACTACATAATTTACTTTGTGGATATTGTTATAAGTAAATTATGAATAGTTATCCTCGACTTGAGATACCGATAAGTGTCATGAATGTAGTGCACTTCATGGAGCAACTTAACGCTATACGAATCGGTAGTCATAAGGGTTGTTTCAAGTGTTGCAAAGTTCGTGGGTTATTCTCGTAGTCAAGATAAAATGTGTTCCTTCAAATTTATTTTGAGTTTAATCTTCTTGGGCCCTCGTAGGGTTGACAAGATGTTTGCATGGCCATGCCCAAAGTTCTCCCCGAATATGTTCAAGATTTGGTAATCTTGTTCAATCATTAATAACGAGAAACATAATGGTTGAATAACGAATGACTTAATTCCATATATTTATTTAACATGGTATTAGAAACAAAAGGATAATAATAATGAGAAATCATTAAAAGGTTTTCCAGAGCCTTGCTCGAGTTGTACTAGAGGCATCGAAGTGTTGCTAGACGCTAACCGAATGTGATCACTCTATTAAGATATATCCAGCGGAGTTGTTGGTTTTATGGATATAAATTAGTAGACGTGAGTTAGGATCAATTCGAGACTATGGGATTGCACACTTTACGTATGAGAATTTAAAGTTAATAATTAAATATAAATGTTATATTTATTTATTTATTAAACGAAATAACTAACTGGACGTTAAGTAATTAATGTAATGGATTAACGGTCGTTAAATGTTTATGGAAAAGGATTAAATTGCAAAAGTTGAAGGTTCCGAATCCCTTTAGGGATACCAAACCGATCGCCAAGGAGCAAAACAAGGAAAGAAAAACCAACTTGTTCACCAAGTTTAGTTGGGTATATAAACAAGGCTAGGGGTTTTATTTTTCCATCTCTTGTACTCATAAGCTAAACCCTAAATTGTTTGTGTGTGTTTTTCTTTGTCCTCAAAACCGGTCGACATCCATTCATTGGGATCGATCCAAACCTTTTTCCAAAAACAAAGTTATTTGTTTGATAAAAACTAGCATTACTTTAATTCGGTTTAGTACGTGTGTACAAGAACATAGTAATAACACATTATTGTTATTATCTTGGATTGAATTACAAAACGGTAAGGGGTAATTCACATAATCCTAACTAAATCAAATTAGGGTTCATCCGTTGTTAGTTTGTGGATTTGATTCTTGTTCGGCTAGAATCAAGAAAAGGTACGCATATTCTTTTATGTTAATTAATTGTTCATTAATAAATCCTATACGCTTCCGCATGATTACTTTGATGTTTATTGTTTATATTTATGATTAGTCATGTTATGTAATTCCAACATTTCCATGCTTGGAGTACATGTCAATAAGCACGCTGCTAACCTATACACTAAGTTGAAAACCCGTTTTAACAAGTTGTGAATGGATCTGCTCTCCTAAGTCTAAAGCACCCACTATAGTACATGTTCTAAGTATACTGATTAGGCCGCAAGCCTTCAATCATTTGTGAGAAAATACGAAAGGTTTAATGAAGAACCCCTAACTGTCCATACACTACTAACATCACATTCCATAAAAAGACGTTTTCTTTTTCTGTCGTAAGGAAGAACTCATTAGCAGTTTTGACACCAGAGCATTTTACATAAAGATCAAGTAAAGACCCTTCTATGATTATATCTGCACACATTCCCGCCTTTATTGCATACGAGTGCAATTGTCTTCCTTTTAAAAGGTCCCCAACTGTAACAGAGTCTGGTTTAAGAGTATCCAACTGCATTTTCTCATGCAATTCTAAAGCCTTTTCACTTAGTCCTTTCTGAGCAAGACCCGAGATAAGCGTATACTACTACAGTCAACAGTGGGTTTTTACACTACTAGACATTTCATCAAACCATATGTTATGTGCAACTGCAACATACATCATTTTCACTGTTGTATAACAGAAGGGGGCGGATGTATTATGTCATTAGGGTTATGGAGTGATAAGGTGGGTGGTTTATATCCGTGAATTTAGGGTTACTCGTTTTGGATCGAGTTTAAGATTGCAATGGGTATTTCAATTCAAGCTGTTATAATGACACATGTCTAACTTTGATATGTAAAAATTTACCAACAAACTTGCCGGAAAGTACATTGGTTTCTTTTGATAAAATTTTGGTAAATTAGGTTATAAATATTACTGTGTTAATTTATTATCAAGTTTGTTGGTAAATTTTGTTGCACAGTTTGTGGTTGTGGTGGTGATAGTTGTGTGGTGGTAGAAGGTGGTGGTGATGGTAAATAAAAAAAAAGATGAATAGTAAACTGCAAAAGATGCCCTTAGTAGGCGAGGGTAAAAAAGTCATTTCACGCTGTCAAAAAAGTCACTTTAGTAGGCGAGGGTAAAATAGTCATTTCACACGGCCACAACTAACAACAGTTAGTCAAAAAACTAAATTTGCAACTACAGTAATTGTCACAATTCTCAAATTCCGGTCATTTCTTAAATTAAATATGCATCATATTAATTCATTCATGGCATTTCATTTCACAATTAACGCGTAATTTTTATATTTAATAAACGTTATCGCGTGAGTTATTATTTTGAATATTTAATCCATTACTTTCAAAAATGATCCCTATGTATTTTTAAACTTACATTTAGTTCATAAAAACTATATTTTTAGTTTTCCTAGTGTTTTGAATTTATTTGGTACATAAATCGTTAAAGTTAAATTATTACGTCGTTTTTCTTAAAAATTATACGATAATTATTTTATCACCCAAATTTCACAAGGAAAGTATTTTTACAATTTTTATTATCTCATTACATTCTATTTTGAACTATTAAAAACTTACTTGCCCCAAAAATTTCCATTTACCCTTACTTGTACATATTTCCTATAATTACTTACACTTTTCTTAAAATTGTTACAAGTTATTACTCAATACATTTTATAAAAAAAAAAAAATTATATAATTGAGAGACAAAGTCCCCCAAAACCGGCCCATGGGGAGGGTATGTGATTAATGTGGCATGGTTCATTAATTGGATGTTTTTCTACAATTCTACATAAAGTCTTTTACTTCATTTTTCCTTCATTCACTTTACCAAATATTCACATAGTTATCAAAGATTTTCTCTTCCTTTTGGCTCTCAAACCGGTCACAACATCAAGAACACAAGGGATCAAGATTTTTATCAAGTTCAAGCAAAACAATCTAGTATATACTCTTTATATGGTTTTGAAATAAAAACCAAGAGTATTTAGGATAATCCTTGTTACTTACACCTCATCATTTTCACTAGTAAGCATGTTTTTATCATTTTCATGATTCCTTTTCATTTTCATATGTTTCTTTTCATTTTTGGAGCAAGTATGCATGATATGTGATTTATACCATTTTATTTCATGATTTTAGAGTTATTTATATACTATGGTCATCCTATAAATATTCCCATGGTATTCTTTGGTCTTGATGGTGATTAGGAACCCATGACACCCTAAGAAGGTGTATGGTAGGATTAGATTAGCTTTGGAGTTGATTTGAAGGGATTAGAATGGGTTTTGTCCGAGAAAAACTATTTTTGATATGTATATTTTTATGTTCTGTCCTTATTTCGAATTTCTAGAAAAACCTACTGTTGGTACGACATTTTGGCCTTGATATTTAGAAAATATACTTTAAAACGAATCCGTGGCCGCTTGAACGGATAAAAACGGACTTATAACGAAGAAGTTATGGATCTTTAAAGTTTGACGACGAAATAAAATGTTTTTCAAATTTCAGATGCGCTTTTAGTTTGTTCGGTCAAAATCGAGCCTTAAGCTTCACAAATTATTTCGACTAGTCAAAATATATTGGTATACTTCGACACGGCTAAGGACATATTATACGAGAAAACGGATTTGAAACGACAAAGATATGCACGCTTTTATAAACTTGCCGTAACTATTATTTTCGAAAATCTATATTATTTTTACGATACAAGTATTTCATTAGTCAGAACGACCATGTTTTATTTGTTTTAACAAAGATGTGGAACTTTTGGAACGAATTGTCTTCTAGTAAAATCAAGTTCACCGCCATATTTTTCAAAACAACAAGCCGCTTGTATAGCGGAGTTGTAGTAGATTAATTACGGATGTTCAAACTTGGCGAAACTCATTTTTCGCACAACAATTAGCCAAAACCACCAACTTTAACCTTTATTATCTTTATGATCGAGACCTTTTGGACGAAAACTCCGAATCGAAACTTCTAGATATCGATACAAACTTTCCAAAACCGTCGAGTTCGTTCTCTAACGATCGACGTACACCAATTTACGACTAGTTTTTCGGAGCCATTTTTGTTAATTTCATGAAAATTCCGACGACATTGTTTTACGTCGAAAAGTGAAAATTTCACCATAACTCATTACGAAACCATTGTAGGATGACATTTTGACGTAAAAACTGGTAAAGTCATTTTTGGTTGGTCAAGACGTCAAAAGAGTATTTTTCGACGACAAGTAATATTTTTAAAACTCACAAATGGTATAAATAACATACGAAATGCATGCATAACATTACATTGCAACTCATTACATATCATATCATTCGTAATAGGTCCCGGTTAAAGCATCACATTATACCCGTGTACTCACTTTTGTCATCGCCCGTTTACCAAGTGAGTAATCACAAACCCCTTTTTCCGCTTTTACTATATTTTGGGGCTAAATGCATGAACCTTTCTTGAGCTAAATTGTTTACTACTTTTATTAACTAGTTTGACTAGAACTTGTGAACTCGAATCAAATCCTTGAACTTAATTACGAACCTATTACTTATTTGAACTTATTGAACCGTACATGCTATGAACCTAAAAGTCTCGCCTTCTGGTGGAGCACTATAAAGTCTCCCATGTTCGAGCATCACTATAAAGTCTCGCCTTATTGGTGGAGCGTTCTCAATAAATCTCGCCTAGGTGGTCGAGTGACAAAGGAGTCTCCCTTGTTGGAGCAAAGGCAAAGTCTCCCATGTTCGAGCATCACTATAAAGTCTCGCCTTATTGGTGGAGCATTCTCAATAAATCTCGCCTAGGTGGTCGAGTGACAAAGGAGTCTCCCTTGTTGGAGCAAAGGCAAAGTCTCCCATGTTCGAGCATCACTATAAAGTCTCGCCTTATTGGTGGAGCATCTCAATAAATCTCGCCTAGGTGGTTGAGTGACAAAGGAGTCTTCCTTGTTGGAGCAAAGGCAAAGTCTCCCATGTTCGAGCATCCTCGAATTATTATATCCGTGGTACTATATTGTGAACTATTATGACCGCTTATACTTGACTATTAGACATACTACTTTCGCAGTGGGTTGTGAACACACAGTTGCAAGTTTTGTATGGGCGGAACTTGAACCGAGTGGATTTACAATGCCTTTGCTTTATGGACCATTTTTCGTTTAATCGAAAGCTTTGAATATTTCTTACGAGTTTTCTTATTTTGCTAAACGTGTTTACTCACCAACTATTTTCATAGTTGACCCGTTTTTCTCTCATGCATTTCAGGTGATCGTTAGTAAGCTTTTCTATCAAGTCTTGCATAAAGAAGTTTTCACTTGTCGCTACAAGTCGTATGTAATAAAACTCAATATTTTGGAATCTAAACTTTGTAATATATTTGCCGATGACGGCTAAACTAGTATTGTAATGGAGTATTATTTCTTTTTAATCTTAACGTTGGTATGTTCTATTATTTTGTGCTTATGTTCCTCCGTTACACTCGTATTTCCGCCTCCCATGAGGGTGTGACATGATTGGTACCAGAGCCAAAGGTTATAGAGAATGCCGATTTTTCAAAAATAAAATCACACTATAACCGAATAAATTTTTTTGTATATTATTTTATTAAACATTGAACACCATTCGAGTCAACTAGTCCTATCGTTGATCGTTACTCATAAATTATACATAGCCCGATCAACTATGTCTAATTTATGAAGAACCATGCAATGATAAGAGTGGTAGTTTTAAATCATGTTTAGTCGATTCTTTAGAGTCCGGTCACCGAAGTTGCATTGGTCGGGTGGGTATGCATGGCATGTTTTTACGCTCACGCTACATTACCGCATCTTGTCCATATCTTCTCTTTCCATCTTTCGACTTGTTAGACATAGCATGTCTCTGCTCTCGCGTCATGTTTCGATCACTATAACACATTACCACCGCTCGCACCTCATCCGACTCGCTAGAAGGTCGTTTACTCAACCCGATGTTTTGGTCCTCTCAGAGGATCATGGCCGCAAGAAACACACGCCGGAGGTAACAACAACGGCAACTCAAACAACAATGACAATCCGGATAACAACGCGCTGGAATAGCGGATCTACTCACCCAAATTATAACACATCTCGATGCTAGACGAACCAACAACGGAGAAGGTACTTCAAACATCGGTCAAGGATGCGGCTACAAAACTTTCATGACATGCAAGCCAATGGAATTTCATGGTACCGAGGGTGTCATTGACCGCTAACTCGGTTCGAGAATGTTGAGTCGAAGCTTAGTATCACGAAATGTGTCAAGGAAACAAGGTTGAGTTCTCTCACCGGTCTACTGTGGTCGAGCATTGACCGTGGAACAACCAACTACGAGACTAGAGGAAGAGGGCTGCAAATGCATTATCTTGGGAAGCATTCAAGAAACTACTAACCGATGAGTACCGCAGAAAAGATGAAGTGCGTAAACCGGAAGAAGAATTTTGGAACCACTTGATGGTAGGAGTAGAAATCGACAAGTACACGATCCGGTTCCACGAGTTAACTAGAATGGTTCCTCACATGGTTTCCACCGTGGAGAAGTTGATTGACCGATATATACGGGATTGATACCGTAAATTAGAGGATGTCACTGTCGAAACCAACCACTCGCAAGTCATTGTAAGTATGGCGATCGCTGACAAATGATGTGATCAGTCCGAGAACTAACAAAACAAACGACAATGGACGAAAGCGACAGGAGGATCACCAGGAAACCGAGACCGAATCAAGAAACAAGAGGCGCCGAATAACTCGTAACTATGGGCGACCACCCAGAGCGCAAAGGATATGCAGTCCACATCCTTTGTGCACTCGATGTAATTATCATCACTTAGGAGACCGCCCAAGGTGCGGCAAATGTGGACAGACGGGTCACTTCACGAAAAATTGCTCAAACAGAATCGGAAATCAAGGACAGAGAAAAGCATGTTACGAGTGTGGAAGTCTAGATCACCTTCGCAATACCGTCCAAAGTCGAAAAGAACTCCCAATCAAGGAGGTAATCGCCCAAACTCGGCGTTGGCAATAGAAGGCCCACAAGATCGTAACATTGAAATTCCTCCCGCACGTGGTCGAGCATTCTATCCGGTATCGAGGAAGCCCGCAACGCGTAACGGGTACATTCCTTTGAACAACTACTTTATTTCTGTGCGACATGATTTTGAGTGCATAACTTTCTTCCAATTCTTACCACGTTCACGACATTGATTAATTTGAGACCTATTGATATCGACCTTAGTTGTTATATATTTTGTTGATTTGATTTGATTTGTGTAAGCAAATCCAATATCGAGCGAATCTTTCAAAAGACTTCATTCAAGGATGTTGATTCCTATCTTTCTAACAACTTGTTTCCTAGCTTGATCTAGTGACGCTCTTGTTTGATGAGTTGCGAAAATCAAGCTAAGAGACAAGTTTACTCAAGTCGGTTTAGTTTAATCTCATGACGCTCATGTTTGATGAGTTGTGGGATTAAATTAGAATCGACTACCTAAAGGTCTTTTGAGAGCTACGTTCGATATTGGGTAGTTTATCCTATCCAATCTAATCACGGCACGCACTTAGTTGAATGGGGAACCCAGACGCATGGGCATTGATATGATCATTTAGACTGCTCGTATGAGCATGAACTTTTAGAACTCTTGTCGAGGTTCGGACCATAGTATCGTTAATCGAATCACGGGACGTGATTCACCGACATGGGAAGAATGTCACAATTCTCAAATTCGGTCATTTCTTAAATTAAATATGCATCATATTAATTCATTCATGGCATTTCATTTCACAATTAACGCGTAATTTTTATATTTAATAAACGTTATCGCGTGAGTTATTATTTTGAATATTTAATCCATTACTTTCAAAAATGATCCCTATGTATTTTTAAACTTACATTTAGTTCATAAAACTATATTTTAGTTTTCCTAGTGTTTTGAATTTATTTGGTACATAAATCGTTAAAGTTAAATTATTACGCTGCTTTTTCTTAAAAATTATACGATAATTATTTTATCACCCAAATTTCACAAGGAAAGTATTTTTACAATTTTATTATCTCATTACATTCTATTTTGAACTATTAAAAACTTACTTGCCCCAAAAATTTCCATTTACCCTTACTTGTACATATTTCCTATAATTACTTACACTTTTCTTAAAATTGTTACAAGTTATTACTCAATACATTTTATAAAAAAAAAATTATATAATTGAGAGACAAAGTCCCCCAAAACCGGCCCATGGGGAGGGTATGTGATTAATGTGGCATGGTTCATTAATTGGATGTTTTTCTACAATTCTACATAAAGTCTTTTACTTCATTTTTCCTTCATTCACTTTACCAAATATTCACATAGTTATCAAAGATTTTCTCTCTTCCTTTTTGGCTCTCAAAACCGGTCACAACATCAAGAACACAAGGGATCAAGATTTTTATCAAGTTCAAGCAAAACAATCTAGTATATACTCTTTATATGGTTTTGAAATAAAAACCAAGAGTATTTAGGATAATCCTTGTTACTTACACCTCATCATTTTCACTAGTAAGCATGTTTTTATCATTTTCATGATTCCTTTTCATTTTCATATGTTTCTTTTCATTTTGGAGCAAGTATGCATGATATGTGATTTATACCATTTTATTTCATGATTTTAGAGTTATTTATATACTATGGTCATCCTATAAATATTCCCATGGTATTCTTTGGTCTTGATGGTGATTAGGAACCCATGACACCCTAAGAAGGTGTATGGTAGGATTAGATTAGCTTTGGAGTTGATTTGAAGGGATTAGAATGGGTTTTGTCCGAGAAAACTATTTTTGATATGTATATTTTATGTTCTGTCCTTATTTCAATTTCGGAAAACCTACTGTTGGTACGACATTTTGGCCTTGATATTTAGAAAATATACTTTAAAACGAATCCGTGGTCGCTTGAACGGATAAAACGGACTTATAACGAAGAAGTTATGGATCTTTAAAGTTTGACGACGAAATAAAATGTTTTCTCAAATTTCAGATGCGTTTTTAGTTTGTTCGGGTCAAAATCGAGCCTTAAGCTTCACAAATTATTTCGACTAGTCAAAAATATATTAGTATACTTCGATACGAAGCTAAGGACATATTATACGTAGAAAACGGATTTGAAACGACAAAGATATGCACGTTTTTATAAACTTGCCGTAACTATTATTTTCTGAAAATCTATATTATTTTTACGATACAAGTATTTCATTAGCTGTAACGACCATGTTTGCGGCTGTTTTTAACAAAGATGTGGAACTTTTTGGAACGAATTGTCTTCTAGTAAAATCAAGTTCACCGGCCATATTTTTCAAAACAACAAGCCGTTTGTATAGCGGAGTTGTAGTAGATTAATTACGGATGTTCAAACTTGGCCGAAACTCATTTTCTGCACAACAATTAGCCAAAACCACCAACTTTAACCTTTATTATCTTTATGATCGAGACCTTTTGGACGAAAACTCCTGAACTGAAACTTCTAGATATCGATACAAACTTTCCAAAACCGTCGAGTTCGTTCTCTAACGATCGACGACACCAATTTATTTACTAGTTTTTCTGAGCCATTTTGTTAATTTCATGAAAATTCGACGACATTGTTTTGCGACGAAAAGTGAAAAATTTCACCATAACTCATTACGAAACCATTGTAGGATGACATTTTGACGTAAAAACTGGTAAAGTCATTTTTGGTTGGTCAAGACGTCAAAAGAGTATTTTTCGACGACAAGTAATATTTTTAAAACTCACAAATGGTATAAATAACATACGAAATGCATGCATAACATTACATTGCAACTCATTACATATCATATCATTCGTAATAGGTCCCGGTTAAAGCATCACATTATACCTCGGTGTACTCATTTTTGTCATCGCCTCAGTTTACCAAGTGAGTAATCACAAACCCCCTTTTTCCGTTTTTACTATATTTTGGGGCGAAATGCATGAACCTTTCTTGAGCTAAATTGTTTACTACTTTTATTAACTAGTTTGACTAGAACTTGTGAACTCGAATCAAATCCTTGAACTTAATTACGAACCTATTACTTATTTGAACTTATTGAACCGTACATGCTATGAACCTAAAAGTCTCGGATCGGTGGACTATAAAGTCTCCCATGTTCGAGCATCACTATAAAGTCTCGCCTTATTGGTGGAGCGTTCTCAATAAATCTCGCCTAGGTGGTCGAGTGACAAAGGAGTCTCCCTTGTTGAGCAAAGGCAAAGTCTCCCATGTTCGAGCATCACTATAAAGTCTCGCCTTATTGGTGGAGCATTCTCAATAAATCTCGCCTAGGTGGTCGAGTGACAAAGGAGTCTCCTTGTTGGAGCAAAGGCAAAGTCTCCCATGTTCGAGCATCACTATAAAGTCTCGCCTTATTGGTGGAGCGTCTCAATAAATCTCGCCTAGGTGGTCGAGTGACAAAGGAGTCTTCCTTGTTGGAGCAAAGGCAAAGTCTCCCATGTTCGGAGCATCCCGAATTATTATATCCGTGGTACTATATTGTGAACTATTATGACCGCTTATACTTGACTATTAGACATACTACTTTCGGTGGGTTGTGAACACACAGTTGCAAGTTTTGTATGGGCGGAACTTGGAACCGAGTGGATTTACAATGCCTTTGCTTTATGGACCATTTTTCGTCGATCGAAAGCTTTGAATATTTCTTACGAGTTTTCTTATTTTGCTAAACGTGTTTACTCACCAACTATTTTCATAGTTGACCCGCTTTTCTCTCATGCATTTCGTGATCGTTAGTAAGCTTTTCTATCAAGTCTTGCATAAAGAAGTTTTCACTTGTCGCTACAAGTCGTATGTAATAAAACTCAATATTTTGGAATCTAAACTTTGTAATATATTTGCCGATGACGGCTAAACTAGTATTGTAATGGAGTATTATTTCTTTTAATCTTAACGTTGGTATGTTCTATTATTTTGTGCTTATGTTCCCTTCCGTTACACCTCGTATTTCCGCCTCCGGCGAGGGTGTGACAGTAATGCGACAGGACATAACTCGCAAAAAACTGAAAGTTTAGGGACACTATTTGCAGATTTTTTTCGAGGACATCTTTGGCAATTTTGGCAAAATCCAGGGACATTTTTTGCAGTTTACTCTAAAACTAAAAGTAATAAATATTTATATATAATAGAGATAGCTTGAAAACATAACTTATTTTGCAACCAAGCTCTTACAAATTTTGAAATAACGTTTCTCTCGAATGTTTTTTACTATGTGTAGCCTTCTAATCTATCTCAAACTTTATGAGGGCCAATACCGCCTCTTGCCCCTTCTAATCTCTGCCTTCGGTCTCGCGAAGTTTACTTTCCCTCCATTTCAAGAATAAGTAGACAAAGCTCTGCACATTGAACCACCAAAACCAACAAATGTAGCAAGTAAAGCTGATAGAACCCAGGCACGTGAAAGTGTAAATATCACATATAATATAGTTAAAGGGTGAAACAAGGACGACACAAGCGAAATTAAGAATAAACTCATCGCTTGAACCACTTACCTTTGAATAATAGAAGACAAGTCCAAAGACAACCACTAGCATGAACTGAGCGATTGCATAAATCCATGCATACCTTTTTCTAACTGAACATAACATACTCAATTTATTACTAATATATATATATATATATATATATATATATATATATATAGAATCTAGATCAAATAAGATCAAACTTAAAGTTGTTAAATGAGATCCAACTAAAATTTAACAGTTTACACTTTTCTTACAACAAAAATAATTTTTTTATTAACTACAACTAAAATTGTTAAAGTTTGATAGATTTTTTTTTTAAATTTACGAAACTTATATGATACACTTTGATTAGAAGTGTAATGTGTATCAGGTTTTAGTATGTGTATCAGGATTTGGAAAATAAATTAGTGTAATGTGTATCAGGTGTATCACTAATCCAAACTCATGTATCATTTGGTTATTAGTTGTTAAAATGTTAATTTGTATTAAAATACTATGTTTATGTGTATTATTGCTAAAATTGTTATTTATAAATATTTTAGTGATTTTTTAGACTTGATCTTATTTTTACAACTTTAAGTTTGATCTCACGTTAACTCTCCCCTATATATATATTCCAATCCGAAAGAAAGAAATATCAAGAGGAAGTTACCCATTGTCGTTGATGTCATGGATCAAGGAGACCAAGTAGGGGCGCAAATGACGCAGATATAGCAAGTGCACTAGAACCCATTTGGTTTCTCTGTTACAAATTCAATATATCATCAAGAGCTAGCGCTTCTAAGATTGTAAAAGATTTTTGATTTGACATACCAAAGGCAGCGCCAAAAAGCAGAAGTAAGCAAGGATGCTTACAATCAGAAGAATAGGTTCTTCCCACATACCCTGATAAACCAACAACTTCGCATTGTTAGTTATATATGCACAACAATTAAGTCATATATGTACGGTATTGGATCTTTTACCTGTATGTAGGAAAATGCAACATAAGAGGCAAGTTCAGAATCTCTTGCTTGCATACCTCACAGGTTCTGTCGCCTTTCATGCTAAACCACTTGATTGCACATTCTTTGTGAGCTAACGCTAGCTCTCCTCTGCAATCGCATTCCAGGTGTAAGATTGTCCTCGGTGCCCTTCTCAAGTTTCACCATACAGATTCTATAGATAACTTCTACTTCTTATTCTGTAGTGTCTTCACAATTTCCTCGATCATTACTTTCATCTAAAGGGCATACTGGTCATTATAAACAAGAGAATTGTTACAACCAGCAAGATTGAATATACAGAACCGAAAGCTTTGGTTTTATATTAAAACCCAAACCAAATATTAGTTTTGATACAAAATATCACCAAAGTTCAAAACCTAAGAGACATGTGTATAAGATATTCGTAACAATTGTTTATTTAGCTAACACTACAATAAATTCATAAAACTAGTTTT